>JACCIC010000103.1:440000-875000 GCA_018907035.1 Sycobia sp. Sy_11
GAAAAGAGCGGAGGGGGGGGGGCTAGCCGGGGACGAAAGCGCTTAATCAGTGGAAAAATCGTCGCGATGTCGTGAGCCGTGAATCCGGGGGTAGAGATCTCGGCAAGAGAGCCGAAAAGCTATCCTCTCTCTCACTATTCCCCCTTCCCCCTTATCACAATGGGCGATAGTCGTAGGGGCAATGTCACTGGCACGGTTCCCCGCAATTCGAGTCGTCACTATACGTATATATATATATATATATATCGCCGTGCATGGTACTACACGCCATTTTCTCTCATTCTGTAGGATGATTCTAAAGAAGTTGATTTCTGTAGTTTTAAGTTTTTTTTGTTCTTCTTTTTCACTTAGGAGATTGAGGATATGATTAAACGATGTGTGTGTGTGTGTGTTTTCCTCGTTTTTGCCTTAGATCAAAATTTAACGGAAGTGCTGAAATAGTCCGCAAGAAATCTTAAACAGTTACTTAAGAAAAAACATCATTATTTCAAATACAATTAATTTATACTAAAATAAAAGTATTTAAATAATCAATAACTTAAAAACTGAAATCTCTAAATTATTTATTTAGTGCAATTCAATAATTTCTTTCCTACGCAAGTGGAATAAATCTTCAATAAATTTTGTTCCGATGCGTAAGTTTCGGCATCGATGCTGCTCGTGCCATATGACATTTGAAAAATTTGGAAAATTAATGACAAATGCGCTGTTTTACAAACGAATTTCCTCCATGGTTGTATCAAGACACTATCACACCATAAAAATGAGTCCGAGACCCGCGCGTCGTTCTCGTTTTTCTTGCAACTCTCGATAATTTTTGTTTCCCCGTACCGACTCTCCCAGATTTACGTGGACGGCGGCGTTAATTTGAGGGCGGTTTGAGCGCGACTTGCAACACTGTGCCGGTCAACTTGTATGGATTTTCGAAACTTGGCGTGTATAATTAAATCGAGGCGATTGAAAATTGGATATTGTTGTTGCTATAAATATGGGTGTATTATATATATATATATATATATATATATATATATATATATATATATATATATTTATAGACAAGATTGATAATGGACGCCCAGTTAAACTTTTTTCTCAAATTGGTAACTGTACTGTAAAAGTTATTATAAATATTTTTCGAACTGATATGAATTTTCGCGTTTTTTTTTCCCAACCAACAGACGTATTTAATTTCGTGCAAGGCCGGCGTGACTTTCTTTACATTCGCTATAGACATAACAGAGTTAACGCTTTGAAAGTTTTCTCGCACGTATCAAAAGTACGTCGAGTATTTGGACGAAAAACAAGGGCTTTCGCGCACGTACGCGCGCAAGATCGGCCCATACAGTCTTTCTCGTCCCCTGCAGGGATGAAAGCTCGACGCTTCGTCCTCTCCGCCGAAATTCCCTGCATCATTTATCTTTCTCTCTTTCTCTGCCGCGTTCTCGTCGGCCTCATCGAGCCGAAGCGCGGAAAAATCGATGAAGAGACCAAGGTACTTTCGCTTCTTCGCCCCCTCCCCTCATCCATTCAGCCCTTCCCGTAAATCTTGCAGTCACCGAAACTATCTGTGTGTATATATATATATATATATATATATATATATATATATATATATATATATAAAGTAAGAGAGGAGAGTCTACCGGCGCCGTTGACGGAAAAGAGATTTTCGGGCGGGCGGCGTGCATCGTCATCAGGGTCGTTGCGCTCGCTGCCGCCGGCTGCTGCTGCTGCACCCGCGCATACTCTGATGTATGGGGACTATATATATATATATATATATATATATATATATATATATATATGTATACATATTCCTGCTTTGATACATGCACATAGGGACTCGGCGCATGCGCACCGCTCGCCATCGCAATCAAGCTCTCGCCTACCGAATCGAAAGTCAATATATATATATATATATATATATATATATATATATATATATATATATAATATATAGATAAGAGGGCTCTGGGACGGTAACGCGACTGAAAGCGCGCCTGACCTGTGTCTGTGTGCATACGAGAACGCGCATTTATTTATGGTCATGTATATATTTAATCGATTGCTCTTCGCTGCGCTATGTAGATATATACACACATACACACGCGCGTGCGCACACATATCGCTGGGAATCGCGGACGGCCGTTACATCGGTGCATTATTTCGTGGAGCAATTGTCATGCCAGTCGCGTGTAAAGTCCGCGCGGCTTCGTAGACCTTTTCGCCGCTGGCTTCGTCAAAGATGCATCGTAACGCGCGTCGACTTCGATTTTTTCTTTCGTTCTTTTTTTTTTTTTTTACCGTACCGTGTTTTCTTTTCGGCTTCTTCTTCGTGCGGGTAAATTTTTCAAAAATTAACGAACAAAAATCCATGCGAAGCCACTATATATACATTCAATACGTATACGCGTGCGTGCAATTCCTATACTTTTGACTTCTCTGTAGACGCGCGAGCGAGAAACGATTAGTCAAATTAAGTCCCGCGTTGAATTATTCATTTTTTTATAAAATCCCATTTCTCTTAACAAGCGGATAAATTTCGATTAATTGGCAATTAACTTGTTTATTGAAAACTGGATGATTTATAAGGCGAAGCCTATAAAAGATAGATGCGGTTACCTACTGGTATATAAAAAAAAAAAAAGAGAGAAAAAACAAGCGAGGCCCTTAAAGCTAACTTACGAACTAAGATTTTGCCAACAATTATTTATCGCTATTATGATTGAACGACGAACGAATATTGCATAAAGTAACTGCATTTATAACCGTACAAATGAATAAAATTCTGTATTTTCTTTTATAGATATATTATATGAATTCAAGCTCTTCAATTCACAGTGGAAGCGTACATTTGATTGTTTTTAGCGCTATACGTTATACGAATATCTTATTTATCGCCCACAAACTCTTCTCATTTTTGATAGTGCAATATATATATATATATTTTTTTTTCCTGTAGTCTTAGAGATATACTTCTCGGATATTTGCGTTTCGGTTTTTTTAAAAAAAACATGAATTCCAATTTTCATTGTAAACAATTGCCTAATATTTAATGGATAAACCGTTCCAGGAAAATGATGTTTACAGCAGTAAATTCTCTGTATTAAATTAGTTATTCTCCGCATCATTCCAGGCGATTATTCGACAATTATTATTCACAACGATTTTATAATAATATCCCTAGTTTTTACTTTAACTTCATGGCACGCAAGGAAATATGAAATATTTACTTTTATTCACAATAAATCCAATGCGCTCGTGCTGCTTCACAGCGAAAAAGATTCGTGCAAGTATTTATGACCCTTTGGACTCTTCTGATTTATAATGCCCATCCATTTGAATGTCCATAGTCTTTCTGGCACACCGTCCGTATTAATTTCCAAAAGTCATTTCGCATTCAAAGATACCGGGAATCCTCATCGGAGATGATGAGAGCGACGACAGTGTCATCGGCACGATACAGAATAATATAGCGCCCGTTTGCATATCTAACAATAGATCATTGACACGTAAAATAATGAAGAGTGAATCAAGCATCGGTCCTTATGGAACTCCTATGTACCGACCATACCTATTGTATTATTCTTTTTTTTTTTATCTAGAATAGATATTTCATAAAAATTTATTGAAATATCCGCCTCTTACACTGTACGGTAAGATTTACCGTGTTAAAAATATTGGCTAGGCGAATATAAAAGCACAGTGTTTACAGATTTACGTTTTGGCCAAGCCATTAAGTATTCCTTTATATTATGCTCATTCCCATTGTGTTTTTTCGTAAATTTATTTTATACAAAGTCGAATTGATATAACGGTAGCCTTTACATCTTCCAAGTTTTAGCTATATTAGATGTGAAACAGATTGATTTTTAGTTGGAAAAACGGCGGAATATTCCCTCCTTTACGCTCATTGGGTACCGAATTTCCCGCAACCTTTAAGAACGCATCAGAGAGTACAAATACGGCATGTACAATAATATCGATCGTCAATTAAAAAACCGGCTTTTACGCGCGAGTTTGATCTTACGTTACACTAATTTTACGAGCGTCCTATAATATATATATATATATATATATATATATATATATATATACACATATATACACGAAGAAGCCAATTAGTTGTTAAACAATCTCTAAGTCGTTCCATCTTCCGCGTGGCTTTCATAATATAAATATAACAGATGATACCCGAGGGTCTGATTTCAGCTCTCGAAACGAGGCTAAATATGCATCCGAGAGCGATGCACTCCTCTGCCTCCCCGCCCCCCGCCCTGCAGGCATCGTATACCACTGCATCGGGAGAAAGAAGGCGGACCCGCGAGAGAGCGAGAGAGCGAGTGAGGAGAGAGAGAGAGAGAGAGAGAGAGAGAGAGAGCCGCGCGCACGCTCCAATCTTTCCTCCTCGCTTAGCGAGAACAAACCCGGCGTGGAAAAGAAAATCTCCTTCCTCCCTCTCTCTTTCTCTCCGTTATAACGCCTGCTGCTGCGCAGTGCAGCCGCCAGATATATATATATATATATATATATATATATATATATATATATGCAGGCTCTCGACACGAGAGCGATTACGACATAGGCGCGTTATTGCCTCATCGCAGCGGCGACGGCGGCCGGTGGCGGCGCAGTAGTGTGAGGCCGTCGACGCAAGCCAAGCCGAGCGTTGCAAGAAAGCAGCATGTATACAACATATATATATATATATATATATATATATATATATATATATATATATATATATATATATATCAATGTTGAGGCGCTCTCTGATGCTACGGTTGTATATTTTACTACGGGATGCAGGCTCGGTCGGCAAGGTAGCTCAGCGACCCTATTGATATATACCAGCGCAGTGCTGCGGATGCATCAGTTTGATACGTCGATGGCAGTTCACCGAGGAGGCGCTTGGCGTCGCACCGCTACGGCCCAGGTCGCTGGTTCTGCTGCGCCGCTGGCGCCACCTGCCATCGGCAACGACGGGGGCGCCTGCTTTATAAGTTTATATATATATATATATATATATATATATATATATATATATATATATATATATATATTGTTGCATGCTCGCTGCAGCGACCCAGCTCGAAACGAGGCTCGAAGTGCATGCAGAATGCGCTCGGTGGCGCTTTTTTTTTCGTGCTCTTCCATGTTCTTTCTTTTTTTCATGCTTCTTCTTTTTTTCTTATTCTAAACGACTACGCGGAGGAGAGCGGCCTTGCCAAGGCTGCGCTGCGAGCACACGCGTGGGTTGCTGCCACCGGTGCGCTGCTGCCGCCTCTGCAGCTACGCCGGGCAACGTAAAATTATATAAAAGAGTACCAGTTGGGGCGATGGGGAGGAGTGAGGGTGGAAGGGTCGGGGGTTAGCCTACTTTTCGAAGCGCGCCTGGCGTCTCGTCGCGATGCAGCGCCTTCGGCTGCGAGTGGGCGACAGTGGCATAGGTCTTGTGTCTTGGGTTACGCGAATATGCGGGGGGGGGGGAGGAGGATTATCGGCTTTTTTGCTTTTCGGGCATCCTCGAATGTCAAGGTGGGACGCGTGGAATGCTCGAGAGCGCGTCGGGAGGGCTGCAATTGGAGAGAAAAAAATTGCGGACTAGTTATTTGCGTTTGTCCTGCGTACGCTTCGTTCGAACTTTTGTACGGGCGTGCCCCGCAGTGAATGAAGACGAACGAATACTGATGGATTACGGATGTGGATAATTCGTTGAATAATATTATGAGTTGTACAATATATAATAAATATTTTTTACTATGAGTTAGTTTTTTTCTTTTAATAAATGTATGTAGTATTCAAAATAATATATGATTTTAATGATCTCAAGTGGAGTCAAAGTCCTGAAAAATTTTAATACCTGCAGATCTTTTAGCAGTGAAAAAGGTTTCAGCAAATATTCCAAAAAGAATACTCTTGAAGTCTATATTTCCATTAAAAGTTTAAATATTGTTTATAAAAAATTAAATAATTTTTCCATAAGGAGTTTTCCATAATGATTAAAGAAAGAAGCAATTTTTGTCAAAGATAAAAAAAGTTATTGTCGTTTTAAAAAACGTTACTAACAGGACTGTGCTAAAAACTTAAATAAATAATAAAAAAGGTATTTCGTGAATGGGAAGAATTCTGGGTGTGATTATGAATTTTATAAAAAATGCTAACTATTGAATGGAAAAACTATTGGATTCAAAAATATTTTATGACTTTCTTAGGCTATTTTTGTATTTTTGTTATAGTAATTTGAAATGTATAGACAACTGTGTTTACCTGCTCTAAGATGCATTTGATAAACTATCTGGCACAATAAATTACCGTTATACAACTAATAACATATCTTCATAAAATTAATACACGAGTCTTACGTGCATTTCATAATTTTAATCAGTACGTATAACAGAGATTATTCGAATTTGATTAATCGCGTATAGGAGCGTAATTTCCCTCTCCTGATGAGCTAAATTCGACTTTGAAATGTTATCATCATAATGTGCCCGTAATGTCTAAACAGCAGCCGCACGCACGAGCCGGCGCTCGGGTAAATTATTAACTTTAATTGCCATATCGTAAAGGCACATAACGGTGCGCGTGTGCACGCACATATACATATATATTAAGATTCGCGCTCGAAAGAGGAAAGAGCTCCCGAACTAATCGTTATAATAAATGCGCCGGTATATATCGCGTTGATTAATTTTTTTAATATATATATATATATATATATATATATATATATATATATATATATATATATATATATATATATATATATATATATATATCGGATTACGGTAAGACGCTAGCAACGATTAAGCTCACGGTGAGTGCGCCGCGTATATGTGTAATACGGTACAGCGAATACGGCGTTCGTTAAAAATACACCGTTATACATGAAAGCGCGATTGTATACCAATATGGATACACACACACACACACACACACACACACACACACACACACAGACACATCAGTCTTATTCCCTGGTGCGTTCTTAATTATCGATGTATTTATTGCCCTGCGCGCCTTTATATACACTATTGTATTTCTAAAAAGCTCCAAACTTATTTATCGCCACCACCGTAGATATGTAAATATATATTGAAAAATAACGATAATAACAATGCCAACAATAATAAAAGAATAAAACTACGCATCGAAGTCGTTACTACGTTGCGTCCGTAAACTCGAATCCATAAGTCACGGGCCAGGAGGAGCATATAAACAGAAACGTATAAAACCGAGCTCTCGCCGAACCCCGTCTTTATCTACTGTCGCGCGCGCGCACGTTTTTACCGTTTGCCATTGCCCAACGACCGACGGGATCGCCCGGTCGTGTGATTTCCGCGAAAGCGGCGGACAGTCGCCGGGGGCGGGGGGAGGCGCGACGCCGCGCTCGCGGTGCCCCGTGCCCCGCGAGAGACAGGGCACATTGTGATACATTGAGATACTTGAGATACTGCCATCCCCTTTCGATCAACCCGCATACACGGCGACGGCACTCGGCTAGAATAAACGAGCGTAAAAAACATTTGAGTGAAAATAGCACGCGATCGCCGAGTGGAACGTTAGAGTAAAAAAAATGTTATAAATATCAACGTATATAAGTTTTTTCGTCGCTTTTGTCGTCACTATCGTGCTTGTCAATTACTGAAAAGTTTATAGTATTTTTACGCGCGATAAACTGACGGATTTTCTCCGACGATAGTGCGCCTTTACACACCGTGCCATTCGAGCTAGTCGAAATTCTGCGCACGAGGCGAGTATTTCCGAGAATTGCGCGTTCGGATGGCCAGTCTTCTCGCGACGATAATTATCCGCGTCCCAGTGTGTCGGAGCAAGCGAAAAATTTAGCCGGGGCGAGCGATCGAAAAATACAGCTGAAACACTTGTGCCACGGGACTACGGGAGGCGCGGGATGCGTAAAGAGATCTCCCCCGCACGGATACTGGGGACACGCCGGGTCCCCTCCTCCGCATAAAGTTTCTAATGTATATACGGATAGTAACAGCGCATCGCTGCGAGTCGAGTGAACACAACGGACTGCTGGAGAATGAGTTCTTAAGCTTTTTCAACTGCCAACGTCGACGCTTCTGACTATATATATATATAGCTGTCTATACATTATGCGTCCACATCGTTTCATACCGCACGAGGGCAATGTATATATGCTTGTCGTGATTTTTTCACTTTGTTTACGAGCGCGATTCCCGCGGGTATTTAGTTTCTACGATTCTCTTCCCGGCGCCTCTGGATCTATACAGGTGCATAATACACAAGAATTATTAAGTTACTCGTGCTCTATTTAATTGCCTCCTCCCCCTTGCCCCGAGGTGCACCCATACGAAAGAGAATGCGCGAACTGTTCCCCGTCTCTCACTTCTGCCTTATATATATATATATCGACAGAACTCAAAGTTCTTTGCCCGACGCGTACATAGCGCTTCCGATCTGAACTAGTTTACCATGCACTATAGCTATTTTTATAAGAAACCTTACACGCGCGCAAGGGTAAAAGAGAGAGAGAGAGAGAGAGAGAGAGAGAGAGAGAGAGAGAGAGAGAGAAACAAGCAGAAAATTGACAGTTATAAATTGTATACAAAAAAAATCCAAGTTTCTTTGTTCCTTCTTCTGTCTCTAGACACGGCGAATGTATATAGAAATCAATGTCGTACTCTTCCCTCGTACGCCCGCTGTTTTATTTATTCCGTGTGCAAAGAATGCCGCGAATCGCTCTATTAGAACGATACGTCCGTTTATTACGCGAATTGATATACGTTCATTAGACATACGGTATTTTTAATAAATGACTATCAAATTAATTTAACTTCGATTTACCGCTGCTACAGATTATATATATATATATATATATATATATATATATATATATATATATATATATATCGATTTAATAATAGCTTCCAATCAAATGAAAGCGGGTATTAGTGTAAAATTTATAAAAGTTTCTTCAAATGTGTACGGCATTAATCAAACTTCGCGTCGGTACTCTTTACCGAGCACCACCGATGCTCTCCAAAAATCCGTCCCGGGGCCTGGACTTGGATTACGTCATACCCCCGCCCTCCCCGCCCCACGCGCCAGACTATACAAATACTATACACCCACGAACTTCAGGGCATAAAATCGAGATAACTCGTCGTGCCGACCGTATCGCTGCCGTCGAAAGCTAATACCGCGCCTCCCCCCTCCCGAATCAAGGAGAATCGTTAAACTCGACGTTAAAAGGGGTAATAACGAGGCTTCTCTTCCTGGACTCCCCAACCCCGGCCGACAGCGAGGACGAACAGCATAAAGAAAAAAAAAAAATAGAAACAAAGAAAAAATACTGGCGACGTCGTTAGAGTGGGGGAGAAGCAAAGGATCGCCCGAGGATTTTAACGAAGAGCACCGTCGAGGCGATAGTGTGGGATTTCGACAAACGCCCAATTATCGGGCCTGGAATGAGGCAATCACCGCGGCGCATCTTCTCCCTGCCTTTATATATATATATATGTACTCCCGTTCATTCTCACGCCGAATTCCGCGACGGCAGCGAGTCCGCGAACAGCCGCCGCGTCGGTCGCCCATTACCGGGAGGCAGGAGGGGGTGGTGGTGGTGGTAGGCGGGCAGTACTATACACGAGCGCTGCACGGTCGCGCTCACCACGTGGGGCGGGTTGCGGTGTGTGTGTGTGTGTGAGTGCGCTAACGGTGCTGTTCTCCTCTCCCTCCCTCTCTCTCTCTCTCTCTCACTCTCTCACTCTCTCTCTTTTTCTCTCTATCCCCTGTTTCCTCAATCCCTCGCTCCTCTCTCGGCTGTATAACTGCGTCGGGAAGGTACGTTCGAAAGAGAAGGCGAGAGGGAGAGAGGGAGAGATATACAGAGAGAGAGAGAGAGAGAGAGAGAGAGAGAGAGAGAGAGAGAGAGAGAAGGATGGTAGCGCGAGGGCTAGCGGTACCGGGCGACCGGTGCCGTTACTTGACCGACAGATCCGCTAGCACGGCCGCCATCGGCGCGCGCGCGCCTCTCTTATCGTTCGTCTTTTTGTTCTTTCTCTTCTCGATCCTCCTCCCCCTCCCCTCTGCCGCTCCCACCCCGAGATCCGTCTCCTGTTTTCGCATGCTTAGTGCCGGAGCTGTGTGTTGCACGGCGGCGTCGCCGATCGTCGCCTCGCGGCGGTCCCACCAACCCCCCTCTCCCGCCGCCGTGTATTTATCGCCGTCGACCGGGTGTCGACTCGCGGATTCTACACTTCCCCGGATTTTGCCATACGGTCAATTTGCCTCTCTTGCGCCGCTCTTTCCGTCCCCTTCCTTCTCGCTTCTCTCCGACGGTGTACGCTGATCCTTGGTAGGACGCGCGACGCGGCGGTCGCAGGTTACCAGAATAGCGAAGGAATTATCGGGACGAATTTTGCGAACGGGCGAGGTTCGCGCTCGCGCGATCGCCCTCCCCCCTACCCTCCCCCCGCGAATTATTACGCGCGTCGCTCGCGCGCACGTACGACGCGAAGCGATCACCGAGGAAGCGGTTCTTCGAACGGCCGTATCGGCTGATCTTGGGACGCTTCGGGGAGTGGATTTTTTTTTTATTATCTCTCCTCTCCTTTTCTTCTTTTTTTTCTTCTTTCTTTTCGGCTGCTCTCTTTGGACATTCAACGGTACATTCGACGCGCTGTGTATCGGCTGCTTATATCGCGAGAGGCACGCGCACGATCGAGCAGTATTTTGCGAGCGTTTCAGCCGCGCGTTGCGTGAAATAATTGGAGAATTTTTGTTTTCGGATACAAGATCAGTTCCCGGGAGGATTCGTCAATAATCCATGAATTTTTCAACGGGCGGGCCCAGCGAAACTTATTTGCGTCGGGACGCGAAGTGTACCTTGAAATTTGAATATGATCCCCTCCCCCACTAACACTCAATCCGACCGCCAATGCGCGCGTACCAGTTGAAGGGCTAGCACAGCATGACAAATTTTGGGGAAAAAAATCCACTTTTTAGACTTTTACGAGAACGATAAATTTTTTTCTCGACGTATATGACATAAACCTTATCTTGATTGTCATATTTAAAAAGAAAAAAAAAAAAACAAATGCCTTTGTCTTGTCGAAATATCAGTTTCAATTTCCAATCCTGATTCAACGGGGGTGATTAGAGCCAAGGAAAGTGTCTGACTGTCATATTATCATATCGTATAATATTGTGTGAAAACTACAAGACCTATAAAAATATAGTTTATTAATTGAATTCGCAACAGTCGATATAAGTATAATTTCTATCATAGGAATATCGTTGTATGAAAAAATCAGAATAAATAATATTATCAAAAGACATTCTTGAAATAACAGGGACAATTTTCGTACTGATCCTTTATGAAAGAAATAGTTCTCTCGCCCAAAGGACACTCCTCACATTCAGAAAACATTCCCAACGAATACAAAAATTCCAAAATTTCCTTCCGGGCGAACGTAAAGCCTATCACCTGGCGGGCGCGCAACAATTGATTCCGTACCTGTTCCGGTGATCGGGGGCGACGCCAGTTGAGAGCTGCTGATGTCCGGCGGCTGCTGCTGCTGCTGCTGCGTTTGCGTGGTCTGCTGCTGCTGCTGCTGCTGTTGCTGCGGCTGCTGTTGCGCCGTCTGCCGCTGCGGACTGCTGGCCCCGGCCGAGTTCGTTCCGGGACTGCCCGCGCTCTCCGCCATTGTCTCGTACTACCGTCCTGCCCTTGCACGACGATTAAAGCAACGATGATCCGGGAGTTGGGGCGGTTTTCTCACTTATTTTCTTCTTCTACAACTTCCTTGAATTTGTATACCAACGGCATGGTTCGCTATGGATTATCTATAGCTCCTTATCGATGGGACAAGAGCTAGCTTCGAAACTTCCACTGAGATATACCGATATACCAATTACACCGTAATCGATCAACTATATATGTGTATATATATACGTATAGTTGCGTGGACGCGCACGCTTGCGAATCCAGCTATTGATTTGTACACTACATACGCGTCTGTATGAATATATATATATTTATTTATTTATTTATTTATTCAGATGCATCGCGAGAGAATTAAGCTACTTTCGTGATCTGCGCCGCCGAAGGTCGCCGGAGCTCAAGTCGCGAACAATTTTGCTAATAACGAAGTCGGCCCGACGGGCCGGCTATGCGCGTATTCGATGAATTAACTAACCATCGAGCGCGTGAATTCACCGCTAAAGCCGACGGCGGATCGCGCGCTGCCGCGGTATCCCGCGGATTCTCGCGGCTCGGGCGACATGCTTTCGTTTCGTTTCTGTTTTTCAATTCCACTTTCCTCGTCCCCTGGCCAACGGCGGATATGCGTCGTCGGGAGCTGTAAGAAAATTATTCGATGATTATACGCTGGGGCGTTCAGATGTCGTCGTTACCGCGGGGAATTTGGCCAGATTTTCCACGGTCATTCGTGCTTGCGAGGGAACGATGCGCGAGTCATTGTAATTGCTGGGATATGAGTCGTTGACGAGGAATAGCTAAATTTAGTAACTCTATTATGAAGGAATAATTGAAAATTGTTCATTAGATTCTATAGCCAGACGACGTCTGCGATTAGAAATGTCCTCTTTAAAAGCAGGCATCGGTACTCGTGATCAAGGATTTAATTAAAGATCGCCACCACCGATCACCCGCATCGATGGAAACGGAAGAAAATCCAACTCAACGAGAAAGATAAAGAGTACTCGTCGGTTTTATCGTGACTGCGCCGTCCCTCGTCCAAGGGAAGACCGTCGCTCGTCAAACGACGTAAAACTCCGAAAATTCCGTAGGTGAAACAGCGGCTTTGGCGGCGGCGGCGGCGGCGGCGGCGGCAACCGTAGCAGAGCCCGCGCGACACCCTCGCGGATGTAAACTCGGCCTTAAGCTCCGCGCGCGCGGGGGTTGGCGCCGCTGCGGACGCCCGGCCGCCCGCGCGCGTACACACGCACGCGAGGGGAAAAGACCGGGCTACGGAGTCAATAGGTCAGTCGGCTTAGTCTGTCGGCGCCACGGGCTCGTCGGCGCGGACTTCTCCAGAGGAACGGCGAGCCGGGGAGGAATAGGGTAAGAAAGAGGGAGAGAGAGAGAGAGAGAGAGAGAGAGGGAGAGAAGCTATTTGCTGCTGCCGAATGCGTTTGACGTTCAGTAGATAGTTTGGATTGTTTACTAATGGTAGGCACGATTGCGGATGTGGGAGAAACATCGCGACGAGCAATTGATTTTGGAACGACGGACGATGTCGACGTTGCCATCTATAGGTCCTAGACGTTATCGAGACCGTGTTACGGTCGTTTCGATTATTATTGTTCCTGACCGATACGATAGTTTGCCAAATTGCACGTAGAGCACTTTTGCCGGCAGTAAGTTTCCAATAGGGCGAAGTCTCGTGGAACAAGGCCCCGATATTTGACTGTCTGACAAGCGATGATCGCTTAACTGGGCTGCTTACGTCTCTCAGTTGGCTTAAGAGTTTCTACAATTTCGCATACGAGCCAATTGGAATAGTTTATAAATTCGAACGGGAATGCATAAAATAAACGAACTTACCGCTTTGTGCGGACAAGATTCAAGCTGTTTCGTGAAAAATTTACATTTCGTTCGACTTCAAGAATCCTACGTACCCGTGGAATGGCTGCAAAAATTTCTTAACGCGAGTGGAATCCGAGAAGCATCCCGACATTGTTGCTTCCTGTTTTTTTTCTTTTTTTTTTTTTTTTTTAAAGAAAATAATCCACAGCGAGATATTTCAAATTACAAACCGTGCACGTCGTAGGATTGCGAAGAATCCCCCCCCCCGCTCCCACACGAATGCAACGATGTTTACTTCCTGTGGGATCAGTCGATTTTTCGTGGGAGGAAAATGATTCGGAACGGTTTATAGGAATGGTATTTTCTATATGCGTGTAAGCATAACCTTCTGCCAATGTGAATGCACCCGCGATATAGTGCTCCTTCGATATCTCCAAAGTTTTATATATACATATATACATACATATATATATATATATATATATATATATATATATATATATATATGTGTGTATATATGTATATATGTGCGTATAGATGTACATACTATCTATGTATACGTATAACCGCGCGTTTCGCGCACACCTCAGCCAGGAAAAATCGATATCGCCCCCGAAAGTTCAGAGGGCACGAAGAGAGCCCTCCTCGCCCACCCGGAGAAGGGAAGCAGCACCGCGATGATATTGCGGTCCCTCGACGGCGCGCAAGGTATATTCGGCATAATTCTCGAAAAGGACAAAAAAAAAAGAACTGAAGATGAAAACAAAAAGAAAAACAAAACGCGCGCGCGCCACGAGCCTCTGTACACCGAGGAGGAAGGAGCATCCGCGATCGATTGTCATATATTGGCCTTCTCCGACCGCGCTGCGCGGGGATTGCCGAATTCTCCGCGTGTCTATGTCCATACATATGTGTAAACAGGCTGCGACAGAAACATAACATAACGCCTGTGGGCGGAAAAAAGCGTCCGTCCACGTGAAACACGTGCCCGCTCTGCGTCCCACGCCCGCGCGAAGTCCGCGGAGAACCTCGTCCCGAGCGCTTGTCGCGCGTATCGTGCGAATGTACGTAGTCTGTCTGTGTGCAGGACAGTGCACATGCACATGCACGGCCGTACGAATCAATCGAACGATAACCCCCACCCCCTCCCATTTAACTCTGCCGGGAAATCGACGCTGATGAGCCTAGACGAGAAAATCTGGCCGGGGATTCCCAATGGTACGATGAGAAAGAGAAATTTCTACGCGAGTGGGAGTCAGTGAGAGAAAGAGAGAGAGAGAGAGAGAGAGTGAGCGCCTACCTGGAAGTCAGCTAGTTAGCCAAGGGATCTCCCCGGCTGACGAGGTTGGCCGACGACGAGGTGGGCACCAGTACACCGCGCAGCCCGCGCAACCACCCTCGCTGCGCGGCTCCACGGGCCGCGCGAGAGACAGCGAACGAGAGGGAGACGGAGAGAGGGCGAGAATGAGAGGGAGACTCCGACGACGCCGCCACCGCCGTCGCCGTCGTCCTCGTCCTCGTCCGCCGCCCACCACCTCTGGACGGGGCTGTGTGTCCCTCTCTGTTTTTCGTCCCCCCCCCCACCTCCCGGCGGAATTTACGGAAGCACAGTCGGGAAAGCACAGAACCACAATACAATAACCGCCTCTCGGTACGAGGAAAATGGTGGCGCGTTTACGAACTTCCTATATACTGTCAGTCTCTCTCTCTGGCGCGCGCGCGCGCGTTCGCCCGCGAGGGGCGCGGACGGAGGGACGTAGGGAGGAAGAGACGAACGCGCACGGACACACTCGTACCGCGCGCTCACTCACCTCCGCGGGAGAGCCTCGGGAAAAGCTGGCGGGCGAGAGGCGGCGAGAGAGAGAGAGAGAGAGAGAGAGACGGGGACGAGGGGTGTTCGCCCGAGAAAAGCGCAGGATCCTACCCCTTCCGTCCGTGTGGGGTGGGTCTACGTATCTGCGAGTCGACGTACAGTCTTTTGGGGCGCTGCACTTGCGGGCGGGCTGGATAAAGCTTTACGCGTATCCATGTATACCAATACTCGCACGGCCGCGGTCGCGCCTCTTCGCCGAGCAGCGCCGACGCTAGGTGGCGCACCTGACTTGCCTGGGGGTTGCAAAGGCGCGCGCGCGCGCGCAGATAGGTCGGGTTACGCTCGCTGAAAGCACCCTCCCCCCTACACCCGCGACAGAGAAAGGGTTGGTCGGGGCTCGGAGACGAGGCAACGACTCTGGCGCCATCCTTCGGGAAAGACTCGTATTCTTTGTATTGTTACGTCGACGTGGTTCCTATGGCAAAATTTTCTTCCGCAATTGTGCTGATTGTAATAGTGTTCCCTATGAATTCCCTATAAACTATTTATGTAATGCCAGGCAATTAGATGCTACATAAGTAAGGAAATAACAATGTACACGAGCTTCAATTGCAATGATTTGTTGCTACATAGAGAGCAATTTACAAATATGCAATTTTACAATTTGATATATTTGACAAAAATCATTTGCTGGGTAAATTAGCTGTCCTTGTCGCAATAGTCAATTATTCCCACCATTTCTTAATACTATTGCCTAAATTTTCCAATTTCGCTTTCTTTTACATATCAGCCGAAATCAGCATGAAATCTAAGCAAAAAAAGAAAAAAAAAAAGAAACGATCCAACGCCCTCGCTCTTATCCCCGCGCATGCATCTGCGCTTTGTTTACATCAGGTGGCGCGCGGGCGCGCGCGCGCGCACGTGTGTGGCCTAGACTTTAATTATTCCGGCTACTTCCTGGATCTTCCCGCTGATCAATACACGCGCACGCACGCCGGGGCTCGCCAGCCTGAAAGCGAGAGTATTCTCGTTCTCCCGGCTTTGCCCCTCCAACCACCACCCACCCAACCCCCCTCGCGCGCTCTTTCTCCGTCGCTCCCGCTAAAAGGGCAGAGACGGGCGCCGCGGCTTTTCAAAGACCGACCTTGTCCCCCCTAGCCCACTTACCTGGTGCCCACTCGCCGTCCCCTCGCCGGACGATTTTACGCTCGAAGCTCTTATCTCCCGGTTTTTCGCGACCGCCCTACCCTCTGCTATCCTGCTGAAACGGCAAATCAATTGTTCCGAAAGGTCGAGCGGATTGTCGGTCCCGCATGTTTCGCGCGAGGCGCGCTTCGTGTATTTATCGCTGGTTATAAGCAATACGAGCAGCTTTAAATAAATTATCAAATTGAAACATAGTACGTCTGACCTATTATTTGTATAATTGGTTGTTCTCTTTTTTTTGAACCTGCTCATAAAAGCAGAGAAGCTACTATCTTTTCTAATTTTAAATGGATTATTGCACTTTGCAACAGGAACGAGTGACTAGAGATATTATATATCCATACATATATATATATATACTCCAAATGCAAAACTCAAATACAAAACTGCCGATCACTCCGGGACAGGGGGATACCTACGTTGCTGGCCGTTCGCACAGAATCGTCATTCTCCTTCCCCTCCTCATCCGGCAATGGCGGTGGACCGAAAAATGCAGAGGTACCGCCGCCAGCGTAAACGGGGCCGTGGCGCGGAGCGCGCGCGCCCTTTAACTTCCGACTTCTTCGGCATCCCAGGGCGAGCGAGCCACCTCGAGGCTTCGCCGGAGCCGCCCCCTGGGTCTTCTCTCTGCGGTTCTGTCTCGGTCTTACCCTCGGTTCTTCAATAGGCGTGTGTGCGCGTACGCGAGGCAGGACGCGCAGGCGCTCTCTGTTTTCGCGGGATCAGAGGTCGCTGTCCTTTTTCCCCTCGGCGGGATTTCAGGGCGGCGAGACTCTCTCGTGTAGGATTTTAATGAATTACGATGTATTAATGGGCAGATTATGGTTCGGGTATCGTTGTAGGTTGTTACTGCCTTTTCACAAAGATAAAAGTCGGAAAGTATATGGAGCTTTGTGAATTTATCAAAATATTGATATTTGTATTCAGACGGTAATTTTTATTTATACGGATTGTTTCGTAAAAATTGAATTTTATTAAAAACTTAAAACTTACGTGATAAACAGGATTGATAAGCGAGATGTTTTTTGAAACATACCTGAAACACACAAAAGATTTGATGAATATATATTTCATATATACCTAATGTTTATATGCACTTAAGAGATAATAAATCTTTGTTTAATTTTTCGGACGGCAAATATTATTAATAAGTTCGGCTCATTAGGTAAGTTGACAGTGTATAATTATTCTTATTTCAAACTTTAACCATCTTTCTTGTAAATATTTTGCAGTCACATAAAGTGTCACATAAATATTATTTTCAACTCATTTTTAAACATCGAAATATCTAACGAGTCCGCTACATTATCGATTAATACAATTAAACTTTGCGCGTGATTCATACCAATTCGTATACTAACAGACTGCGTGTATATTACATAATAATTAAAAAAAAATTTCGTTAAATAATTTTATAATTTTATTTTATAATTCGTTAATTTTCTATTCTATAAATATGCAGGTGAAAAAATTAAAATAATTACTTTTAAGTAATCACAATCGATAATTTTTACTTGATTCTTATTATTTCATACATAATAGTAATTCATTAATTTTTACAAATTAATGAATTATATTCAATGAAATTCATTACGTCCTCCTGTAAATATTTATAATCTGTTGGCGTTATTCTCATTGAAGGTTAATGGCACTGCGAAACATTATTATATATAACATTATTATGTAACATTCGAAATTTCGTATAATTCAGGTCTTTAAAATTATTTCACCGAGAGCCCCCATCCTAAATTCACCAATACGACTTTTTCAATGGAATTCAATTTCCTCATAGTATCAGCTAAACTATCGGCGATCCTCTCGTGAACAATACAACAGAACTTTCGTCTAAAAAAAAAACTATCATTGCACATCATAATTAACCAGCGACAGTATATATATATATATATATATAGAGGATGTTTATTCCGCCAAGGGAGAAAAAAGCTCTCAGACCCTCTGTCTCTGTCTCTCTCTCTCTTTCTCACTCTCTGTCCCCCTCTATCCGCCTCTCGTCATCAATCGCAATCAACAATTACCGCGTGCGCGCGCGCTTACTATAAGTAGGTAAAGATCGAGCATTATATACAGTTAGCGGTACCGGTTTCGCAGCGATGCAGCGGCTTCGCTAAATAAAACGCCGCAGGCGGTCAAGAGAGGGGAAAAGCGAGAGAGGGAGAAAGGGAGACGGCGAGAGAAATGTCCATTTATATATATATATATATATATATATATATATATATATATATATATATATATATTCGTATACGTACGAACCTGCTGCCGCCTACCGGATGATTCGGCGTAAAGGAGGAGGACGAAAACACGGCGGCAGCGGTGGTGGTGTGTCGAGTACACTACACTACACACACGCGCGCGCGCGCACGGACGGACAATGTTCACGATACGATTGATGCGCACCGTAACGGATCTCCCTCCGTGAGAATGCCCGCGAGGATTTCTCGCGGGTTCGCGGGGAGGGGGGGGAGGGTGTACGCGTTATTGGGATAAATAGATTCGGTTTTTTTTTTGAATACGCGTCCGACGACCGTGGCGAGTCATTCGTCCTGCCGCGATTCGGGTAATTGAAGACGCTCGTGAGGCGGGCTAGCCGATGCATCGGGCGGCCGTATTGTCTTATCGCTGGACACGTACGGATGGGCCTTTCATTGGACGAGGCGGGAATTCGGCGGGACGATAAAGCGTCTAGACGTTCATCGGGCCGATAATGAATAATTATCGAGGACCAAATTTTACCGCTTCTGTACAGCTTTAGTGCAGCGAGTTAGCATTGATGAGAATGAGATTATCGAGTATTTTAATGGAGTACGATTCAAAATTTCAGTAGCAGCTTTCATCGCCCACTTAATAAATAAGAAATGAAAATAATATTGAGAAACTCGTATATAAAAATGTATTAAATACATATTTAAGCCGCTAAATTAAAAGGCTGGGTGTTTTTATCCTCGCGATCGTTTGAATATGCAGCGCAAAATTGTTAAATTATTTAAATCGCAGAAGACTCGACTATCTAAGCCTGGAAAATTTTGCCTCATTCTTAATCGAAGCAAGTGAGTAGTTATTGTGGTGTATTTCTTCGAAACGCACGAGTAGCTTTTAAAAATGCCCATTACGGCTTCATTTTGAACGAATTCCCGACGTCATGGTCGATTTTCTCAAGTTAGAGAAAGACTTTATCGAACCCATCGAAAAACTTATACATTACTTCGCACAATGTTTTTGTTTATTAATGAGTATTTTTTATGTTTTTACGAGTGCAAAAAATTCCAATTCAATTAATATATCTATTCGCGGAGTACAACGACTTAAAATTAGACCGAAAGACAATATTTAAGCTTCTTTGTGTGAAAAAAAAACAATACAGCATATATATATATATATATATATATATATATATATATATAGGGTGCGGGATGAACGACCCGCGCGCGAGGCGCGCCATACCATCAACGCAAAGACTCTCATTCGCGCGCGAATCAATGTCCCGGCCGCGGAGACGAAGATAAGCCGAGCGCCGATCGCCGCGCGCTTTTCCCGCAAACATTGCGTACTCCAGCTTACGGATAAACCGACCAAATGGGCGACGCTTCCCATTACAGCTCCAACGGGGGACGAGCCGCGAGGGCAGCACCGGGGGGCCTCGGGCCCGTTGGCAGAGAACCGCTCGCGCCCGCGTCGCGCGACCCAGTCCCCGAGCGCGGGACTTTATTCGCGCCTCGGGAGCCCCTGAAAAAGAAGTCTAACGGTTTCGACTCCTCCTCCTCCTCTCGTCCCCCTCCCCCGCCGCGCCATTCGGAAAACTCTCGCGGCTCGGGTTTTTACCAAAGCCCTTCTCCTCTCCTCCCGCGCTTGCGGATTCTATATATATATATAGATGCGCTTCGTCTTCGCGCACCCGCGCCGTGGTGAGCGGTATATATAGAGAAAGTCCGCGCGCTGTTTGCCGTTATAACGAGACTCTCCCTCCTCCGCTTCTCCTCCTTCTCCTCCTATACCTTCGCGGACCGTTATATCGCGCGGTAGCTCGGCCGCGCGGACGGGACGCTATTGCGTGTCTCTCTCTCCCCCCCCCCTTCGCCAACACTCGCTCCCTCTCCCTCTCCGGCTTTTTCGCAGTATTACAGCTGTTTCTAATGGGTTGCTCGCTCGTTCGCGAGGCTCGGCGCATGCATACGTGCATGTTTACGCGCGTATGTGTTTCAGCGCGCGGGCGTATCATAAGAGGGCCGCGTGGACACGTGCGGGCGCGCCTGAGATTTATAATGCCGGGCTAGAATGGTGTTTAATGGGTATAAAATCGCGACGGAGCGAAAGAGGGATAAATACATACATGTGTATGTGTGTGTGTGTTTGTGCGGATAATAAATATGTATACGATGGGCCATTCCCCCCCTCTCCCCCGATGTTTTTTCCCCGATACTTGCGGTCGTACATTCATTTGCGAGCGGTTATGTCGGATCGCATAATACACGATTCGCGCCGGTGCGGAGGTCGAGATGAGAGATTAAATATATATATATATATATATATATATATATATATATATATATATATATATAAGTGCGGTTTATTACGGGGCGGAGGTTTTATGGGGCGTTTCGTTTTATGCCGGCTTGGCTGATTATTAGTTCGGTTGGTCAATGGCGTGTTATCGTCCTGTTATCCTGTGCAGTTGGATTGAAATTGAATGAAATTATTAGAGATATAGTTGATGAATTATATGGGCTTATATATATTAAAAAATATAATTTGTTTTCTTACGTTATCTTACTTTTGTAAATATTACTTAATTTTAATAAAATTAGAAATTACATTAACAGTTTTATACAGCACAATGTATAGCGTATTATAAATTATGCAATGTGGGCGTGAAATGCAATTTTATATCCGGGCGCTGAGCGAGTCATCTCCAAGCATTGCACCGTAGACCAAAATATGTTTTTTAGGACAGAGAGTGCGTAAATTGCAGTTTTCAAAAACTAACATGGTAAAATACTATTTATTATACAACGACGGTCTAAAATTCATATTTACACACGTACCGGAACTCTGTGAATTTTCAGTTCACGTTAACAACACGAGTTTTTACATTGGAAATTGCAAAATAGAATTTTACAACCCTACGTGTACGGACTAAAATCTTACTTTTATCAAAAATATGTTTAAAATTGAAATTTGCACTTTCAGAAGGCAAAGATTGTTTTATTAACGAGTTTTCAATGATTATGCGGATAATTTTTCAAAACTTTTCAAATATTTTACGTAAAAATGGACATTAAGAATTTTTCTAGTTTTTTTTTTTTTTAATTTATTATGGTTGACGTAGATGCCATTTTGATCGTTCGATGGATCAATCGAGACTCATATCAGACATATTCAACTACATATTACTAATGTTTCCGTGAATCATAAACCCGATCTCGCCGATCGCCTGTCAGTGCTCGAGCCAGGGCGCGCGACGATTTTCGAACTGCAGCACCAGCGAGCGTTTCGTCTGATAGCCTGTATATTCTATAAGTTTCTCTCTACCCTCCCCGCTCCGCCGCGCCTCATCGCATCGCACGGGCCGCAGCGAGAGAGAAATACCGCAAGGTCCAGCCGGCCATGACCACTGTCTCCCCTCGCGGAATTCTGCAGAAGCCGTTCAAGTTCAAGTCTCCCTCCCCGCCCCCCCCCCTCACCGCCAGCGACCCAGTGCCGCGCGCCGCCGTAAACTGCACGTACGGGAATCGCCGGCGAGCGTATTTTTCCCTCCTCTCCTCACCTCTCCCCACCCCACCTTTCTCCTTTTAGCGAGACAGCGGAAAACGATGGCTCGCGATGGAAAAGCCGTGGTTGTGGCGGTGGTGTTGTTGGCCCGCGCCGAGGTCAAAGGCACATAAAGCCGCGGGAGGTCAGCGCGCGATGTGCCGAAAGGTGGAATAGCGGGCAGCCTCTTGCCCTCTCTTCCTCCTCTCACACCGTGCTATAGGCCCCGTACGGTTCGATAGATCGGGGGGCGGGGAAGGGGAGGAGTGGATGAGCTCGGCGGCAATGGCGGCAGGAACAGCAGCAGCACCAGCAGAAGCCACGAGCCTCGATGGGCTTGTTCGCGATCACGTAATGTAGGCTCGACGCGGCGGATTTACCGTACGATACCAGTTACGTCACCGTGCGCGCGCGTACAGCTAAGGAGAGAGAGAGAGAGAGAGAGAGAGCGAGCGAAAAATTACCGTACGGTGGCGGGTTGGTGGGAGGAGGGAGGGGGAAGGACGATCGGCCACGGAGCGGTGGGGGGCCGCGAGTCCGGCGGGAGTGAAAAATCGCCGAGCGAAGGAGAGGCGCGCGCGCCGACGGGGACGTCGCGTCGCCGGCGCGAGCTCTGCGACGCGTTTCGCCGCTAAGGGAGACACGAACGGCGCGTCGAGGTGAAGGATGCGCGGGAGTTTCGATTGTTTTCGTCTCGTTGCAGGTTCTACGTGGGGATCGCTCTGTCGCGGCACTGATAAACAACCTTGTTTTCGTGTTATTTATTCCATTAAGAATGCGTTGAACTCAATTTTTCACGCGCATACAATGTAATTTTGCATTGGTTTTGATCGTAGCCCAGAGATTGAAGAATGATGGTGAAATTCGGATATTATTATATTCGTATGTCGCAAGGAATTACTTTGCATAATTGCATAATTAAATTACACCATATGCCTTAGCTTGGGTAAAGGTCAGGTCATCGCCCGATTTACCCCCGAAATCCACGATCGAAGCGGCGATCAAATGTAACGAGTTTAACAAACGCAAAGGAAAAAAATACCGATGAAGGCGGAAACTTTATTATTCGATGTCGTTGAACTCTGACTCATTACACTATCCGCGCTGACTAAGGGGAAAAATCTAATCAATGAAACGTCCCAACCGAAAGGAATGACGCTTACTAAAGATTCCGCATATACAATATCTGCACACACATATACACGCGCGCGCGCGCAGGAAAAAAAATTTATATATATATATATATATATATATATATATATACAGCGCCCGCACGAAGGCAGAAGAAGCTTCCACAGCACGGTTCGAAACTTTTTTCGGACGCATCACACACCGATGGAACTGCTTTAAGTTTAATCCTCTTCCTTTCGCCAATCAGAACCAAGCGCTTTTCAACTGGTGTTCTCGGAAATTCCATATATATATATATATATATATATATATATATATATATATATATATATATATATATGCATATATATGCACTGGTGCGAAGAAGAAAGCAGAGGCTGGAATTAAGCCGGGTAGAAGAAGCGAAACCCTTAATCTCGACCTTCCAAAAAATTTCGTCGGCAGCCGCAGAGTTCTGCCTTCTCCCCATCACCTCCCCCCATTCTCCTTCTTTCCGTCCGTGATGATTGTGTATTATATCTGTTTGTGTGTGCGTTTGTGTGTATATATATATATATATATATACGAAGCACGGGCACCCGAAAGGAGGGGCAAAAAGTCTGCGGGGCTCGTAAAAGGCAAACGAGCGGCGCGGCCCGCGGGTCGCTAGCCATCAGTGCGCGCGAAGGAAGCGATGGGCCGAGGGGCAGGGTTCGAGGACTCTCGAGCAACCGTGTAATAATACGTAACGGTGGGTCTTCGCCGCCGTACTCGGACGTCTCGACGTCGTCGCGCGTCCGGGTACAGCCGCAAATTAAGACGGGCGCGGCGGGGGGGGGGATTGGGGGTGGGTAGAGGAGGTGGTCCCGGGCGACGAGCGCTCGCCGCGGACGCGTTTATTAGCGGCTAAGAGTTTTCCGTACAATCGTAGGAAGCGCGTTCATTGCTGCCTCTCGTCGCCGCGAAAGGGTGACGGAGGGACGAAGGTCTTAAAGGACAATAGGGACCGCAGTCTGTGTACGGAATATGGGGGGAGGGGCGAGGGAATCGCGCGCGAGGTACTGTTAGGCAATCCCGGACCTGCTCGATTCTTAGGAGCTGCTCGGGCGCACGTTAAGAGAAATATATATATATATATATATATATATATATATATATATATATATATATATATATAATTGAGTCGACAGCGAGTTTTCTCGAGGTTTTCCCCCGAGTTGATGAACGGCTGACGGTGGACCACCCAAGAACTGCCGCGAGGGCCGACGGGGCACTTAAAGAGCTTTTGTCGGGCTCGATAAGCGAAGAACGGCCGGATCGTTTATTTTTTCGGCGACGAGTACGTTGACTCCGTGTTTTGATAGATCGGAGTGGATGATCATAACGGCGCGCGACATGTTTGAAGAGATTTATACAATTCGAAATAATTCTAAGATATTTTATGACTATTAAAAATATTGTTAAAATAAATATTTTAAAGAAATGTACTTGAAAATATTTCGAAATAAGTTAACCAAAATTTCCGACAGCAGTGTGAAATATTTTTTTGAAATTTTTGAAATATTTAAAAATGATAATTTGGAATTATTTACTAATTGGGTTGAAAATATTCTCAAGAAAATATAAAAAAACATCTTATACATTAACTAAAAAGATAGCTATGTATAAAAATATATGTGGCATTTATAGAAAATTCGAGAAGATTGGAATTCTTCTCGATTTGTCTGATTATAACAAAGTCGAATTTGTCGAATTGTCTGATTATAACAGAGCAAATATGATTATAAACTATGGAGCTTTCTATGTAGAAAGAAAAATCGTATAGATTTGGAAAACAATATACATCGGTGTAAGGGATAAAAAAAAATTGGTTTATTATAAATATTAATTGTAGAGCGATATACAGTATCAATCAGATCGCAATAACTAATCCAGCAATGTAAACGAAATATCCGTTTATATATATATATATAGCAAAAGAGTAATTCGGGATCGGTGTCCTCTCGGGGCGAAAAATTGGCCTACGGGCGCGATCGCGAAAATCGCCGACTCCGACTAAACGATCGGCGCACCGGGGTCCAATTGCAAAACAGCGGAGTCGTTGGCCCGTGCCGCGGTGTGGGCTCGCTTCTCACTCGCCTCGTCCGAGCGAGCTCCTACTCCTCCTGCTCTTGCCACCCCCCTCCCTTCCCGCCGGCCCCTCGTCCCGTCCGGTTGCGTAACTTCGCCGAAGCTGCGCCGCGGCGCCCTCGCGCACGGCGATTCGAACGAACGGGAATCCCCGCGTCTATTACAATAATTATTTGGGGCGGCCGGCGAATCCGAGATCTCGCCTTCGCTTTCGGGACCGACGATCGACCGACGCGCGGTCGAACGCGAGGTCAAGGCGCTTGACTCGTACCTTGTCGGATTTTACAATGGCATTGCAATATTTTGCGGCGCGTTAAAGAAGCAAGGAAGGTGTATTTGTTTTATTAGTCTGGCAAAATGTTATTGGGGTGTAAAGTCGGCCTGCCAAGGCGATCTTTAAGAAAGCCACCGTTATTTTAGAAACGAAGAAAGATAGTCGAATGAACAACGGATCAAAATATTGCAAATACATAAGTCTTATAAAAATGATGTCATTGCGATGTTAAGGATTTCAGTAAATATTATGCGTGAAGAGGAGTTTTTTGTCACAAAACGTAAATTATGTAATACCGTCGGCTAAAACTGGCTCTACTTTAAATAATCTATAAAAAATAAAGCCGACGTAGCCTATGGTTCGGGAAAAGAAATTTTTCGGAATTAATGTTATCTTTTACCATTGTGCAATGCTAGTAACTTCAAATTACCGATTAAGGACCGATTTTACCAGCTGATAATGCTTCTCGACCGATAAAAATTTTATTTTTATTTTCGAATGTACCATTAGATGTTGCAACATCATTAGCATCGTCTCGATTACTTGTCTTATCCGTGCCTATTTGTTACAGCAATTTTCTTGACCAAGGTGTATAAATGAGATGGAAGTTTATCTATGGTAGAAAATTATTGAAGTGTACAGTAGTAAGAAAAAAATCGGCTGTGAAAAAAAAATTCTAGTAAGTGACAATTGTATCGGCAATCAAGCGTTTACCGTATTTAAATAAAGTCTCAGTTACAAGCAAACGGCGTCTTTCAGTTGAAAATTAATTGCAGCAATAACCATAAACGCATTTTACCAAGCTCGAGGTGACTCGAAATCTTTACAGACTTTGACAATCAAATAAATTGCTCTTTCGCGACTGTTCTACCCGCGGGCGGGTATATACATATTATATAGTATCGCGTATAGACAAGAGTTTCGCGCAACCCATACGATCATCGTGCTTTCGTGAGTCCAAGCCAACAACCGCGTGCCCGCCCGAGAGGGGCAGACGGGCGATCGAGTACCGTTCGCGGCACACGCACGCCTATATACACGCACAGGCCCGGGCTATTCGTAATAGCCGCGTCAGTGTGGTGGGGGGGGGGGTAGGGGTATAGCCAAGGGGCGGCCAAGATGTAGAAAAAAATCGTCGGCTGTTCGCCGGCGGGGGGTGCGTGTGCGCGTACGCGTGACTCTCCCCTTGTTACCCCTTCCCGCGGCTGGGGGTGCTTGACCTCTCGCCCGGACGGCTCTCCTCCTCAGACAAAAGTTCCGTTATTCAGAGGCGCGCGCGCGCGCCTCTACTACCCCCGTTTCTAAACCACCACTCCCCCCTCCCCCCCACGACTGTCGCTCATTTGCATTATTATATTTATCGCTCGCAGACGCGCGCGTAATTTACTTGTCTTTCTCCCGTGTACGCGCGCGTTCGCAGAGGGCGCCGGGGTGCCGACCACGGACAGCCTCGTTTTATGCGGCGAAGACTCCGCGGGGCTTGCGTATCTTTGATCGCGCGCTAGGTGGACGAGGGGGTGGGTTGGGTTTGCGCCGCCGCCGTGTATGGGTCACAAGGTCTCTGGATTTTCTTCGCCCGGGTCCGTACATGTCTAATCGTGACCAAATACATACACAAACCCACGCACACACACACACACACACACACACACACACACACACACACACACACACACACAATCTATAAATTAGTCTCTCGCGCAATTGTTTCCAACACGACTCCGTTTGTTCTTTATTCAGCCTTAATGGGCACGCGATACAAAATTCGTTAGCCCAAAAATAAGTCGCGCGAATTTATTATGCCCTTGTCCAGAAAATTGGGGGGGGGGGATTAAAATATAAAAATCCGAATGAGAAGAGGGAGGAAAAAATATTAATAATAAAACGAGGCACAAAAAGGGCGTTTTCGAGGTTGATTTTTCGAGGACCATTATTCACGTGTCAGTCCGGGGTCCATAAAAGTTATAATCCCCGCTTTCTTCTCCCGAAACAACGACGCGGGCGCATGCAAAAAAAAAAACAAAAAACAAACAAACAAGCAAACAAAAAGGAAAAGAATACGCGGCGCAACTCATATTACAATCCCCTTTCTCTCTCTCCCTCCCCTCTCTGGTTTTTTACTACCGCGGCCGCGAATGACGCGCGCAAATTTCGTACCGCTCCCCCCCCCCCTCGCCCGCCATGGGTGCACGGGCCACGAGAGCGTCTCTCCGCTCGTAAAACGGCCAGGCCGCGACCGCGAGGGCAAGAACGAGAGGGGATGAGGGAGAATTCGCGAATCGCCGCCGGGACGGGGCGTGCTCGCCACGTATTTTGGGAGGAGGTGGGGGAGGGGACGATACAGACTCGATATCCGCGCGTCGATGATGTTTCGCGCGCGCGCCGAAGTAATGGGGGCTTCGCCTAGCCCCCGGGGCAGGCCTCCTGGCTCGGCGACGACTTCAAAAATCGAACCCAGCGCGGGACCTGCGCGCCGCGTCTCGGCTCCCCGCGTCAATGACCCTGGCGACTCTCGCTGTAGCTCTCCCCAAAAAGTCCGTGTATATAATAATAATCGGAGCCGAAGAGATCTTGTCGGGTTCGGCTGTTCTTTCCCTACCCCACTCCATCGCTGCCCCCCCCCCCGCAGCCACACGCTCGTGACTGCGCCTGGGAGATTTTAAAAATAGCTCAGGAGAACGCTTCGGCTCGCGTCAGCTATGTGTCATCCCCGGAATTCTTTTATTTTTAGATCATTGTGTTATTATGGTTTATGTGTGGAATTTCATTGCGCGGCCATAGAGCAGTGAAAATGCAGGTTTTATGATTTAAATCTTTTTCGTTTACTAAAAATTAGTTATTTTTATTATAGTGTGGAGTAAGCGATATTTCTTGTATTAAATTTTATATCTGTTTTGTTATTTTTAGAAAGTCGTCTTAATCTAACGTTACATCTTCGTAAAACCTTTTTGAGAAAAATTTCTTAAGACAGGTGATTTATAAAGACAGATCTCTTTCCATTATTTCGGAATAACAATCATTTGGATGATAAAATTCATGTATTTAATAATCAACAGCAATTGGCCACGAATCGTTTGACGGCTTAATTTCTAGTTGATGACATAGTAACATATATCGAATTCAATCGAAGCTATATAGATAGATACGGTAAAATTACGCATCATATTAAAAACGGAAAGTCTGTCCGTCATTAGATAATTATCATTAGATTGCTTTATAAAGACCATAATATCGGTTCGAATATTTCTTAATTTTCATAAACAAATTATCATTTTCATTCGTATGCGTCAGGAGCCCAATACCCAGCGCGCCCTCCCCGCGCACATTTGACTTTTGTCCGTAATAAAGCAGTAAAAGTGAAACCGCCGAAAAAGCCAGCGAACGTACAGCCCGGGCCCTGTGAAAGCTCTTCGGGGACCCTACGCTCTCTCTCTCTCTCTCTCTCTCTCTCTCTCTCTCTCTCTCTCTCTCTCTCTCCTCTCCTCTCCTCTCCTCTTTCTTCTCCTCGGGACCGTATACCTCCGGGGGCGAAGATGCAGCGAGGGCGAGGGAGAGAGAGAGAGAGAGAGAGAGAGAGAGAGACAGAGAGACAGAGAGAAACGAAAGAGCCTTCGCGGAACCGAGATACACCGCTCTCCCTTTGGAATCGCTGGCCGTGCGCGCGGTTCGCCGCGAGGCGGTTTGACCAGGTAGACATGGTGCTATACACATTATATATATATATATATATATACGCGGCAGCCACGTGGTGTCCGCGAGTTCGATGCCCTCTCCGGAAGAGAGGCCTTGCTGTGTGCGTGCCGGCGGCACGCGAGAAGGGGAGACAGAGCGAGCGAGCGAGCGCGCGAGCGGAGAAGGAGAAAGGCCCTTATGCCCGAAAGTTTCTTTATTTTTTTCTTCTTCTTCTTCTTCTTCTTCTTCTTCTTCTTCTTCTTATTTCACTCCGTCTCTTTCTTCGGCCTCCCTCGCTCCTCCTGCGGCCGGGCGCTTTTTACGCCCCGGAAGAGTTTTAACTCGCGGCGGCGACGGCGGTGGCTTGCGTTTCCACCGATTTTTCGCCCGAGCGCGCTTCTCATTTTTCTGGCGCGAGGTAAGCTTCGCGGACGAAGGGCGCGGGACGGCGGCGGTGGCGGGGAAGGGGGGGGGCAAGAAGGGAGAGAGAAGGGGTACAGCCCGATACCGATTACGAGCGTCATTTTTTCTGCCTCCTTTGTTCTTTTGTCATGGAGGCTCGGCGGAAATCGCCGCCGATGAGGCTCTGTTTACGCGAGCTTTCGCATGGCCCATCCCCGAGGATGTTGGAGGAGCGCACAAACTTGCTTCTTAAAAAAATTGCTCATTATTCGGCGAAGTTTAGTATCGGGCGAGGGATTATAAACTCTGTGATATTAATTCGATTCTTTTTATAAGAAATAAATTTCAAATCCTTCGAAATCGTTGTAAGAATTTTGTAAAAAAAAAAGAAAAAAAAATCATTGGAAATCGATTAAATCCGGAATTTTCGAATTATATGTGTAATATTCAAGTAATGAAGCTCGTAAACTTATGGGTAGTATGGGTTTTTATGATGCCATTTATATACACCGGAAGAGAATTTAATAATTGTAGTGGTTAGTCAAGTATAATCTAGTTATAGTATATTTAAATTTATTTTATACAATAAAATATTGATGTTCATGAAAATATATTATATAATTGAATTTTGGTTTAACAAACAATTCGTATAGTAACGCGATATTTCTAAAGAAGATAATTCTTCTACTTTTTTTAATTAGAATTTTTTTCTAAGTTATCATAAACATATTATTATTGTTATTGTTCTTATTGTTATTGTTATTATTAATTTTTTACTCAAAGAAATAAAATATTTATGAAAAGTTCTGAAATCAATTCGAAATAATACGAATTCCTGTACGAAATTAATTTCATCCCCTTATAATACTTTTCAAGGTAATAACCCCGCTTACTTTTCTGTGCCCCTCGCGGTAACTAAATTATACACATACATACAAATTAATTTACAAGGTCGTCGAATTCGCAACACAGGGTGTATAAGTTGGCTTGGACTGTCCCCCGCTAGGGTGAGACCTGCGCAGGATCCGAGAATCCGCTATTTTGTGGCCAATAAATGTTTTGTCGAGGCATATACCAATGGATTTTTAAGTATAAATAATTCGGTGCAAACTTAACCTCAATTAATATGGTTTTATTTGTATAAGAAATAATCGTGGCTAAAGAAATTCTGCGTTCAAGACGGCACAGATTTTTTGTTATATATTGTTCTAAGAATTTTTCTCTTTTTTATATGATATATTTATGTATCTGTCAGGCCCTGATGATATATAATAAGAAGTTTATTCGGTGCCTGGAATCACAGATAACGAAATTTCACTATCTAGATTAACAAAAATTCATCTTTTGGCGAGTATAGAAAAGTAAAGTTTTTTACAGCACAGATTTAACTGAATTTTATCTTTAAGTACTGTTGCAGTAGGGCTCCTCATTTTTTCTACAAGTTAATCTTTTATTATTGAAAAGAAACTTATTTTTCCTATTAAGTCGGTAAAATGAGCGAATTAAAAATTTATTAACAAAATCGTTAAAAATTGTTTTGAAAAAATCATAACTTGTTACGTCATTAATCGAGATGCGATCTATATATTATAAAAACTGTTAATTTTGGAAAAGTTAAAAGTTTCCCGGATTTGATCGTGCGTGAAAAAAGCCCCGCGATTCCGCTCGCTCGTGCAGAAGCTAAGGGGGGGGGGGGGGTACGTGATCGGGGACGACTGTACGACGAGCGTCTATTATACGTGATCGGGCAATTAAACGGCTCTAATTGCCGGTCGGAACACGGCTCAAAGGAACGATCTTTACTTAAGGGGGAGGGGATCTCTTAAGTGTCGTCAATTTCTTTTAAAGACAGCGCTATGCGCAACGCTCAATTTACCCGCGTTACATTTTACATTTAGGCAGTAACAGAATAGTTAACCACGTAATTTTATATACACGTAATGGAATGGCGATTTGCAGATTTACCAACTATAGTCAATAAGGCTTACTTATTCATTAAAAAAAAAAAAAAAAAAAAAAAAACAAACAAAAAAACCTGATCTTTTTCTGCCGTGCACAGTAGTCCATTCCGGTAAGAACGAAATTGTACACAATAAACGAACGGTAAAACCTCTTTCTCTTTCGGTATACAGAGACTTCGATTTGTATGGCTTTAAAATCGGTATACACGTACATCTGCATAAATACATGCGTACAGATGTATGTAAGTACAAAACCAGCTCCTATCAAACGACACGCATTGTAACACGGAAAGCGATTCAAAAGACTCGGCGCGCCGCATAACAAAGCACGAGCGCGAGAGGCGGTTATGCGGCGCGAAGGAGAGCACGGCGAGAAGAATGGCTGGAGAGATACATAGAGAATTATAAAGGAGGGTTTGTAAAGAGGGGGGGGGGAGGGGAAAGAAAATGCCCGCGCAAGGGCTTGGAGGACGAGATGGAGAGCGACAGAGAGGGATACCCGATATTGCCGGCAAGCTCGGGGCCGTCGCGTATCCTCCTTGCCGGTGGAAATTCGATATCTCCCGCGATAATGACGCGCGGGCGCGCGCCATCCCCCCGCGCGCTGCGAATTACTCGCGCCGTCGACCGTGACTTTGAACTCGCGCGCACTATCCCCTTCCGTCATCCCGATATGATATCAGCGCGCAGCATTCGCGGTCGGCGTGCTGCTCTTTTTTGCTTTAGATCTCTCTCTCTCTCTCTCTCTCTCTCTCTCTCTCTCTCTCTCTCTCCCAACTCTCTTTATCGCCTCCCTCTCTTATTGTTTTCTCGCAGCCGCCGCCGAAATCGAGAAAGTCGGAGGAGAGTCGCGCGAGGGTGTAACTCGATCGGCCGCTGACGTCGGCTCTTTTCCTCTCTCTCTCTCTCTCTCTCTCTCTCTCTCTCTCTCTCTCTCTCTCTCTCGCACTCTCTTTTCACGTCATCGCCGACGCACCTTTAGAGCAAAGGAGAGAGAGAGAGAGAGAGAGAGAGAGACAGAGAGAGACAGAGACAGAGAGCAGAGAGCGAGGGGGGACAGGGAGACAGAAAGAGACAATGACAGAGATAGAGTCATCATAGCGTAGAAGTTGCCACGCTGAGTTCATTGTCTTTTCTCTATATATAGATACGCTACGCCTGCCTCATCACTTATTTGTCATCGACCTCTTCGATTTCTTCTCGAGGATTTCGTTGATTTTACACACAGACGCACCTGTTGATCCCTCTCATTTTCACGATTACAGCTTCCAAAAAGCATGCAAGGTGTGTGTGTGTGTGCATAAGCCCTAAGGGAGATAATCGAATAGCCGAAGCCGCGAGTATGAGAAGGCACAGGTTCATGGTACCTATGTACAGAGAAGAGAGAGAAAACAGAGGAGAGAGAGAGAGAGTGAGAGAGAGAGACAGAGAGCACGAGGGAAAGAATCAAAGAGCAGAAGAGCAGCCGCACTCGGCCGCGGTCAAACTCGTATGTATATACACGCACGCGTGTGTATATATATAGCCGAGTGCGTCCACGCTCGGGCGCGCGTTTGGTAAAGCGGGGCCCCGAACACCTGCGGTCAAAGACCCCGAAAGAGCTCGGTGGAGCGCAGCTCGCGTGCGCCCGCGCGCACGGCGCTGTATATACGAAAATTCTTCGGAGGTACGTGAGTGCACGTGTGTGTATAGTGTATATATATATATATATATATATATATATATATATCGCGGCCTCCGAAACTCGGCGACAATCACTGGCGTTCAATGTAACCACCGGGACTGCGGTTCTGTGGCGGGGGGGGGGGGGTCAACGACGGAGGGCATACACGTACGAAGCGGCGTATGGAGATTTATGCTAAACGCCCCGATGCGAGTTGATCCCGGTATTGGGTTATCTCGGAGGGGTACGCTCTGTACTCCACGACGGGGTCTTCCTTTGGAATCAGCGGGAGGGGTCCATAGGACGCGGGAATGCATTGTTCCGTGCAGTCCTCCGCGCGCAGACCTTCTTGGCCGCGAATTCGATCCTGGTTTTGATTTTTTTTTTTTTTTTTTTTTGGTTGGACCATTTTTTCCATTGGGCGCGCGCGCGCGCGCAAGGTCAAGGGATCGAAAAAGAGGGTTCGAAGCTTGGCTCCAGCCCCTCGACCGCAATGGACTTCGCCGTCCGAAAGACGGCGAACGATTTATGTATATAAATAAATCGGCGCCTCGTATATACGGGGAAGGAATCAGCGAGGAGGAACGCGCGCGCGGATGTATGTAAGAGGGGGATGTACGATGATGCAAGAGCCCTGAGATTTGATCGAAATATATATATATATATATATATATATTACACGTCACGAAGCGAGTGAACGCGCGAGCGAGCGAAGAAAACAGCTGGTTGGCCGCGGGCGCGCGCAGCGGGACGATCCGGCTCTCGTAAGTATATTAGAGTTCAACGACACCCGCTCCCGACTTGCCTTGAGCTTCCTCCATAGACGCCCCCCCCCCCGCCGCCAACCGCTCGCCGTTCGTCCTTTCTTGGCGCGCCTCTGTGTATATATTATATAGATATACATGTGCGTGCGAGCGCGCGCGTGGATTTACTTTGCTTTGCCCCTTTTTTTCCTCTGTCGAGCTCTTTTTTTTTATCTATCTAACCCCACGTTAATCTACGGGAGGCGATGACATATAGAAAGCCGTAAGAATAAGTGTCGAGCATATTATTTGCACACATCGGCATTTATATATATATATATATATATATATATATATATATATATATATATATATATATATATATGAAATGCGGCCGAAACTGACTCACGTGGACGTACGTACCTATTGTTTGACGCGGGGGCGTGAGATGCAACTGCTGACCGCGGAATCTTTCTGCCCCGATATGTGCACTGTTTGGTCGGGCGCCAGCATAGCACTATATTATTATTTCGTTTCTTTCTCGTTTATATATACTTGTGCCAATAAAAGAAAAGGCATTCAATTAGTACAGTACGACGACAGACGGGGATCAGGGTGTATTTAATATTTGTCTAGAAATTAATTTTTATCAAACTTCTAAATATTAATATTTATTCGGAATATTAATTCTTATATCAATATTAATACTTTAGAATTAAGAAAATCAATTCATGAAATGAATGAGCTTTCATAAAATTCAAGAAATGCTTTTTCATTCACTCGAATTTCTCAAATAAATAATTATTCTTTTTTCATAAATTATTGATTTAGAAAGATAAAAATAAATATTTATTAAATTTACAATTTTTTATTCAATGAACCTAATAGATTGGATGTAGTATCTTGTATTAATAACATAATAAGAAAAACAAATTATTAAATTTTTTTAATAAAAACAAATTATTCTGAAAATTATTTATATAGAAACTACTCAGGTTTGCTGAATTTAAATATTTCAAACATATTTTCAATTCTTTTCACACAAAAAATTACGTTTATTTATGAAAAATGATATTATTGTAAATACCATGTTGATGAAGATATGAATTATTGTTTGTATCCGATTGAAAGTCAAGGAAACGATATAAATCACAGACTTCAAATTGTAGAACTGTGAAATTTTTGGAAATCATTTTTCCGTCAATGTTAAATGATTTAGTTTTTTTTTATTTTTTTTTAAAACAACTAAATCCCGATGTAAAGTTATTTAAAATAGTCTTCAATACAGCAACGAACGCCCCGGATAAGAGAACTAATTAAAATACTCGTGCCGTAAATTAAATAGACGCGCTCGAGTGCGCTTATTCGTAAAATCAAATTACCTCGTATTTTTCACTTATGTTTGCATATATATATATATATATATATATATATATATATATATATATATACACACACACATATATGTACCGTACTTCCAGATTTAATCTTCGAACGCCATATGCAAGCACCACTCTCTTTCTGTCTCTCTCTCTCTCCCTCTCTGTCTCTCTTGCCAACGAATCACCGATCGGCAGCCGTGCACACATAAATATATATATTGCGAAAACCGATTTTCACCCTTACAAGAGCCATACTCTTACTATGTCTACGCGATTGAAAATATATAGCGGCAAAGTATGACGGAGATGGAGAGCGGCCTCGGGGGCAAGGATGTGCTATAACGAGGGACAACTGTCGGTGCGTTCATGCCTTTTTCATAACTCGTATGTATATATATTAAGTAACATTCTGCCGTATGCGCAAGAAAGAAAACTATAAGGGAGAAGATCGAACAGGAATATATGCGTGAGTGTATATATATATATATATATATATATATATATATATATGTATATATATACATATATAAATAAATAAGAAGAACCCAGAGAGTAAGAAAGAAAAGAAGAACAAGTCTGCACGCAGAGACTCTGTATACGTGTGTGCACGTAATGCGCTCGCGGCCCAATGTGTATATATATATATATATATATATATATATATATATATATATATATATGTAAGGCTCGCGTAACGGTACCGTCCCGTCCCCGACTTGCCTCCTTCCCTCCTTGCCGATGCTTGTCCATTACGCGCGGCGGAACAGGTATTAGGTATATATATATATATATATATATATATATATATATATATATATAAATAATACATAAATATATATAGATGTGTGTGCGTGTACTCCTTCATCCGCTCCTTCTCCCCCTCTATCCGCCGCGGGGCCAAATTTTCGGGGTGCGCTCGCCAGCCTCTGCATTGTATGTATAATAGGACGCAAGGTGGACGCGCGCCGTCGGGCGCGAAGGTAGAAAATAAAAATACACCGAAATAAAATAAAACGAAATAAAAGGCGGAGGAGAAAAAAAAATCAAGAAATAAAATAAAATCCGTGCGCCCCTATTGTCGGCATTCCCCTGCTCGGCGTTTTGGAGACAAGAGGGAATTACACTGTATACTAGTTCGGTGATGTATCGGCGGCCGGTGTAACAGACGTCCTTGGCCGAGGAGCTTTGGATTTTTTAATACATAGATGTGTGTATACATATACGTACAGGTTCAAGGGACGGCTGAGAATGGGCTCTGGTTTCGGATTGTTTCCCTTCTCTCTCTCTCTCTCTGTTTCTCTCCGGAATTTAAGAGACATTTTAGGCGGACGAATTTTTTTCTCGTGTAGATTAACCATCGGACAAGCTCTGGTCGACTGTCTTCATTCCATATATTTAAGTGGAGTATTTATTATGTTTCGATAAATTTATTTTAAAAATAATCACCGATAATGAAGAAAAGATCAGTTGAGATAAAAGTATTTGCTTATATTATTAACGAATTTTTTTTGTTCCAAATAACTAATTTTGTCTGATTATGAAAATTCGAAAGACGTTTTAATAAATCAATATGACACTAATAATAATAAGTGGATCGTAATCAATGGTTGCTTGAAATTACAAAGTAGTAAAAGTAATCAGAATTTCTATTTGCGTAAAAATTAAAAACTAGGCTTATAAAATTTAACAATAAGTCAACAATATGAATTCTTAAATAGAGGTAAATATTTATAAATTCATTACTATAAATTTTGTTCGCCTTGTCAAATACTCATTGATTTTTAACTCGGATAAGTAGATGATTTTAATAAAGAGATCGTCATTTTCATTTCGTCAAATACTTTGGCTCAACCGACGAAAATTTTTCTTATAAATTTCAATAAATTCGTAAATCTCAGTGTAAAGTATAGAGCTGGGCCGGATTGAACCTGGGAGAATAGGTTAGCTTAATGTGAACCGAATGAATATAAATAGTGGAACGAAACATTACATATATAATATTTTTACGTTAAAGTTCGGTTTGGTCGGTACGGGTATAAAAGAGAAATAATATATGACTCACAACAACTCTAACAGTCTATAAGATAAGTGAGGGTTACGGGCTACAAGTATCGCTATGCAGTACTTGTGTCTGTATGTGTGTGTGTATTTTTTTTTACATTCTCTATACGTCTCGAAATCACAATGAATTCGAATTTCCTATCGTAATACCGAGGTCCTGAGCTAATCCAAAAAAAAAAGAAGAAATCCCACCCTCGAACGGATTATCAACTCGATGATCCGAGCGCGTTGCAGCTCTACACTGGTCCAGAGAACACAACTTCGACCCTGCGGGCCTTAGATGCGACCTAGTCGTAGAGAGGGGAAAAAAACGATCCAGGGAGCGCGAGAGGTGGGGAGGGGGTCGACAAAGGCGTGTCTCCCCTACGCGCCACGGACATCGCTACAGGTACACGGACAGAGACACACACGCTCCCGGAACCGGGCGCGTTATATACACGCAGGTAGGCATACAAACGTCAGGGGTCGTTGAACTTGGCTTTTGTTCGTATACCCGGCGTGCTTTCTCGCTCTCTCGCGCCCTGTCTTTCTCTTTCTCTCTCTCTCTCTCTCTCTCTCTCTCTCTCTTCTTTTCCTCCTCCTCCTCCTCGGCGTTACGCTCGGCTCTCGAGGCCGGGCCAACGAAAAACGCCCGGCGCGCTCGGGCACCTCTCCCTCTCCCGCGCCGGCAGCGTAAGGCCGCGATCGTCGTCGCCGGCCCCGCGTCAGGAAAGCGCCGGCGAGGCGATCGATCCCGCGCGTCGCCCAACCTGACTGCCTGCCTGACTCCTCCCCCCCTCTCTCTCTCGCTCCGTAACCCCCCCCCCCGCCCCATCAAGGTCTTTGCCACCTGTCGTCGTCGCACCGTCGTACCAACATACAGCTTCGGGCCTGCTGCATCTTCGTATCTATCTCGTTCGCTCCTTTACGCTGCAGCTCAGGGCACTTGACTCATCTCGCGGAGCGCGATCGCCGTGCTTATGCGCGCGCGCATGGCCGAGCGAGGGCAGAGATTTTTTTTTTTTTATTTTGCGGGGAGGTGCTCCGAAGTCGAGAACGTACAGACGAGACGGATGAAATCGTTGCGTATGCGTGGCTCATCCGGTTTCGACGCGATTGGCAAATAATAGAAACAGCAAGCGTTTCATCTAGTCCTCGGGCCGATGTAAATTTTTGAAATTTTCTTAATATACACCTACTACGTTCGAATTGATTGTCACATCTACGTATTTGCTGAATCTTTCTTATTGCGCGACGGGCATTCAATCGGGAAGTAAACAAAAAAAAAAAAAGGAAAAAAAGAATCATATATTAGAATAATCTTGTAAGTCACCGTTGGAGAACTAATTTTCGAAGAGGAAACTCTGTAATAATGCGCCCGACAGTCACTCCGTGGAAAGTGATTAAGGATGCATCGAAAGACGAGATACGTGCATTAATATAGTTCGCATTATTGCACCTCCAAATTTAATTACAGTATAAAGAGAAATCATAACTGTTAAGGGAAAAAAGAATTTTTTTATAAAAATACCTATATATATATATATATATATATATATATATATATATATATATATATATATACACTTAAAATGCTGTTAGATGTGATTGAGTGCCATTATATCGTCACACTTATGTGTAAGCGGTGAACTTTAATCTAAGAGATTAAAAGCATACTTAATTAACTTATTATTGGCCTTAATGGCTTTACCTGATTACTTTCGCAATACTAATTTTAAAATTAGTTTTGATTCATTTCGGAACATAGACGGCTAGATGTGCAGTAAATTATTAATATTATTCACGATCAATAATTGGTTTAAATTTAATTTTGCAAACACATAGTTAAGAAAGTAGGAATGATCATTAATTCATCAAATGGGTTGAAAGCATTCAACTCATAATATTAATCACAAAAATTCACGAAACAGTTACCCTTTCGTGGGAGTGCGATATTGGAACATTGAGGATGTATAATGAGCTTAAGAATAATATCTAAAAATAACAGTGCTCGCCCTGCCCGTTCCTATAATTTATTAAAATCATGGAACGACACTAGAATTGCTACATATAAATAACCCTCGATGCACATCCGTCCAACCACCCTGACCCCCCCCCCCCCAACAATGTTCGCCGATCTGTCCCGGTCGATCTTGCAATGGCCAAAACGAAAGCGAGCGCCCCGTCGCGGCCTCATGCGCGAAACAGATATCACGGCGACGATGCCCCCGCCGCGCCGCCGCCGCCGAGCCACGAGCGGAAGGGCAGCGGCCTTACTACAGCGTGTATTACCGGGCATTTATTTTCTTTTCTTTCTCGCTCGCACGTCGTTTAATAATTACATACATACATACTTACATATATACATATCTATGTATGCATATATGTATATATGTACGTGAATATATATAGATATACATGATCGATAAAGCGGCTATGCGCGCGCGGGCTATTGCTCGCCTGCGCATTAAACGCGCACACCTGTCGTCTTCTCTCCCCTCTATTACGCACGCGCGTGCACCGAGCCGCGTGTTTATTAATATCTATAGCTGCAGCGCATGCACGCGGCGCCTTATGTCCCTATACTGTCGAGGGAGAAAAAGAGCGGGATATGGATATATATGTGAAGGGAGAGAGAGAAAGAGTGGGAGGGAGAGAAAGAGAGAGAGAGAGACGTCAGTGTGTTACTGACCCCGAGTGACCCTCCGATGCCTGCCCCCGGCGTGCGCTTCTACATATATATATATATATATATATATATATTATGCGCGCAAGCGCGCGGATCTCGGCGCCGATTTCGATATTTTTCGAGGTGGCGGGCCAGCTGCGCCGCTGTCGTGCGGCACGTTGCGGTTTTTTTTGTTGTTTTTTTTTCTTTTTTTCGTCTTTTTTTTGGGTACTCGTATATATATTCTACACGTACATACGTACCGAACGGATTTGTTCTTTTCCCCCACACCCGATGCCTGGTACGCGTCGTGCTTTTACGTCGGCCGCGGTGTGCGGTCTTGCCCCCCTCCCCTCCCTCAACACTTTATTTCCGTTCCTTCGGCCCGGAAATCGAGAGTGCGGTTCGAAACGAGCGGGCCAGCTCCTCGCCCTTGTAGTCGCGAGAACGCTCGTTGGGCGGATCGGCGGGGATCGGCTCGTACAAGTGTACCGATTGCAGTTGGAAAATCGGAGAGAGCACGCTACCGGATCTATCGATCGGGAAACTCGTCAACGCTTTTCCGTGCGTAGTTTTTTCACCCTTAAAACGTGTGCTCGATCCATCGGTGTCGGGGAGTAGGGGGCGTGCGGCATAGGAGGCAAAGCTCTCGACAACGTTATAAGCACGCGACGTGTATATATATATATATATATATATATATATATATATATATATATATATATAGATAGATAGATATATGCGTGTGTGTATACAGCGAGTACGTCGACTTGTAAACAAGGAGGGAGTTAGACGGGTAGAGGGAGGGACGGGCGAAATAGACGGGAGAAACAAAGCGTTAGAGGGAGGGAGAGAGGGGCGCGCGAGTCCGGGGAATAACGGCACATTCATTCACCGCTCGAGACGCGCTCGGGCGCTTGGCCGCGCGCGTGCGCTTGCCCGCCGTGAGAAAACGGTAAAAAAAGGAGGAGACGCGCGGGATTCCCTCTACCCCCACCCCCCTCTCGCTCCCTCTCTCTCTCTCTCTCTCTCTCTCTCTCTCTCTCTCTCTCTCTCTCTTCCTCTCCGCTTATCGGTCCCTCTTTTCTTACTCCCCGTTTTTGCGAGGCTTAGAAATGTGTGTGTATACGTGTGTGAATACCCGAGCGCGAACAGAGGAATCCTTTCGCCCCCGTATATATAACGAACGGTAAAAGCCGCGCTGGCGCCGATACCGAGGAATTCTGATATATGTATATACATACATACATACATACATACATATATATATATATATATATATATATATATATATATATATATATATACCGTGTAATCGAAGAATTATTCGAATCCTTTTGTAGCTACGATCACTGTTAATTTTTTAATAAAAGAATGAAGAAAAAAGCTTTGATAGGAGGAGGGATGGTTGGCTAAACAGGTGTTTTTTTTTTTTTTGTTGATAACTCACCTCTAATGGTGCTCGGCATGTTGTTCTCAATCGCATAGCCCGCTGTCCGAAGTTTTGTGATGGTAGTCCCCGAGAGCTCGGTACACCGCTGGTACTCTCGGTGCCTTATTTTCCCGGTCCCGATCTCTTCTCCCCTTTATTCAAGGTAAAGTAAACACGCTGTCGGTCGCGGCACAGGAGCACCGCGTTCTTAATCGGGGTTTCGCTGTATACGCGTTCACCCCACGAGGATCCCGATGACGTACGGCTCACTTCACTATATATATATATATAAACGGCCACACAAAAATTTTTCTCCCTCGTCCGTTCCACTCAAATGTTTCTCGCTCTCGGTCTATCTCTCTCTTTCCCTCTCAGAACCTCTGGCCGGTGTCAATGACCTTGCTCTTCGACGTGGCTGCTGCTGCTGCTGCTGGCTCTCTCTCCCTCTCTCGCTCTCTCTCTTACACCGGACGAGTTCCGTTTGCCGTCAGGTAGAGAACTTCCACCGCATTTTGGAGCTGCTCAGATTCCGCTGCCTGGCCATGAATTTTTTCGGCGAACCGATCGACTCGCACACGGGCGCGAGATCCGCTGCACACACACGCGTTTTGTCGGCACTTGGCAAGGGGCGGATAGAGGATGGTTCCAAAAGGGGGTGTAGGGAGTGGGGCTGGATCGCGCTACAGAGAGGAACGATACAATATACAAATACGTGTATGTAATTTTATATATAATGCACGATATGATCACACATAAAAAAATCACCACACTAGACCACCGAGGTCATTGTTTCTCTGCCGATACTCTTCGTATGCAGTTATCGCATAACACAATGACCGCTGGCAAAGCTCTCTCGGGAGCTTTTCGAAGCGCGCACAACCTGGTATCCTGAAGGCACTCGGCTATATATGATATATATGTATATAGATATATATATATACATATATATAAACATATATATATATGTATATATCTATATTTATGTATATGTGTAAATACGACGACGGCGGGCGCGTGCGACGCGGACGCGAGCGAAAGATTAAAAGCGAGCATCCATGCTTCGGGAGGAATTGAAAGGAAGGAAGGTTCGACGGCGGCCACGGCGGCGGCGACGGCGGCGGCGGCAGCGGCGGCGGCGGTGGTGGCGGCGGCCGATGAGTGACTCGTATACCGGCTTACGGTACAAAGATCCACAGGTGCTCGCGCTCACCTCTCTCTCTCTCTCTCTCTCTTTCTCTCTGTGCGCGCGCGCCCCGTGCCCCCACCACCGGGTGGTTCAACCCCTTGAGAGAGTAGCTCTCCTGCCCCCACCTCACCCCGGAGAGTATGATATAGGATATATATATACATATATGTTTATATGTATACATATTTATATATATATATATATATATATATATATATATATATATATATATATATATATATGCCTACATACACGAGCACGCATGGGCATCCTCCACTTCTCTCCTTGCTCCTCTCGCTCCTACTCCTTTTCTCTTTCACCTCTTTCCTCTTCGCTTCCTACCTCTTTCTCTCTCTCTCTCTCCCTTTCTCTCCCTCTTTCTCTCCTCTCATCCTTCCCCGTCCACGGTAAAGTTTCACGTCCCCGCATCTTCGCGGGCTGTTACTACTGCTTCTTCTTGTTTTTCGTTCGTCCCCACCCCTTCAACTTTTCCGTCTTCGTCGTCGACCACGTTGCCTCCCCCCCCCCTCATCCACCCATTCCGCCCTCGGGTGCTTCGCGACCGTGCGCGCTCCTTCTGCGGATTTACGCGCGCAATGTACGCGAATTGGGCGGTGGGAGAGAGGGCCCGAGGGCGACCACGAACGGCCTTCCAGAATTTAGGCAAATCTCGGGTTTCGGTTATCTCATCGCGGTCATCGACTGCGCGGACGCGCACGACCGGCGCGGCGCTGGCTTTAATATATATATATATATATATATATATATATATATATATATATATATATATACCTTTTGTTTACACGACGGGGGGACAAGGCTGCAGAGCTTTCTTGCTCGGTTTTATTGCTTTTTTAAATCGTCTCCTTTCTCGTTATTTCTCCGCGGGGATTTATTTAAGATAATGGGTTTCGTGTTAAAAATATTCTTGAATGTTATTTAAAGAATGGTTGGTGGCAAGTATTATTTTCTTTTATTTTGTGTCTTTTTTTTTTTTAAATAAGAAGTGGCTTGAGATTTAAGTATCTAGTGTTGTTTAACATTTTAGTAGTACTATTCGATTTCTCGGTTTTACGATACATGATATTACCGTCTATGTAAGTTGTACATTCTATATGTTCAAATTATCATTTAAATTATTCGTGTCTTAATCGATTAATGCAGAAAAATGCAAAAAATCAAACATATCTCATATCCACATTTATTTACGTAACTCCTCAAAAAAAAAAATCGATTCAAATGAAAATGGCTCTAATAGCACAAAAATATTTATAAAACAATTTGATGCATAACGAAATATTTCTACGATCGCTGCAGGAATATTTTAAAAATATTTTGGTGATATGAAAGTATCTTATTGACGAAATATTGATAAATATTGGAAATATTTAAAAAAATTTTTACATTAATTTATAATATTGTTTGTAAAATATATACAATGATATTTTGAAATTATTTCAAAAGGGTTTTCAAAACTCTTTCCGTACTTTTTATTGAAATATTTTAGTGTAATAATAATAATCATAATGATAGTGTAATATTTTATAAAAATCTTAATAGTTATTAAACATATTTATGAAAACTAAAAAAAGAAAACTCATTCTTCAGAGAAGATTTAAAAAAATATTATTTAAAAATTCTAATAAAATATTTTAAAGCTATTTTAGAAATATTGAGAAATGCAGTTTATTCCAAATGGTTTATACTGTTAGGCCATGGTACTATTTTTATAATTACTGATAAAATATGTTTTTAATTTGAACAGTCAACGCATGTTAATTTTCCTTATTAACTATTTTTCATGAGAAAATCATTTATGAAATTACTTTAAATGTTATGCTTTCGTAATAAAAATACAGTATAGAAAAAAGACACTTTTTTTCTTTCTAGACCTAATGTTAATTATCAGTCTGACAATTTTTTGCAAATGATTTATTTAGCATTTTATCTGGTTGGTGCCACGCTTAAAAAATCAAAAATAAACTAATGAAAATAAAAAGTAATACTTTTAAATAAAATTTCTGAAAAGTGTTTAATTGCACTTTGATCCACCGATTTTGCAGTTTTTCCAAATCTACCGTAACAATTGCGAAAAGCCGAGATTAGCAAGGCATTGTCGGTATTGCACCAGCTGTCAAGATATCTCCGCAAGTATTGTATCCACCAGTCCAAAACACATCCTCTTCACCGAAACTCCCCGGGCAGCCTGGCGCTCGTTAATAATGAACCGCTGTCGAAATCTCCCCCTCCCTCCCTCCCCCGCCCCGCCGACGACGCCGCCCAAGCTCGTTGCATAACAGCGCCGTCGATTCGGCCCAGCGCCTCCCGATTTTACATCATCGAAATGATTCCCTGCCGATGGCCGGAGCCTCGCCCCGCGCATTTATATAAATGATATATCTCGGCGTGTGTATTACGCGCGGGCGCGCGCGCGCGCCTCGTGTATATATAGACGCGATGCGGTGCAGCGGACACCGCACGCGTTGATTCAAGGAAGTGGCATTGACCTCGAATTCCCTGAGCCATCAATTCCTTTTTAGTTGAAACCGCATTTTCATCGCGTGCGCGCGCAAGCGCGTATCGGCCGTTCGTTCGCTGGTTCGTCCGTTCGGTCCTTTTGTTTATCGCTGGATTTTAGAGTGAAAAGTAATTTCTTTTTCGTTTTTTTTTTTTTTTTTTTTTGGACATTTTTTCAGTTCGAGTTGACGCAAATGGTTTTTTGTTGTCGAGCTCGCATTGACGTAACTGACGTCTATAGCGTCTCAAGCGTTATAATTTTTTAGTTTGATTTCAACAATAAGTTAAATATCTATCAGGATTTAAATTTCACATCGAGAAAGGTTGGAATAATTTTTATCTCATCTCAATTAGTATCGAAACGTATGGAAATTGAATAAAAATTGGCGTTTCATTTCAATTTTAACGAGCGTCAACGTTTATGTATTAAAAAAATGTAATACTTCTCGTCATTTTATCAATTGATTCCGAATACGAGCTTATAATTCTCCTTCGGAACTTTCTTTATGGGCTTATGTATACGCCGTGCATTCGGTTAGAACGACTCCCACCGTCGTGCACACCGGAAAAGTGGCAATGACCCCGAATTCCTTAGATCGTCACTTTTTACTCGTTACATCACGAAGTTTTTTATTACAGCTCGGGAGCGCCGCTGCAGCGTCGCCGCTCACGATTCTATTTCCATATAGCACCGCGATCGATCCAAGTTCGCCGTACTATATACATATATATTTATTCGCGATTTAATAAAGTTCAACGAAAAATAAAAAATAAATAAATGACAAATAAATAAATAAAATAAAAAAGAACTCCGTAAAAAATTAGCGACGACGAAATAACAAGAAAAAGAGCCCGGTTGCCGCTTTGTACTGACAAAATCGAGCGTGCGAAAATCAAAATAAAACGAAGGATTTCTGTCTCGCTGGCCATTTTATACGAGTGCATTGCCATCATTGATTAATTACCCTCGTGGCGAGCGCGCTCGGCGCGATTTCCAGCCCGCGAAAGGGGGCATCAACATCGGCACGATGCAAATTACCGATCGATTCATTATTCTCCCCCCCCCCACTCTTCCTTCCCCGCCGCTGCGCCGCCGGCGCTTGATCCTCGAGCGATTCACCGGCGATTTAAACTCATCGGTTAGGACAACGACCGCGCGAGAGCGCGCGCACGCCTAACTTTACATCATCGCCGAATTCCAACCGACCGCGGCGCGCGCGCGTCACGCACGCATAATGCATTCGGTTTATCTCTCTCTCTCTCTCTCTCTCTCTCTCGCCCTCTCTCCCTCTCGTTCTCTTCGTGGAGAGCAGCAAGGCGCAGTGTCGGATTTAACGAGACTGACATTGACCTTGGGAATACTGATTCGACAGAATTGCGAGCGCATCCAAGACTATGTCTTCCCCTCCCTCTGCATCCCCCCTCCCTCTCTCTCTCTCTCTCTCTCGCTCTCTCAATGCACTCTGGAAAACGCGGAAGAAGCGCATCGTGACAGCCACGAAGTCGAAAATATAGGTAGGGCTCCCTCGCCGCCAGGCTTCTTTTTGTTTCTCTCTCTTTTTTTTTGCTTGCCCTGCTACTCACGTACGCACTCGCGACGTGGAGGAGGGCGAGGGGCGACGGGGGAGGAGGACAGGAGGAGGACGCGTTCTTCCGGGGCCAATCAGGCCGCCGAGAGCCCGAAAAAGCCGTCGACACCGGGGCGGCGGAGGAGTAGCGGGGGGAGGGGAGGTGGGTTAAAGACCCGGGCTGTTGCCATTTCGGAGATTGTTGAACTATGCGGGTTGATGACTCCTTCGTCGTGCGCCCGAGGAGGGAGCGCAGGAGAGAGCGCGTGGGGCGGGCGGGGGGTGATGGAGGGGGGGGGGCGCTCAACCTGACTCAAGGATTTTAATGAGGAACCGCGCCGTGACGAGAAAGACCGAGAGCGAGGGAGAGAGAGAGGGGGGGTTTCCTTCGTAACGAATCGACGCTTTCTTGGGCTGGCTCGTACGTGAGCGCAGTGTAATGCGACCGAACGTTAAAGCGTCGGTTACGACGAGTCTCTTCCCCCGGGTGAACGTATGTGTAGTTTTTGCCTTATTGTGGGTCAAACAGTAGAAGGATGCTGTGATTTTTTTTTGTTAATTTTATTACAAATTTGGTCCGATTTTAATTGCTGAATTTCACTTTATTGTTAAATATGTACGGATTTAGTAATCTTAAACAATTTTAAACGTGAGGTCTTAAAATCGAAGTCAATTGTCTACTTTATAAGGAAAATTAATTATAAATTTATTTCGCGTCTTTATGTAATATAATTTATGAATATGCTATTTAGAAGATTTTTCTTTCAAATAAAAAATTTATTTCTCTAGCTCGATCAAATAATTGCAAAGATACAGAGGGCCTAAAAATTTCGACATCTTTCAATTTTTTTCCTCGTCTGTTACATTTGTTTTCGTGTGCATCGAGAAAATTTAATAATAATATATATATATATATATATATATATATATATATATATATAGATTTTTTTTTTAAATTATTTAATGAACTTAGAAAAAATTCTTACTGGAATACTGCATTACTATCCTAAAAATTCATGTTATTTCTATATCCATATCACAATAGGTATAAATTCTTCAAATTATAAAATTCCTTTCGACTATTTTTAAGAACCAGTTCTGTTCGAGATTGTATCTCAAAAGAAATCAATCTAAATTACCTGAAGGTAAAAAAAAGAGAGAATGATTTTGGGACGTGTCAACTTGGTTATCCAGAATCCAACGTCAAAATCGTCGACTCGTATGCGGTGAACGCCGAAGCGCTGACCTCTCCCAATATAAGATCATCTCGGCGGGACGACCCCCTCCCCCAATGTCCTTCTTGGGGGGAAGCGCGTCAGTTTCAGTATTCGTTTCGTCGTCTCCTCGCTTTCTCACACACGTTCACCATTATACGTGTATATATGCGCATACACACGTACAAATCTTCGATCTACTATCTCTCCTCTTTATCGCCGAAATTCCCATCCCGCGTGCATCTCCCGTGTCTTTTAACTCCCATAAATTTGAAATTTCTGTCTCTGTCCCTTCTTATCTCTCTTTCTTGCCTTTTATCCACCTTGTGTCTCTGGTCTTCAGCAGGATCCATTTCAAGCCATCCCCCTCCCTCCTCATGCACCTACGGCAATCGGCTCGATGTACATTTTTGGCTCGAGAGCATGTCGCAATAATAGACACACCAATCGATAAGTATGTATATAATATAGTAAAGAAGTGCGTAAACGGCGATTAGCAATCCTCCGCGAAATATCTCTCTCCCACCCTCCACCTCCCTCTCCGTCCCTAGAGCAAGCAGTCGTACGTACGTGCCATCGTCGAACGCCCCCTCGTCTCCCCATCCACTCTGTCTCTCTCTCTCTCTCTCTCTCTCTCACGCCGGTAAAATCGATCGGCGTAAAGAACAAGATAGAGAAATAGACAGAGAGGAAGAGAGAGGGAAAGAGTCGGAGGAGGAGGGCCGCGGTTATACGAGGTGTATATACACGTTCCCCCTTCCCCTTTACACACGGCACCCAAAGGCCGAAGCCGTCCTCGGGCCTCTCTCGGGCGCGCGCGCGCGGCTCTCTCTCTCTCTCTCTCTCTCTCTTTCTCTCTCTGTCTCCCTCGCAAGCCGCGCGGCGTCTTATAACCGAACGTGAATATTCCGATGGTCAACGACCCCGGGAGCCTCGGCGGCCGCGTCGTTGATGCCGAGAGCCGCGCTTCTCCTCCGTCGTCGTCGTCGGAGTCGTCGTCGTCGTCGCCGCCGCCGTCGTCTTCGTCGACGTCGTCGTAGCCGTGGCACTGCGGCGTTCTTTGCGGCGCCGAGTCCGCGAGAGTGAGCGGGAGATAGAGAGAGATAGAGTGAGAGATGAACGAGAGAGAAAAGAGCGGGGGGGGCTGTATACTGACATAAGTCGGGTGTCGGGTATACGATGCGCGATGATCGTTGTCGATGTTCATATGATGATTGCAGCCCCCTCCGCTTTATCGCGGATATTTTTTTAACGATACCTCCCAATTTCGTGCTCGAAGAAGTTCCGAGTGTGCGTGTGTGTGTGAAAGAGAAGAGAGAGAGAGAGAGAGAGAGAGAGAGAGAGAGAGAGAGAGAGAGAGAGAGAGAGTTGCGTATACCTTGAACGAATCTGCATGTGTGTGTATATATACGTACGTGTGCGTCCAAGGCCCGCTGGGCTTGGAATTTTGCGGATCTCTGGTTAGGTCAGTTTTTGTAAGGATGACGAAGCGTTAAAATGAGGGGAATGGGATGCGAAAGAGCCATGGGATACGAAATTCGAGTCTCACTCATTCTCACTCCCCGCATATAATAATGCTCGCGCATCCGTACATGATGTTTTATAAAGTCGAAACTATATTATATATGCTAGATTATTTTTACTATCTTACGTAACTTACCGTATTGGGTGCCTTCGAATTAATACAGTTTTTACACTACATTAAATAGAATTATTTCTCTATTTATAAATCGAGAAAGATTTCATCTAATTATAAATTACACCAAAAATAAAATTATTATATTCCAATAAATTTGGTTTAGATTTAACAAAAATTTTGTTTAAATTTATATGAATAATTTTCTTATTTTCAAATTATTTATAAATATCATTATTTCAAATGTTATTTTTGAAAATCAGAATCCATAAATGTTAGAAATTATAAAGTAGTACTATAGTAACGTATAATAAAAATTTCTATTTATATAAAAAGTAAAAGTGGGCGCTTAATAAATATTCAATAAAATCAAGAATAATATTTATTAAAATATAAATTAAAATAAACATTAATGAATAAAAATAAATATGACTAAATTTTTGATTATTCTTAGTGAAGAGTTCTTTATTTTTAAAATATTCACATAGATTTCTGAAACAATGATTAAACCAATTTTATTCGAAAAAATTCTTTAATGAAATTAATTCAAGTTGATAACATTATATCGCTACGTTTCTGTTCGGTATATTAATACTTGACTTGCCGCAATGTTTATAACCGGGCCATATAAAATATCAAGTGTAAAAATGATTAATCCATTGCCTTCAATATTGGATTAGTTATTATTTACATTTTTATTTTGAATTAATAGTAAATAAATTAATGTACTTGCAATAAAAATGAGATATATTTAAGGAATTACATCAAACCAGAAATATATTACATCATATTGCCAGTATCCAATATTCATAAAATGGCAATCACAATTTTAACCTCGTACGTTCAATGGATTCGATAAGCTTTTACAGATAGTATGAAGAGAATATTAAAAATATTAATATACTTTGAATAGTATATTTCTATTATGTACTATTGTATTTCAAAGTAAAAATACCTAAATCAACCTAATAAATGCATCCGCAAGGACATAACAATAACAACAATAAAAAAAAACATAAATAATCCTCTGTCAAGACGCTAAAAGGTGTAAGATTTTCTATTATTAATTATCAATCATGTTTCATTATAAAGCGATTGTAAAGTTGCATTTTTATCCATATCCATAATTCTTATCCAAATTTGCGACATCGATTACACGGCATTGCGCCATCCTCCATCGCATGTCAAAGCCACCAAAATCTCCGAAATTCTCTCCCTCCCCTGTTCGACGCCACCGTCGCGCACGTCCGACCTGTAATTATCCAAATAGCCCACCCATCTCCCCCCTCGCCGTACCCGATATACCAATTCACTCCCTTCCACCCCCGCTCCCCAGCCGGCCCGTAGCGGCGCGGCGGCGGCGGCGGCGGAGGCGACGGCGTACAAAACGCCCCGGTATATTATAACGTACGTGGGCATTTATGGCGCGGGCCCAGTCCGCGCTCGCGACGAGCTCCGCTCTCGGCCCGGCGCGCTCGGAGCGGCGTCCAGGAGAGACGGAGCGGCGCGCCGAGAGCCGATCCTCCGCGATCCCCAGCATCAGCCGCGGCCGCGCGACCGAGGAGTCAAGAACCTCCCGCCTCCGCTCCCTCCTCCTCGTCCCCCTCCGGCTCGCGTGTCGCTCCCTCCCCCTCTCTCTCTCTCTCTCTCTCTCTCCTCCGTTCCTCTATACTCGCGGCTGCATTTCGTATAGCCCCGGCGCGTATGGTTGAACGAACTGTGTGGACCGAGAGAGGCGAGTCGCCGCAGCGCCGGACGCCTTCGTCCTTCCGGAGGGAGTCGAGTCGCGGCTCTTCTCTCTCCCCCTTCTCCCTCTCTCTCTCTCTCTCTCTCTTTCTTTCTCCGGAGCCCCGCGCTCGAACGGTAAAAGCTTGTATACCGGTGTGTGCAGCCGGGCCCTCTGGGCCTCCTCTTCTCTCCCCGCTTCCTCTGCTCTTTCTCTTCGCACGCGCGTTCTCTCTCTCTCTCTCTCTCTCTCTCCTCTGTTCTCTCCACGGCGCCCTGTTGCACACAGTATACTACTGTGCCTATACAGCGAGAGGCAAAGAGCAGTAGATAGTGAGAGAAAGAGAGACAGAGGTAGATGTTACACTGCCGCTGACTAGCGGTAAGCGCCCCCACTGCCTCACCCTCTCTCTCTCTCTCTCTCTCTCTCTCTCCGTCTCTCCTCCGCGCGCGAACGAGCGAACTGGCTACGCGCCGCTGCTGCTCGCTGCAACGCGCCGAAAGTTCGGCGCGCGCGATCGAGTATTATATAGCCGTGGCAAGAGGGTTATAACGATTTCGAGCAGCTGGCGTATATTATACCGTATATATATTGGATTTTTTTTTTGGCTTCTCACCGGGCCGCGTCGGTGCGCCAAAAGATAAGAAAAAAAAGGAGCGAGGGAGGGAGGGAGAGAGACGGAGAAAACAAAGAAGCAAATCATGACGTTGCTCGATGCAACGAGGATCGCTGGTTGCGTAATCATTGGGTTCCGTTTCGATTGAATGGCGTGAGGAGACGGCGGAGGATGAGCTGGGTGGGGGGGGGGGTTGGTGGTAGTTTTCGAAACTCCCCAGACACTCCGCGGAAAATCGCCGCAATTATATCGTTGGTCGAGACCCCGATGGCAAAGATGGATACACCATACATATATACATACACACATAATACGGTTGTCTGCGAAAGACAAGAGAGACGCGTCTGCCGGGGGATTTAAGCGCGCGAGTCTTAGCAGCTCGCAAGCGATGATATGATGTTGCGGCAATTATTGCGGATGCAACGTTGGAGTTTCGTTCTTGAGGAATCGAATTGTGGTAATGCAAGTAGGTACGCGCGTGTGTTACATGCGTGTATATATAGTGATACGGTCTCGAAGGAGCGATTTTCTTCGTTGGCGAATGACTGAAAACAAAAAAGTAAAAGATTAGATGCATATCTGTACGTCTGTTATTTTCAAGTATAGTTGCTGATGGGTATATAGGCGACACTCGGAATAATATATGCATATCCTGTTTACACTTAACAGAAAACTACTATTTTCTTTTGGTTTCATTTTTTTTTCTTTCATACTTAAATGTCCGATCCTCTTTCCCCGGGGCCGACACGAGATCAAATTAAAAGCGTAATAATATACAATTTTGAAATGTTAACGAATTACAAAGCGTGCCTTGTTACTCCGGCTACTGGATTTCCGTAAATTGCCCTTATGCTCGCACGTGTATATATATATATATATATATATATATATATATATATATATATATAATTAACAATATATGAAGCAGCGTTGCGAAAACGCTACTTAATTGAAAGTACATGCACGTCTATATACTACAGTATAATTGCTTTATCCGAAAACTACCCATTGCATTTAGCCGCTGTAAGAAGCGATAAGCGGAATCACTGGGCGGAGATACAAATTTTCTTCTGTCACAAAGAAGCGACAAATTTGGATTAAGCTAAATAAAATAAAATAACATTGATTATCATAAAAATGTACTTCTTCTAATAGATTTATAAGCCATGTGCCATCGACCGCTCCAATTATAATTCAACAATTGAAGACCTTCGATTCGCGTTCGCATATATACACTGATGTATATACGAGCAAAACATAAAAAAAAAAAAAAAGAAAAGAAAACAAAAAGAACCACGATGCCGTTCTACCGTATATACGATTCAGCTCTCGCGCGCGATTCCGAAAAGCACCGAGAGAAATATAAATAAATGTACATAATGGGCGCGTATATATCGTAGGATCGCGTAAGTTTTTTTTAAATTCTGAGCCCCCCCCCCCGTAACCCCCTTGCCGACCAGCCGCAGTACTCGGTATAGGGGCCCGCCGCGCCGCGAGGTATAAGTAACGGTTGTTATTAAGTCACGTATTATGTGAGAAAATGGCTTTCTAAGCGCAAAGACAAGATATTTACGGGACTTATTATACGATGCTAATAATGGGAATGGTGAGTAATTTGTTTTCAAAAAAAGTTTTTCTTTCGTTATTTATAATGATGGATTGTTCTTTTTTTTTTTTATAGAAATTGATTTAAAGTGTAATATATTTGCAAAATAAATCTGGACAAATTGCCAGATACTTTCTCAAATGAAAGGTTTTATTTTTTGTCATAGAGAATATTAATGCGAAATTTTATACTCGCCGAAACATCAGTCTAATTCCGATAAAAATCTGCATCTATTCTACGGACTATTTTTTCGTTATATCGTACACGTTAGTTTCTCTGTAAAATTGTTGAAAGTCAGTCTCATACAACAATTTAACATATTTTAATATAATAATATATAATACTATAAAAAATAAAAATATATATTATAATAAGAAAGGATAGTATAATATAAATAAATAAAAAATATGATATATTACCATAAATAATTCTTAAAATTCTGAATACATAGACTTTCGAATTATACAAAATATCGTAATTTTTGTAATTATTTCAGAAGGAGTTAAATTGGCCAATGTAATTTTGGTAAAAGAAAGCCTTTTAAAATACAGGCATAAAAGAATCTATTTTTACCTTAAGATTAAATTGCCTAAGCTGCGTTTCGTTAATAAAATTCGAATTGATCAGAGATTTTGCTGTGAGAAACAAAATTAGAATTACGCACGGGCTTCTGTTTTGGTTGTCAATTTTGGATGAACAAAAAAAAAAAAAAAAATTATGCGTCGTAAATTAAAAAATAATCCTTTCCATAGAGCAATGCTTGAAAATTTAGGCGATAATTTTGTGGACCGCGCGAATAATTCGCGATCCCAGGTAATAAAGTTATCAAACGGCGATTTGAATGTGTGCCGTCGGCCTCCATGAGCCATCTACAAAATGTAAGACAAGCGGCTGGAACATAAAATGACGTAAACCTGTTACCGAACGATGCTCGAGTTCAACGCGGTAACGGTCAGTTACTTTGCGCGAATTTATTTGAAAACGTGTCCGTATAACGATGAATTTTTTTTCCCCCTCAGATTTATTGGAAACTTTACAGTGGCGGGACTAAGTGGGCTATAAATTAAATCAAAAAAAAAAAAAAAAATAATGACTTGTAATTCGCCTCAATTTAGAAATTATACTGTTTAAAAATTTTAAATATAGGTAAAATCGATTAATTGATCAATTGATCTTCAAATGTCTCACGAGATATTTTTTCTATACATATTATATAATGTTTTGTATATACTATTTTAGATACTTGTATTTAATTTTTAACATTCTCAAATATTTGATTTTTTAAATTTCAATCTTTTACCTCGACAAAAGTTCTTTGAACTTAATACCAAATATTGAGAGACTAATTCTTCTAACGCTATTTATCGGAGAAACAATGATGTCCAGTATGAATTTCATAACGACTTCTGTAGTAAAGTATAGGATATTGAAAATATTTGGTCTTAATATTATGAGAATAATATAATAATGATATTTAGTATAATGAATGTCATTTTTCATATTAAAAATAACATTATTATATTATTAAAATAAGGTGCTAATGTTTTTTCATAGCTGAGAATTAATGTCTCAATTATCGGCCGTGCAGCACACAGCGTATGGATGTCCCTTTTCGTAGAATTGACATATGCCACGATACATTTACTTATATTTCTAAATTTATTGAACAATTTTTAAAACCTTATATCTTCTCATACGTTTATCCTGTATTTATTTATTTTCATTAATAGGTATTTTCATAGAATAAAATCCATGCAAATTGCACGGCAAAGTCTGCTATTCGTTTTAATATTTGCAATTATAGAGATTCGTAAAGAACATATATTGTTAAATTAAAAATTTTCTATGTGACACGGTAATACTCAATATCGGAGTAACAATTTTTTTTTTCAACGACGACTCTGATACTATCTTGTCGTGAGATTTTCACGTCGGCGTAAAATTCATAATGCATCAGATTGTCGTTAAAAAATCCTCACACGGTATACCCGCGAGATTCCCGTAACGTGTATATACATACATATATATATATATATATGTGTATGTATGTAAGACGATAAAAAATTCACTCGAGCGTCAATCCCGCGACTGCCATGCGAAAAAGAAGAAGAATAAGAAGAGGAAGAAGAAGGAAAATCCACCACCTCTCGACCGGTCACTTACCGCTGCAGCGAGCGAACGAGCGAGCGTGTCCGATCCGACTATGGTATATATACATATATATGTAATATACTCGGCGCGCAGTTACTTACCAACGCGCCGCGATACACATCCCGCTGCTCGTCGAAAATGCTCGCTCGCTCGCTTCGCTCGCGCGAAAAACCTCTTTGGGTCAATAGTCCCGTCGCTCGCTCCCGTTGGCCGCTGGCCGCGCGCCGCGCGCCGCTCCGAGAGAAAAACGGTCGTGCAGTGGCATAAGGCGGCGTCGCGCTCCCTAGCTCGCGGCTCGACTAGCGGTATAAGCGCGACTGTTCCCTCCTCCCCCCCCCCCCAACGGACCACTCTGCCCGCCGCAGACTTCCTCGCCGCGACAAGTGCGTTTTCGCTTATGCGCCGTATATATGCACACATATACGTGAGCAGTATCAAAAGGGCCGCGTGGGGTGCATTGACGACGATTGGGTTTGTATGTCTTTTTGGAATTTTTGGGACGAACGGGTACGGGCAATTGGATATTATACGGTGCAGCTTTGTCATATAAGAGGCCCGTGAGATATAATAATGGAACTCGAATAATTTGCCGCAGATTAAAAGAAAAAAAAGAAATTTGTCAGCGGTTCACTGGATGAAATTTCATTACATTGATTTGCTCCGATAACACCGAGTCTTGGGGCAGTTTTCATGCTCGACGGTTGTTTCATGGGGAACAATGGGAACATAATACTCAATCGTTGATGGAAACTGGAGATGAACCATTGTCGAACAGTTTAATGTTCAACCAATTGTGGCCTTAGAATAGAACGAAGCAATGTGTACTTAAATGAATTCTAAGCGACAAGTTATGAGAATTGATAATGCACGATCAGGTATCTTCTTATCTATTATTAATAGTCATAGATATTCAAGAATTATAACTTTTTTTTTTTTGGAAAATTTTTGATTTTCAGATTAATCAGACAGCAAAAAGTGTCTTATTTATAGGTAAGAAAATTTGTCAAACGGAATGGGCAATACTTGGGCTGTTGATCAATAAATTGGCCAATTTTTTACAAATGTGGTAAGATATCTCTCGTAGACTCGGATAATATTTCGGTCAAAGTCGTACCCACCTAAATTAAAACACCGTTGCGTGTCTATTAGTGGCAATTAAAAATACGTCTGATAAGTTTGTCACTAACTCTTCTTCAACTTGGGTACAATAATTTGCCGTTAAAAAGTTCCTATTATTTTACATTATTAAAATTGAATTAAGATTAACACTCTCTGATTCCGTTATATAAGGCCATTTATATAAACATGAAAATGTTTGAATATTTTCCGTGTCTACTTTCGACCAATACTGGGATAATCTATTCCAATTTGAGTATAAATATTTTGCCAGCATTAAAAATTCTGAGATTTATATCAGGGATAGGTATTTAACATTTGGCGAGTCTTCAATTTTCAATAAAAAAAAAAAAAATAGCAAAGCTCAGATTTCATATATTCGTTGCACATAACTCTTTTAAAGAATCAAGGTTTTTCGATATACTCTCACTCCTCTATCTATCTCCCTGGCCTCGAACCAACTTTATACCCTCAAACCGTAAAACAGCATCTGCCTCTCTCTCTCTCTCTCTCTCTCTCTCACTCCCCTGCCATAAATCATAATGTACCTGAAAACACACTGTTTAGACTGCTCTAAAAGAGATCCATCATCAATGTTCCTCCTCCTGCGTCATCGCGAATTAAAAAGACTTTTAGCACCGTGGATAAGCAGGCGGTATCTTTCCTTATAAGGAGAGAGATATAAAATGCGCACAAGGGAGATTGAGTGAGAAAGAGGGGGGGAGGAAGGAGAACCATGTACCTCTTGTGAAAAGCCAACATACAGTTATATTCATTATCAGGGGCGCATCAAGATTATCAAACAATGGGCTCTCTCACAGGCCCCATCGGCGTCGTAGAGGGGGTGCGTCTCTCCGCCCCCTCCCCGCCGCTCAAAGCTCGCGGCCACGTTTTTCAGGATAGTTCCTCTTGCGGAAAACTCGACGACGTCGTGCGTACGTATATGTACGCTTGTGCGCCCATAGGCCGCGCATTATGCATATGAGCGCGCGCTTCCATATGTGCATTCTTCTTTTAAAACGGCGCGCGGCGCGTCGCTCGCGGCCGTATAGCTGCACGGCTGTGCGGCCGCGGCGGCGGAGCGAACGGTACATTCGCGGCTTTATTTCTTTATAGGATTACACGAATAAAATATATATATATATATATATATATATATATATATATATATATATATATACACTGCTAGTCGGGGAAAGGAGATAAATAATCGGGCAGCGCTGCCGGTTTTACCGCGAGAAGAGAGAGAGAGAGAGAGAGAGAGAGAGAGAGAGACAGAAAGCGAGAGAGGAGGAAGGAGAGGGAGGGAGGATGAGCTGGGGTTTTAATTATACGAGTGGAGAACCGACTGACGATCGGCCGCGATGCCTCGCGACGTCGCGGTCGGGCTCTTTAATTAGCCGCCTCAGCGTAAACAGGGTCGTTACCGATAATCTCGCGCGTACTTATCGCCATTACATTCGCGATTGTTACTTATCTCGGGGGAGAGCTCGGGAGGGGGCCGGGGGGCGGGGGATAACGTACATTCCATAATCTTTGAACCGTCCTGCGTATACGGATACGGAGAAAGAAGAGGGGAGGGGCGAAGAGGCAGGGGGAGAGTGAGAGAGAGAGAGAGAGAGAGAGAGAGAGAGAGAGAGACAGAAGGAAAGAGCGAAGCCCAACGTTGCACTTCGGCCGGTCAGATGAAAAGTATTTGATTCATCAATTCAATTAAAAATTCACAATGTATGAGAAGCTCAGCCGTAATCTTGGATATCGTTTAATTTGTCAGTCAAGGCTGTGAAAGAATTGAAACAGACTCTTAAGTTGGAAGCTTTTGTACAAATAATTCTTATTTCATTAGTTTGGAGGTACTTTTTAGGTATTGCATATTTAGTGTAGAATATTTTGCCGATTATATACAGATTGGAGAGAAAAACTTTTTGCTCCTATTGAATTTTGCTCATCCATACGTAAATCATGATCTTCTTCGATATATTTGTGATTTTTTGATATCTGTGCGATGTTATCGTCCTATGATTGCAAGCAAATTTAAAGTTACAATCTGTACTATCAATAAATTATAAGAATCAATTTTTTAGTTGAAACATACATTCCTATTTAATTACGTGCAAGTTGATACTTTTTTTAAAAAATCTGAGCTGTAACTTGAACTATTCAATATTCAATTATAGAGTTTCGAATACTAACACCATCTATGAACAGATTAATGAAGTTCTTCAAACTGGTAGATTTAAATCTGCATATTCGCAATAACTGTATGGTTATTTTTTGTTGTATTTTATTACTAGAAACTATTAATTGTATTTTAACAAAATTTATATATAACAAAATTTTTCACTTCGTAAATACATTCAAGTATTACATTACCAATGTAGCTTTTATAACTTCAGTCGGTATTGCAGGTATTGCACTCCCGACTGTCTCAAAATAGCATATATATATATATATATATATATATATATATATATATATATATATCGGATAAATTTACCGGAATAATTATATAATTTTGTATGATTAATAATAAATAAAGCTTTATATGATCAAAGATCGATAGCATATTAATTAGGTTGCATTATTTAATTTAAATCTCAATTGAGATATGATAATACGTCGAGTATTAATATCTTCACGAAAGACTATTTATATAATGCTATATTTTATATTTTAGAAAAGCTGTTTCTACATTTTGAATTGCAAGCATCCAAATTTTCGAGCATATTTTCAATGTTCTTTGGTAATTTTTTATTATTGGCGAAAGGAAAACGCACTTGTAAATCGTTGGTATATTTTTATTAATTGTTTATTTATATTCTCAATTGTTCATTACGCACATGGAATTATGCATTTTACGGCTACTTATGCTGCTCGAATGGAATCCAAGTCAATAAGAGCAAATCAGACGGTGTCCATAGTTTCGGCAGATTGATGGTTTATTGAAAAATGCAAAAAATTAATTAATACTCGGTATTATGAAAATAGAAGTAATTTGAAAATATTGAATATGAAGTTTTTTAGACGCTGTGAAACTTTAATATTCCACGTTTCTTGCAAATATATGTAGCAATAAAAAAAAAAATTTATCGATAATTCGAATTTTCATGATAGTTGCAGATCTGTTGGGTCATCAAAATAAGATTCCTCAAATCATCAGTACCAGTTAAAAAAAATGCAGTTTTGAGAACAAGACGTATAAAAGTTCAGATTTAGCACTTGGAGAACTTTGCCATTTCACATCTGTAACTTTGCATCTACTTCGCATTTTAATATATCCCTTTCGCCGCTTATTCGGCAGATGACCTAAAATTACGCCGAAAATTCGACATATACTAAAAATTGCAATGGAATTGTTCCCTTAAAAGAAATTTCTGCTTAAATTCTTAAGTGTTTTTTTTTTTATTTAGTAAGAAAGTGCGTTCGAGGAGTTGATCCGCAGAACGAAAGTATGCTATAATACTAATTGAGCAGCTGCTCACCGTCATTTACCGCCAGAGACAAACAGCTCGGGTTTTAAGTAAAAGGCTGACGAATGAAAGTCATAAATACATTGCCAGTTTATGACAAATATAAATTGGTTCGCTTTCCGTCGCAAGTATTTGCATAATTGCGCTATTTTTTATGTTTCTGTATATATATATATATATATATGTGTGTGTGTGTACATTTTCTTTTTATTATCAACAAATGATGTCACTATGGTATATTGTACACTATGAAATTTTATTGTCTTAAAATGGATGATTTGAGACTTATTAACAGATTTTTCAGTGAACTGTATACATAATGAAGATGGCGTAAGAGTTATTTAACGCAGACAAAAAGTTTATATAATTAAAAAGTTTATGTATTAATATTTTAATAGATTATGCAGTTAATCTTGCACGTCTTAAATAGTCAAAAACCTTTTTTATATTATAAGCTTGACATATCTGTCATACAGTGTGTTATAGTATCGTGCATTTGCACATTATGCTTATCTATGTCAGATCCGCGGAATCAGTTAAAATGTAGCTATGAGCATTGTCTTTATCGTTGCTACCTATAGGAGCTTTAGAAATATTATGTACATAAATTTTTTTACGATACTCTTTGCTTTTATTAAACTGAATCAATCTAATGCATTCTTTCAGAATTATTATTTTATATGAAACAAAAATCGCAATGTCAGTATTTATCTTTGATATCCACAGGAATAAACAGATATACATCTCCCAAGCACCAACTTATATGTAAATATTGCGTAATTTTGACAGCAAGGATGAATTAAATATAAATATTAAAGGAATAAATGTAAATTAAATATAACTTTATTACTATTCTTTCCATAAAAATATTTTTTTATTGTTTCTTAATTTTGTGCGAATTTTATATTTAATAAGAATGAAAAAATAATCAGCGCAACCGATTATAGAATTTAGAAATACTTTTATTTTTCATGTTTCTGAGCATATCGCATTGTTTCTAAAAAAACATAGTAAATTTCACTAAACGGTTTTCGACCCATAATAAAAATCACATTAAAAGCAACTCGCTAATTATTAAGATACATATTCAGTTACCCATATGTTCAATAAAATAATTCTTTATTTATACTAAATGCGCTGAATTAAAATAAATATAACGTAACTTAATTTTAATATATTTATATTAACAAATATCTGTTTTCATTTCTCATTAATCATTTTATTAGAAACTAAATAATTATCTCATATTACTGAACTTAAGAATAAATTTTAAAAAAATGTGTTATATTATAACAGTCCCTGTGTTAAAAAAGAAGCTACCAGTTCGTCTCCTATTCAAAGTAATTAACGGCACCTCGGAGGAACATCGTCTTTCTGTATCCTTTCCTCGGTTTTTATTGCATTCGCCCGGCAAAAAGTCGCTTCGGGCGCTAATCCTGCGATATCGCGAGCGCTCCCTTCCATCACACACACACACACACATATATATATATATATATATATATATATATATATATATATATATATATATATATATACGTATTATCGGGAAAAAGGCCCGTCGAAGAGACACGGGGTGCGCACGCGCGCGCTGCACAGACCGCGGTTTATGGGAGAGCGGCGCTTGCGTCGGCAGCGGGGGTTGAGCTCTCCCCCCCTATATAAAAGCCGCCACTTGTTGCACCGATGCCCATAGCTGTGCCAAACCGTGGGCATCGCCTCGCGAGTCCAGGAGTGCGCTCTTTTGCTTACCATATCCCCCCTTCTCTCTCTCTCTCTCTCTCTCTCTCTCTCTCTCTCTCTCTCTTCATTTTCTTCCTCTACTTCTGCTTCTTTTTCTCTGCTCTCCATCAGTTCTTATTCCGATGATTTTCGAATGAGTCCCTGACCCTGCTGCCCGCGCCTTCTGTCATTTTCATTTTGTTTTTCGGGCTTTCCCAATCGGATTTCGAAAAAGTGCGGGCGTCGTCGGCGATCGGGGGCTCGCGCGGTCTCCCGCCGATCGTACCGCGCACCCCGTGCGAGGGGCAAGAAGTGTCGATTTATCGTCGTGCTCGGTTTTGAGGTTTTCACATCGAGACAAGCGAGTGAGAAAAAGAGAAAGAGAGAGGGAGGGAGAGAGAGGGAGGGTGAGAGAGAGAGAGAGAGAGAGAGAGAGAGAGAGAGAGAGAGAGAGAGAGAGAGAGAAGTAAGTGTGCTTGAGCATAGCTTTTTTGCCGGCGCCTCTTTCCCGACGACAGAGTGGATCGATTTACACCTCGATAAAGAACGTGTGGTAATATTGAAAAAAGGAAAATAGTATATTTTCCTCGTCTTATTCAAGATTTGAACAAGTAACCAATTGTAACCCGGACTTGCGCGCTGTTTAAGAAACCTACAACTTTTGTTCGAGCCGCAGGGGAGGGGAGGGAGATTTTCGCCTTTATCTCCGCGCAGGTTTATATATATATATATATATATATATATATATATATATATATATATATATATATATACATATATACATATATACGTATATAAAAGCGAGAAAAACATGGAGAAACGAAGTATCCCCGTGCGCGCCCAGCCACGGGAAATTACAAAAGTCGGAAGCGGATGGAGCGGCAGAAGGCTGCGGGCTTTTCATAATATCGGCTCCGCGTACCCCATCCCTCTCCGATTTAAATATATATATATATATATATATATATATATATATATATATATATATGTATATATATGACGTTATGGATTCGCTTCTTCGTCGCAAATCAAATATATACATATGAATGTCCATTTTCCCCTGCCATTTAAACACGTTCGATCGTTATGGTGCGTGCGAACTCGAAAAGTCGATGTTATTCTCCTTTGTTCCTATATATGTATATATAGCCAATTTAATCTAAATTATTGAAGACAGGATTCTCTTTTAATCCTTTTCACCCGCCTACTTTATATTGCGGAAGTGGCAGGAAAGGGGCGGGCACGAATTGAAGTCTGATAATTAAAAATCTGAGCGATTTCTGCTACATCTTTATATCTTCAAGCGGTGCTCTGAAATTAACGTGATAGAATTCAAACGATATATTATTTGATACGCGTCCTGTTACGGCAGTAGGACAAATTTCACTTTGCAATTTCTAATTTGACTTTTGAAACGGTATTGAGAGGTCGATTTTGTGTGTTTTCTTTCGATCCACGGATTAAAAGGTTTTAAATGCGTGCAATTATTGGATTTAATTCCGCTGACGAAAAAAAAGGGAGAAATGCGCGTCGCGATCCAATAGCCGAGCACATTGCTCGCGGTACCTGCAATCGTCACTTATGCGATTTCATCTGAATTTTCAATCGCTGCCAACCTATGAATCGTCGCACAAACGTAGCGAGTTTATTATACAAGTTAACGCGCCGTAGTTCCTAGAATTTCGAAAATCAGTAGTCAAATAGTTTAGTTCTTTGGTACTATTTTGTTTAAATATTACGTTTAATTTTATTGTTTTTTTAACTGTAATATAAGATTGTATAGTATATTTCACAGTAAATTCAGTCCATTGGATAATTTTATTATTTTACAAACGCAAATTTTCGTTTTGTAAGCTTAGTCATTATAAAAACGAGCGAAATGTTTATAATTCATTGTTCATTTTTTGCACAATCTATGTATATTATTGGAAAAGTTGCGATTTTTTAAAATTGCTTTATGTATATTTAGTGCAGAAGGTCGTATAACCGCAATAAATGTTCAAAAAGTCTAGGATACTTCAAATTCTATACCTCGAAGTCATCATGCATAATTCCGAATATTGGGTAGCGGAAATGAACTTTGTTACGCGCAATAAAAAATTTATCCGGAACTTAACTTTCGATTCCATTAACGAATGATCGCGTTTACAATAAAATATTAAATATTTGAAAGGAGAAGATTTGATACAATTCTGATAATCCAATGCTCGACCCACGATATTATAAAATTTGTTTTTCACGCCGTCCTTCCCGCTTCTTCCGTCCATTCTCTTGCATTTTCATCTATACGCAATACATAGGTATTCGTGTCCAAGGAGTCCCCCACCCCCAAAGCTTCCCTATTCCCTCGCCCTCTCTCTCGCACCGCCCCGCTCGTTCAAAACCCGGCTTATCGGCCGAATCGAAGGTGCATAATATAATACGCGTACGTATAAGCGAGTATTTAGCTCTAGGCCACGAGGCGCGTCTCTGACACTACTACCCCTAATAAGCTCGAGCCCAATGACGTCCGATCGACGTGCGAATCCGTACAATCCCTAATCGGGCGTGTGCGACACGCTCCCGTCGCATCCCACTGGGGGGGGGGGGCGCGGCGGCCGCGGGGGGGACAGGGAGATTGAGAAAGAGCGGGGAGGGGAGAGACAGAGACTCGGCTTTATCCACCCCTCCTCGGCGAGCGACGCTCGTCGCGTCGCGCCGAGAGTCCCGCCAGCGTCATACCGATTTTCCGCGGCCGAGGCGTCGCGCGTCCACCGTCGCGAGTGTCGTGTACGCCCGTGTCCGCGCTTTAACCCCGAGGCTCGGGAACCCGCCCGCCCGCCCTCCCCCCTTCCCCGCCCCGCCGCGCCCCCGCGGTAGCACCGATGCGCGTGAAACGCTGCGACCGGAACTTCGAGATCTGGGTCCTATAAGGCCGGCCGGCCGTCCGCGCGGGCCGTGGCAAGGGGCTCGCGCTCGTTTCTGGGACAGCCGCGTCGCTGCGGCGGCCGCCCGACCGGAGGGCGCGCGTTCGAGGAGTCGCCGAGCGCAACGGGCTGCGCGCGCCAGCGTATCCCCGGGTCCTCGGTTCTCGTTTCGGTTCCTGGATTTTCGTCGTCGTCGTCCCCCCCCCCCCAAACGCCCCGCCGGCCCCGTTGGTACAACCGCCCGGCAGCTGGTGACGAGCGCGAGGCGCGTCTGTTGCAGGGCAGGATGAACCTGGACGAGTACCGGCGCCACGGTGAGTCATCGCCTTTCAGGATCTGTGCTAATCCGTGCGGAGGAACGAAGGTTCGGCCAAAAATTTCGGATATTTTCCACGGAGACGAGGGGGGGGGGGGTTAGAAAAAGACGGTCTCTCCGTTTGAGGAAACTTTGATCTAAGTAGATTCGTAGCGAGAGGTGACGAAATTTAAAAAAAAAATGTACCTCGTTCTCGCTCTTTCGAGCCTGATACCTCGTTCCAAGAAAATATAGAAATTTTTGCCGAACCATTTTCGGGTATGTGTGTATATATATAGGTGTGTGTATATGTATAGGTAGTTTCAGAAATGCTTTAACCTTGCACTTGTATCTTTCTCAGTTCTGTAAGAATCATAGCTTGAAAATCGCCTCAACGTTGTGCAAATGCATCAGCCTCAATTGCAATAGAGATACAGTTGAGTGTATTGTGTGTATTTCTACGCAGCTACGTATTTAGCCATTGTATCTTTATGCGCAGTTGATTAAAGTGCACGTTTAATACATTATCATAGAGTTTTCCTTTCAGCGATTTGTTACCGCATGACATTACATATCGCACTCGTTCTCATCGCAAGGACGCATAAGTAAATGTCACGGATCGCGTCGCACGACATCCGCGAACTCGTACGGCCCCCGCATAACGAAGATCTTTTTTTGCCGAACTTTTTGCGGCGTTCTTGATTTTTTGGTTATACAGCTGTTGATCGTTTTCTCTTTTAATTGTTTCTTTTTTTATCACCGAAGGGCAGAGCCGTGAAATTCAGTGTTACGTCGGGAAACACAGTGCGTCACGATGTATTTTATAAAGATGTAACAAAAACAAAAACTCATTTTATCGAAGAATGCAATAAATAATAGTTACATCGTTTGAGGCTTTCTTGCTACTTTATGCTTTCATTTATTTAATGTTAATAACATTTTTCTACGCTTTTATTTATGATGAATTTTCACTCCTGACGTACGTAAAGAAAAATCTTACCAAACAAGATGTCGCTCATTATATTCAAGATAAGATTTCTTAGATCAGGTACATTGATTATATCAGCTGTTTGTATGAATTCGATAAGCAACAATATAATTAAGCTTCTTTACTTTTTTTGCCCAGAAAATTTACAGAATTTAAAATTATAGAGCCCCATTTACTATTTATCCTACTGATAGTAGGAAAAACTATTATTTCGAACCTAATATTATTTTCAAAAATGTATACGGACGCTAAAGATGTATAATTTGATAGTATTCTGTAATATATTTAGTAAAAAATTATATAAAAAGCATGATTTTTGAAAATTATAAACAAAATTAAAACTATAAACAAAAATCTGAAATTTTATATTTTTCAGTTATGTTGAAAAATTGTCAAAAAAATGTCAAAAATTATAATAAGCCTACAAAGGATTAACAAAATTTAGAAAACTTTTCTATCTGCAATTTCGCCAATAATAAAATTTCGTACATTACATAATAGCGGAACTTTCCCTCTTATTGAGTCCTTGTTATAATCATATTAATAATATTTGCCGTAAAATCTGATAAAATTCAAAACCTAAAATAATTATTAATGTCCAAGTTGGACGAATATGACAGAAACGTATATGATAAAACAAATCCAATAGTAAGAATCACAAAGATCCAAAAGAAATTCTGGTTTTTGCTATTATCTCCGAAAATATTATGTGTAAAAAATTTCAAAATATTACAAAAAAATGTATAAATTATATAAAAAAATACATCTTCTTTGACTATGTTTTTTAAAGCAGTATTTTCAAAATAAATTTTTATAAAAACAAATTTTTTCCTCTTCGAACACAAATATATAGACAAAAGTATTTTTACGAGATCTAAATTTATTAAAAATATTTTTAATAAATTTTTTATTTTTTTCGTAAGAGTAAAATAACCAAGTTTTCTATGCATTTCATTAGAACATTTACCAATAAATTTTTTTTATATCTTATTTTTCTTTGGATATTTGCAATTAGCGATTCCAAAACTTGAAGTAAAAAAAGAATATTTATTTGTCCGAAGATACAATTTTTATGGATATTTTCTCATATATTTTGTATTGGCTGATTAAAAAATAATATACAAATATTTTATTTATTCCTGTAATGTTTCATGATTTTTTTTATAAAGAAAAGTAAAAATATTATTATTGTGGTTAGAAAATTTTACAAGCCTGAATAGAAAATACCATAATTTTTCTTATTGAATACACGATCTAAGTAATCTTCTCTTTTCCTTGCATCCACGATAATCGACAATTTGTGTACGATTTGCGTTCATTGCTAAGTAAAGTAGTAAGAATGCAGTGTAAGATAGATTGTATCGGATAATACATTCTCCTCTGGTACAGTAACCGAAACACATGTAACGGACGATTCTATAAATTAGTTGAAATTGTTGAAATTAAAGTAAATATCTTAAAAATAAAACTATTGTGTTGTGCTGAAAAATTTACTTTAAATCACTGAGTGATATAACGGTGCATAGATATATCTGATATATTATATATAAAAACAGAACAGAGTATAGTCCTCGTAGCAAAATCCAAATTATCCGCCACTTTTTTCGATCGAGATTGTCGTGCACACACACCACACACACACACACACACACACACACACACACACACACACACACACACACACACACACACACACACACACACACACACACACACATATATATAATATTAAAAAGCAAAAACTCGGCCGCCCACCGACGCATCCGATAGCGCAACGACTCGAAATTAAAGATATAAATTCTTGGTGCATGCACACACACACACACGCGCGCGCGTTAACATTCCCGCGACCCGAATTCGTCCTTATTAGCGCCGCCTCGTCCCCACTTGGGCATCGCGAGCCGATGGTGTACACATACGGAAACTTCTGCCGCGCACGCGCGGGCGCGACGGAGCTTCGGTATATATATGTGCGGTGTGTGTGTGTGTGTGTGTGTGTGTGTGTGTGTGTGTGTGTGTGTGTGTGTGTGTGTGTGTGTGTGTGTGTGTGTGTGTGGGTGTGTGTGTATATACATTTACATATATAAATAGGATAAATTGGGTCTTCCTTACGAGCTGCAGTTGAATAAAGTAGACAAGCGCGTTCGCGCCGAGATTCAGCCCCGTTGATACTGAAATGCGCGCCAATAAAGAGGACCGGGCGAAGAGGGGGCAGGGCGATTTTATGGAGCCGATATTGTCTCCTCCGCGCCTTATATCGCGCGACTGGGCGTAATGTCTTATATATACACTTTCCGAACCCTTTAAGCCGACAATAAACGCTCCTGCATCAATTCAGACGGGGCTTGTAGCCCTTCTACCCTCCCCCCCATCCTCGTCGCCCCCTCGTCACCCCTCCGGCCATTCCGAATCTTTAACGCTATCTTATTTGATCGGAGAATTTAATACGGCGAGCGTATTCTTTTTTATTTATTGGGAAATAGGTGTCGGTCCGGGGATCAGTTGCTTCATTTGTGAAAACAAGTTTTTTTTCTTTCTCTTCCCACTTTTTGCCTTTCCTCCGTACTGCTCTTTTGTCTGCTGTCATTTTTTTTTGTTTTTTTTTTCTTAATGTAAATTTGACAATGCTGTTATTGTCGGTCATTGATTCTTTATTTATAAAATTCGATCGTGTGTTTTTTTTCTTCTTTTTTTATCGAAGACTAATGATTATGGATCCTCGATAAATTTGGTATAAAGCCGAATTATAACAAACCGAGGCATCTAAAAAGAAACACGTAGAAAGCATTAAATTTTCCCGAAACGATAAAAAATCTTTATTTTGCAGGTAGGAAATGGTTTCGTGAAAATAATTATGTTTTCGAATAATTGATGCGGCAGAATCAAATGTGTGAGAAATTATTATGAAAATTATTGTCACATTTACTATACATATATAGTAATAATTGATATAGTTCTTTTACACAAATCAAAGTCTTTTAGTATAGAGAATTTTGTAATTTTGAATCGATCTTTTTTTTTTAATATAGCTACAAATACATGAATTGAGATCGATATCTAACACTTTTCCATGAATAATTAATTTTTTCACGGGTCAATTTAAGATTGCGAACAAACGCACGAAATCCCAATTGAGTTACGTCGCCTCGTTTACCAAAGACACTTTCGAATCAAAAGAATAAAAGCACCATCCTTGCCGAGCTCTAACGATCCGACGCACGGATTTTTGCGCTGAATATGCATTGTTCCCTCGTCCTCACAGCGAGAGGATCTACAAAAGAAGTCCTCTCGCAACAAGTGTGTACTCGAAGCGGCCCCCCCCCCTTGTTGTGTATATTTGCTCGTGTCGATTTTTAATTAAAAGGCGATAATGCCCGGCACGTAAGTTTTCACGGGGAATCGAGCCGCACTGCCGAAGTTTATTTAAGACGCGTTAGACGCGCGGAAAATTTCCTTCGCTCGCTCGCTCGCTCGCTCGTTCATTCGATTCATTTCGGTCACCGCTGTAAAACGATTTCCGGCGCGGCCTTTATATTGCTTTCTTCCGCGCACTTTAAGTCCCCATTTCCCCGATGACACTTGGCGTTTTTCTATTTCCATTTGATCGATCCGCTTGCTATTTTAGCCTGTTGAATCGGGAGAATCCAGCGGGAGCGAGGCTTTTAATTTTTCCAAGGAAACGGCCGAGGAAGCAAGCGCGCCAAAGTCATTTACTCTGTCGCGAGGATTATCGGAGCGGTAGGAAATATTTGTGTAATTCGAATAATTTTCAAACATTCGGGTTTGCAATAGAATATAATCCTGTTACTTCGTTATTAAAAAATAAAATTCACCATGTCGCCGTACATTATTTCTATTTGGATATATAACATTATCCATTGTGAAGTCACATCTGTTTTGCAAACTCAACTGCTTAGAATTCCAATTCCGAATCCCAATTTGAATTAATATGAAAACATCTATCCAGCTTGCGCAAAAATTTTTAAAAAAATATGTAGTGGCAAATACGAAAATTTTAAAATTAAATGTATATCAAATATTATTACAAATAAGGTCAATCTTTCTTTCATTATAGATTTATAATTTTATTATTCGATTAGGATTGTAAGACAGTTAAAAAAATTGATTACTTTAATTATTGATAAGAAACTTACAAGCTTTAAAGTATTAAATTTAACCAAATTTTATTTGAATTTAATAGATATTCACGTAATTATTACAAACAATACAATACATATTAAATAAAAAATTAAATCTTCTCTCATCGGATTTTGAAGTAAATTATTTATATAAATTGTGAACTTTAATAACCGCAAATCTTAATAAAAATAAGACTCATTTTATATAGATAAATTTGCCATATGCAAATAAAACATATAATTGTTTAATGTAAATAATTATTTTTTTTATATCTAAGTGCTCAGATATTTTTTAAAGAAATCATTCCCATGAATATATGGATTTTATATATTTATTCATATATGGCAAAATATTAAATTCTTTTATAGTATAAGAGAATATGGACTTATTTTCTAGTTTTCTAGATTCTAGTTTTAAATTATTGATTGAACAATCAGAAACAATAGTGTTATATTTTAACCGATTACAGAAATACATTATTGCCGCTCTATACTTTCAAAATAAATCTTAAGTGTACGTGAGCTCCAGTATGGCAATACTATAGAACGAAGTAATCGGATCTTAAGCTTCAGTTTTCGGCGCAATTCAGAACTTTTTAAAACAGATTTTGGCTTCCTTGCAAACACAGTGCTTTGCGCAGGCGTCGTATTCAAATTTTTTGTGAACGTATAGCTTGCGCAAACTATAAACGACGCTTCCTGTCTCAGAAAGCCAAGGTGAGGAAAAGAAAGCTTGGTGACCGCATATATATATATATATATATATACACATACATCTATGAACAAATTGTGGGCTTTCCTTCAACAAATGCACGCACGCGACAGCTCAACGCTGGTAAGTGTAACGTGGGACGGGAGCTCGACATCGACACCGACCTTGCGGGTCGACGGGGGCGAGAAACTGACCTCTTATTATATATATATAATCTACATCGCTGCTTAGAGCGGCATCTTCTTTGGCAATACGCGAAAAAATATCTCATGCGTGCATATTTAAAGGTAACAGGAGTGGACTCGAGTGCCTCGTCAGGTAAATACATCGAGGCATCATTTTCGTAGAAAGATAATCGACTGCTTCCATTGCTTTCATTGCTCGGTTACGTATATTTGTTAATTGCACTTCAATTTTTTTAATATTTGCACGCAGAAACTTTTAAAAACTGGCGATGTTGCTTTCTTCAGTCTATTTACGTGTGTTCACCATAAATTAATATTATAATTTACTATGTTTTAGATACCTTGAGGATATAATGTATAGAGTATTTAAATTCCATAGACTTCAAATTTATTTGAAACAAATTACTGGTTTTAATGTAAAAATTATACTTAGCACAATAAGCTAAAGGATTATGAAGACTTCCCCCAAAGAAGTATTAAAAAAGTTATCGAATTGAATTTATGTAAATACATATCTTTTTGTCCAATTAAAGTCTTAGTCTTATTCTCGGTACTGAACCGAACTAAAGTAATACTTTTAAATGTACAAGCATGAATATTATTTGTGTATGAAACTCTTAGACGATGCATCCTTCTCTGTTTTAAGCTATCGCAAGTCCTCCGCGTCTTGCATTCCTTATTTCTCCACAAAGTCGTGCAAATTAATTCCATTTGCCGGGCTCTACTTAGATTGATTGATTGTGTAAGAATGCTGCTCCTATGCTTCCCTCCGCCCCTCTCCTTATGCCGATCAATCCGCCTCAGGCGAAGAATCGCTCGGGCGCCATTGTCGTTGTTGCGCGCGCCCCGGAATCCCCTCCCGCGCGCGAGCGCTAACCGATTATATTCCTGCGCAGGCAAGGAGATGGTCGACTACATCGCCGACTACCTGGAGAACATCCGCAAGCGTCGCGTCTACCCGGCCGTCTCGCCGGGCTACCTGAGGGCGATGCTGCCCCCCTCGGCGCCGCTCGAGGGCGAGCCCTGGGAGGACATCTTCGGCGACATCGAGAAGTGCATCATGCCGGGCGTCACCCACTGGCAGAGCCCCCACATGCACGCCTACTTCCCGGCCCTGAATTCGCCGGCGAGCCTGCTCGCCGACATGCTGGCCGACGCGATTAATTGCTTGGGCTTCACCTGGGTGGGTGGAGGAACGAAAAGAAAGAGGAGAGAATGAGAAAAAGGAAGATCATTCCTCGGGGGATTTTATGGGCTATATACTATGGAATTGATTGGGTGAAATTGCGAGGCGTGTTTATGAGAAAACGGAAACACATGCAGATGCTGCTTTCTCTATATGTCAATTACAAATGCACTTTGTTGGATTTTCATGCTTCCATCGCGGAAAAAAGGTTCTTTTCGGTATCGAAAAAAATATTTTCTTGTACTGCAGCAATTAAATTATTTTCTTAAATTAAGAAAGTATCTGCCAAGATTTTTCAGAGACGATGTCGTCAGATTTAAGCGAACTATTCTTGTATCAATTGAACGCAATTCTTAATTTGAGAAAATACTTTCTTCATTTTGAGACAATCATTAGTTGACAACGGGAAATATTATCTTTCGACGCGCGTGCCGAAATATTTTCTATACCAAAGAGTACATAAATATATGCTCTATTAGAGACTCTGTCGAAGTTTGCAGATCGAGCATTTTCGTTCTCTTGTGAACCTGTCTGTTTATAGTAAAAAATGACTCTGTCCGACGTATACTCTTCTGGGCGTTAGATGATTGGTGCCGCGCCGGGGGCTAAATTTACTAACTCCATAAAGCAGGAGGCGGAGAAAAGCAATAAAACGATGCACTGACGTATGGCGATTCCTGTTTCAAGGCTAAAATAATTTTCTCATTTATCGGTGTTAATTCTTTTATTGGAGATTTATTTTGATTGAATATATATATATATATATATATATATATATATATATATATATATGATTCAATGTGTTTGAAGGAGACCTTGCGATTTTGGGCTATTATTTTTAACGATTTAAAAAATTAAAGAAAAAAAGATTTTATAATATTTCCAACGTTTTTTTCACCTAATTTATTAAAAATTGAACGAGTTTTAATAAATCTTATACAATAATTTAAAATCCGAAATCATTTAAAGAAGTTCGTATATCGTTTTGGAACTTTCCGCATAATCTTTTACATCCAAGCATAATTTCATCCTCAGATGTATCTGTTTCCTTAAAATTCGTACTTTTAAATTCTCCGAGCATGAAATCCCAGTATTTTCTAATATCTGTTCTTATCACGAAAATAATTTGAAGTTTAAAGCGTTTAAATTAGAGTTGAAATTGTTTTATTTCGGGCAAGACCTTCGTACCACCGAGCACAGTTGAGAGGGAATCGCTGAACGGCGACAGCCACCGTACGTACGGCTCGGGCCCGTGTCTTTCCAGCGGCTTCGATCTGCGCGATGTCATTTTAGTCGCGTATTCGACGAGAGTTTTGCGTACGAATCGTGAAAAGGGCCAATGAACGAATCGAAAGACTTCCTCGCGCGCGTCAGGGCTAATATCAAGCGTAAAATCTAAACAGCGGAGTTGTCAGTTGAGCAACCGATTAACGACTGGGTAGCGAGAGGGATACTGTAAGCCGCGGCAAAATGTAAAAGTCTGGAAATTCCCGTCCCTCGTCCATAGGCCTCCAGCCCGGCCTGCACCGAGCTCGAGACGATCGTGATGAACTGGCTGGGCAAGATGATCGGGCTGCCGGACGGCTTTCTGCACCGGGTCGGCGGCACCGGGGGCGGCGTCATACAGACGACGGCCAGCGAGGCGACCCTGGTCTGCCTCCTCGCCGCGAGGACCCGCGCCATCAGGGACGTGCAGGAGGACGACCCGGAGCTTCAGCCGGCCGAGATCAATTCCAGGCTCGTCGCCTACTGCTCGGATCAGGTTGGGCACGGGAACTTTTGACAGAACGGCGGCTCGCAAAATCGGCGAGGACGCGGCCCTTCGTGCAACGAGACGATCACGTTCTTTGTCTTTGTGTAACAGGCGCACTCGAGCGTGGAAAAGGCCGGGCTGATTGGATTGGTGCGTATGAGGTACATCGATTCCGACGACAATCTCAGTATGCGGGGCGAAATGCTGGCGGAGGCTCTGCGCCGCGACAGGGAGGAAGGCCTCGTACCATTTTTCGTAAGTACAGTCTTGCGGTACATCCGTTATATTCTTTTAATCGAGATTACTTTTTTTAATACACTCTTTATTTTTATCGAATAATGCCTTGGCATAGTCTTATTGTATATCCACCACATGCAGAGCTTTGAGAATAATTTTATAAAATGCTTAATATATTATACGCTTAAAAATGGCAAATTGATTTATTTGTAGGTGTTTCAAGGTTATATAGGTATATGAGGAAACCGTAAAATCTCTCAAATTGCCTCGTATGAAGTATTCAATTGAAATTAATTCACGCTAATTATGAACATATCAAGTTTAAAAGCAACCTCGCATTTATGTAGCAAAATAAATGATAACTAACTCGGGGATATGATCATTAGTCCGTTCAATTTAGTAATGTTTATCGGAGTTTACTTAAAAGAATATTAATTTTAAATTAGCAGAACCATATGCTTTAAATCTCGTACGTATCCAGACTATGATTTGAACCGTTCGCATTTATTAACTGAGAAAAGGAGACATCGATTTAATCTAACAGAATAATATCAGCATAAAATTTTGACATTCCGGTACAATGTTATTTTCGCATAATCATCGTTATATAATTAAATAATTGGACGGCCCTTTAAGTAATCGTCGAATTGCATTAATAAATTCAGCCGCCGGACATTCGCATTCTACATAGCTGCACTCTTGTCGGTAACCGTATCGACCAATCGTTCGATAATATATATATATATATATAATGGACAATAAATGCCTGTCGATTACAACGTCAACGTCACTGCTGGGAGGATTTAATTCATTCTATATATTATATATATATATATATATATATATATATATATATATATATATATATATGCATGCCATATAAGTATAATGGCGCGTACGAGATATTAGTAGATGTTAAGAGACCAATGACAAAGCATTTCAACGCGTAAGACCAGTTCAATATATATATATATATATATATATATATATATATTTATACGCTGCAAACAAATAATATATAAATAATTTATGTGTGTGTGTGTGCGCGCGCGTAGAATCGTATGGTAAGCACTCGACGTCATCGATTAGATACCGCGAATGCAGAACGCGAGCGCATACCCACTGCGGATCTTTTCCATTATATAATTATAGAAATACTCACTCGCGAGTCCCTTTCGCGATACGCTTTTATGGGCGTTTACCGAAAAACGAATAGCGGATACGTAGATTCTCCGCGAGTTCTCGGGTGGAACGACGATATGTACGGCTTCGCCCTGCATTCTTTACCCGTACGCCGCTGTCGTCCGTGAAGCGACGATCTTCATTGTTTTTCAAAGTCCCGAGTTTAATTTGTAACGAAGAAATTTTATCGATGCGTAGAGCGGATATTAAATTACTGGTGCATAAAGGAGAAGAACCTTGAAGAATTTGAAAATTAGAATACTATCATTGCATTAGAATTTTAATACACATAATAGATTTGTCTACAAATAGAGTTGGCAATAAAAACTACTTGTATAAATATATATATGAAAAAAAAAATAGATTCGCGACTTTTATGCAAAACTGTTGCAATCGACTTATAGCGATGGAACAAAAATCTGAGAAAATTAATGAAGCGTATAAATCTGATCCTCTTACGATACAAGTCCCGAGACTACACGATCCGTGATTTTTCTTTAATTAACCTTATTTCAAGTCGCCTTATTCTTCCTTTTTTTTCTGCCCCGAGAAATAAGCCGATCTTCGTATATACTCTTAGTTGGCTCCCCCGAGTATTCTTTTCTCGAGTAATACATCGTCTACACGAATATATATCATGATTACATTAAATTATTTTTAATATTTGCATATAACCCAGAATTCGTTGTTAGCTGCAAGTTCGAATATATTATATGAATTTTTATAGAAAATTAGCCTTTGTTTCGATCAATTATTAGTTTGACAAGCCTATTAAAAGGCTCTCTTGTATCGCAAATTACTATTCTAGAAAAGAATTTAAGTTATTTAAAAAAATTCATTCAATGATACGATGGAATCAATATTATTTCGATCCAAATAAAATACCACTATATTTAAAGTAAATAAATAACAGTCTTTATTACGAAATTTGTACAATTCAAGGCGATCGCAAACACAGTAATAATTTTTAAATGTATCAGTATATTTAGTAGTATATTTAAGAGCCACGGAACAACGCTTTTTAATTTTAATTTTAATTTTTTATAAAAGTGTTCAAATTCAAAACGAAATTGTCCGCAACTCAGGGCGTATTTTAAGCGCAAACACATAACGTATAATCCCGTAATTCAGAAAGCCACAGAGGATATTTCAGTAGCCAATCGAAATTTTCAGGTCTGCGCGACCTTGGGCACCACGGGCGCCTGCTCGTTCGACAATTTGCAAGAAATCGGCCCGATATGTAAGTCAAAGGCAGCCTCACACGGTCGCACATCAAAACGCCAACTGATACCACAAAATTTCATTATTTTTTTTCCCCCCCACTTTCGTCGGGGCGCAGGTGAGAAGAACGGCCTCTGGCTGCACATCGACGCCGCGTACGCGGGCAGCGCCTTCGTCTGCCCGGAGTTCCGCTGCTGGACCCAGGGCATCGAGTACGCGGACTCGTTCGCGTTCAATCCGAGCAAGTGGCTAATGGTACACTTCGACTGCACGGCCATGTGGTAATTATGCGGAGCACTTTTATTTCGCCCCGGGCGGAGAAATAAATGTTTCGACGATACAATACGCGTACAACTTATTGCGCATCCTCATCGGGCATTGACGAGTGTGAATTATTTCAGGGTAAAAAATAGCCAATCTCTGCACAGAACGTTCAATGTGGATCCGATTTATTTGAAGCACGAAAATTCAGGTAAGATCAGAGTCTCAATCAGTGTAGCACGTCGTTCATAAAACATCGAATCTTACGAATACGAAAAAAACAACTTTTGGGCCAAATTAAACTTTATTCTCGTCAACATGCACTCTTTGAAGAGTGACGCATTCAGTCCACTGCTCCTTAATCACTGTTTTACAGCTTTGTTTCTTTTAAAAAGAATCTGTCTTTGTTTTCAAAATACTCATCGACCTCGGAAATTGCTTCTTCATTTGAAGGCAAACCGCTTGCTCAAGAACACCCTCGTAAGGTGTGCGAACAAGCAGTAATCACTGAGTGATTGAAGCGATTGAAAGCGCACAATTCGTCCAATACCACCATTATTGTCCTGGGACTCGTGACATGGTACATTGTCCCGATGAAACGTCACTTTTTTTCCCTTTGCATTTCAGATTGTTTGTTCATTAATTCTCTAACAAAGCCGTTCCGTAACGGGATGTAATATTCGCTATCGATGGTTTTCTATTTCTGAAGATGAGCGGTTAAGCTCATCCTAACACGTGGAGGCCATGACCTTACTAATTGATTTACGAGATCAAATTTGATTTGATTTGATCGTTTTGAGTGGCTTTGATCAACTGCTGTATACTTCTGAGCGTTCAGTCATGTTTGTGTCTATGCGAGGACGTTGAAAGTAGACATTCCAACTCTTAATCGTTATTGTTGATTAAATTAAAATAGTACTTATCAAGTTATTGCTTTTAGTGTACCGTACTGTATCTCATTAAATGCCTATGATTTATTAATAACAAATTTTTTTTTCATTTTTATTATATATACATTCACTGGAATGACTCTAACTTTTGGACTAAACGTTCGATTTCCATGATATTTATTTCACGCATATCGGTTGAAGGTTAAGAATGGTATATGGATTTTATATTAGTGGCGCCATCTACGTATCAGGCCCGGAACTTATTAATCTTTTAAAAAAATAAATAAGTTATAACTATATTAATAAATAAGTTATATACTCGAAAGTATATAAATACATTTTCCATAGTACCTTAAAACCTTGATATAGTACAACAAAATCATGTAAGAATGTTTTCATATTAACCTTTTCTTTAGGTCTTGCAATAGATTATATGGTAAGTCTGGAATAAACTTTATTTGTATGTATGTTGATATGCTTAAGCGAGACTTGTATGATTTCAGCATTGGCAAATTCCCCTTTCAAAAAGATTCAGAGCACTGAAATTGTGGTTTGTCATTCGAAATTATGGAGTCACAGGTTTGCAGAAGCATATAAGAGAAGTAAGTTCACTATTATTCGTTTTACTTTATTAGTATAAGTAGAGAAAGATATGTTTGTAAACTATGTCTAAAAAATCGGAATTTGTCTTTCTGAGTTGGTCCACTGTTTTACATCGATTTTTTTTTTTAAATAAATTATAGAAGATATAGATAACATAAAATCTTTTTAATGACATGTTCGTAAATGATAATTAAAACATAACTATCGTTAAAAACAAAAAATTCATGCTAAGATAAGGTTTTAGTCCAATGCAGCTATCTTTTTTTTTAAATTAGAAAATAATTGAACACGATTCGAACTAAAATTTTAAGCGCAAACTATTTCCACTCGAAATTTAATCCAAAATTTTGATGTTCCCTACCCCCTGAAAAAAAACCCCCTAATATCCCCGCCAATGGCTATAACTACGCAATCCCGAATCCCAGGGAGTGAGGCTCGCCCAGAAGTTCGAGGCCCTCGTATTGGCGGACTCGCGCTTCGAGATACCGGCCGCCAGACATCTGGGGATGGTCGTCTTTCGACTGCGGGGCGAGAACACCCTCACCGAGCAGCTGCTCAAGCGCATGAACTCCCGGGGCCGCGTTCACTGTGTCCCGGCTGCTCTCCACGGCCAGTACGTGATCAGGTTCACCGTGACGTCGCCCAAGTACGTATATATGTATGACCTCAGCCCCTCGTTATCGTCTCGCTCTAGCGGGCGTATGAGTTAAGTACCGTCGATCTGACGAGATACTTACGCCGCGACTTTTCAGAACCACCAACGACGACATACTGCGCGACTGGGCGGAGATCAAGGGCACCGCCACGGAGATACTGGGCCCAGGCACGAGCTCGCCATCGAGGGCAAGGGTCTCGCTGGCCGGTAGGTGTCACCGAGCCGATTAAGCTCCGCGATCAGTGGATAATTCTTATCGATATCTTTGGCTATTTTGAGCAAAACGTCTGCGAAGTGTATTGTATTTATCAAGTTATAGAGTTATTATGCCAGGGCATTGATATACCGATTGTCGATGTGTTGTTAATTTCGTAAATAAGAATCAATTATTTGCGATTTAGATTTCTTTTAATTTGCTTTCTTAAATTTACCTAATGATGGTCTTCTGTACTTACGATTTTAAAAATGATCTAACAAAATCTCATTATTATGGAGTTCGTATCCTTTTTATAGAAATATTATAGATTGATATTTGTTAATTCGGAAATCCTTTGTAATTCTAAATCTAATATAGCAGTCTCAAACTATCGTGTTTTCGTTAAAAAAAAAATTCCATTCGATTAAGTTATTAAATACCAATGTAGCAACGAGGCCCCATCCATCTCAATTTCCGATCAGATGGATTCCCTATCGAGTAAATGATAATACTGATGATAATAATAATACACTCCGCATATGCTGTCATTAATACTTTAGATTATATACAATCATCCATGTGGTAGATGCCGCCTGCATTTCGAATGAGACGCGTCCAATGAATCATTCTGAAAATTTTTCCAGAAACTCGCGAGCGAAACGAAAATTTCGGCTCGAGCCTCCTGCTGGCCAATTCTCCGATGTCACCAAAGATAGTGAACGGCAGTTTTGCCGCCATATACGATGCGGCCGACGTCTTCAACGAGTGCATGAAGACTTTTGGCCAGCTTCGTCTGGAGGCTCGGGATAGTCCAGGTAGATGACGGAGAAGAGCAAGGGACTCTTACTTATATATAAATCTGTCTTTTCGTATAATGTGCAAACTTTGCTGTACGTTTTGTGTGTCTAATTTGATGTGCATCGTAATTCTGTCTATGACCGCTTTTATATGTATCCAATTTCATTTTGGCAAAGAACTTGAGCGCGACCATTATTTTGCACTTTCCATTTGCTTTCCCGAACAGCATGATTTTGTAAACTTTTTATTGTTAATCATGTCTTTACACGTTTTCAGCTATGAGGCGACGTATAAGAGGAATCCTAATGTCTGGGAAACAATTTTCACTCGATTCGCGCATGGATTTGGTTCAGGTAATTCGATATGCTACTCTGGCGGCTTGGGCAACTTTAGTAAATACATAGAAATAGTTTCAATCGTGTCATTTTATAATATTGCAATCAATTCTTCAAATTAAATTTTAACTCTAACTGTAAATATTCTGCGATTTGGATTGGAAGGTATTTTCTTTTCTATTCTATTGTATTTTTAACACATATCTAAATGTAGATTGAAATTTTAATTAATACAGTTTCAAACTGATTGAATTAGTTTTCGTATAATACATTTCTCATAAATATATGCATCTACGTACAGTTGCACTAATATATTATTTTAATAATGATTTCATTTATGAATATTTAAAAGTCAATACATAATTATTATTCTTGTTAGATACGTCTATAAATTGATAAAATAACAGTAGCATAGCGAGCTGCTTTTAGATAAAAAAGTCTTATTTTCTTATTTTTCACACGAAAATATAATAATTTTCTCAATCCTGCAAAATAATGTAAGTCTACATATTACAATTTTCAGGGCTATGCATCCTGCTCGCGACCTCTTTCTGATCCGTGCGCGAACCTTCTTCAGGTGAAGGAAGACGAAGATTTTGTCGGTAAAAGCGATTCCTCTTTAAGCATCGACATGTCGGAGTCGACACTCGGTAAGGCAAAATGAGATCGCACACCCACGGATTCATGTCTTATCTTAATGCATACAAACGCCAGCTTCGACCCCCCCCCGCACCCATTTTCCGAATTCCCCTCGATTTAATTTCCATACTCGCCAACAACGAAAAAAGAAAAAAGAACAATAAAAAATTGAATTTAGGAGACTCCTGCACGAGCCTGGCAAATCACTTGGGCTCCCAGGACAGCGAGGAGAACATCGTCAACGGCTCCTACGACCGCGGCCTGTCGCGCTTCAAGGAATCCGAGGAGGACGATGGTGACGGCTACCCGGAGAGCCCGCCGACGGCCGTCCGGGGCATCTGCAAGAGCGAGACCATCGGGGCGATCAGCAGCTGCCTCGTGGGGGACGCGGGGGCCGATAATCCCGGCGGCGACGCCCCGTTACCGAGCCGTCCGGCCGACGAGCGGCTCGCCGCGGATGACACGCGACTCTGTCGGAAATGCGGCCACTACGTCAGGGAGCAATAAAAGCTCGGCGCTGTTCTTATGATACTCGTTTTATCTACATTTTTTGTTTCTTTCTCGCGCCGCCGGCTGTCCGAGGGAATTCTTTTCGATTCTATTATACACTATACCCAGAGGATTTGGTTCGTGTTAATTATGAATATATATACACACAGCGTTGGCGAGTTATACAAATCAAGAATAAGGACGATGTGCTTCTTTTGTCGCGATCGAGTGAAACAGAAAAAAAACATAAATATATAAAAAGTAATAGAAGAAAGACGAAAGGAAAATAATCAAGCAGTTCGTTATTAAAAAAAAGTTAATAATACACAAACAGTAAAGATATTAAAATGTTATTATACGTAAGAGATTATATTGCGACAATGCAGAAATTAATGTTGAGAAGAGCTGGACTGTCGGAGTTAAATTACCTCGAGCTGCAGGAAAACGGAATGAAAGCAATTAGTAATCTTTTCTTTTGTTTTCTTTTTTTCTTTTTTATAGCAAGCAATAATAATAATGCTCGTGATGCTGGTACAAGCCTCTAATTATTCGCACGATCCTATGCAGTTGCGCTATACTATCATTATATTGTAGTTACTCGTATAAGGAAAAAAATTATGCGAATGATCGAGAATCTACTTCTGTCATTGGGGTCTCATTCGCGATCGTCGGAGAAATCATCCTGTTCATTAATTAATGAATCAATTAATTCGTAATAATTATCTTCTCCCCCCCCCTGTCTCCAATGAAATCAGCAATGAGACGTCCGGTTATCGAAGATTATACACGTTTTAAATATAATATTAAGTTGATTGGAAAATTGTTCTCGTTAATCTTTTAAGAAAAAAAATCTAAGGATTTCGTAATATTTTTCTCTGTTTCAACGAAATCGCTGTATCATATTGTTAATTTATAAAAAAATTATAATATACGTCAAAGCCAAATGATTGTATAATTGCTATTTTGTTACCATTATGATACTGGATTAAAAATATTTTGATGCGTATCCGTGTAGATAGCTGTTATAGTTCCGTATGTATAACTGTATTAGTTTATTCTGAAAGGAAAGTTTATCCTAAAAAGTACAGATAATGTGAACTCATAAAAATATAGTGTATAAAATAAAGAGAATTAAACGAAAAAAGTACTAATGCATAAGCATATATATACACATACATATAAACACCAATTTTCTTATTGTCACGTTCATTTAATTTTCTCCCAGATTTATAATAATGGTACATTTTGTTATAAGATATAAAATGATAATCTTACAATAAACCTTTAGAAGACTCTTTTGAATATTTTAATGTTAAATCGATCGATGATATGATGTGACAAAATTGCTAGGGTTTCTTATGTACTTGTTTTTGCTTTCAAAATCTCTTGTCTACAAGAGAATAATCATCGCAGCCCTCTTCCATTTAACAACTAAGGCAGTTAGCACTTTCATACAAATGTTTCGCATTGAACTTGCGCCGAAAAACAATCGATATATAGAATTTCGCTTATGAACTAGTGATATTTCGCTTTTGCTTTTAAATCTAATGGATCTTTCTTATATTCCTCCTTCTCAATCGCTTTATAACGTTCCAACAATGTAATGCTTATGTACTTAAAATGTTTTTTCTTCTCTTCAACTTTAATCTTATTAATTCTGCTCCCATCGTCCTTCCTTACTTTTTCACAGTGCCGTACACGAGGCGATCTTTACTATGCGATATTTAGAATATTTCTCAAGCAAAAGAATTCAATGTTTGCTTAATATACGTTCACAATTATATTATTAGCCGTTTTTTTTGCTTTGTCGCTATAATAATGACACTTATAGCAAATAATTGTATTTGGCGAAATTGATATTTTTAGCAGTCTATAGAATTTCCGATGTCTAAGAAAATAATTTAGATTTAACGCGAAATTCATTTAAAATTCTCATTTTCGTTAAATATAAGTAAAAATGATAATAACTAGAGTAGACAATTACGGTCATTGGAAGCAGAATTATTACAGTCTAATATACGTATTCTATATATTTGTTTTTTATACGATTAATGCATTTCTTTTCATTAAATGTTTTTTTTTTCAATAATAATTTTTGGAAACTTAATTGTATTTAAAGCCTTCATTTTTTCAAAAAACATAAAGATATTCCATGTTTTTATTACAATGTCACATGTTTAAATAATCTGTGTAATTTTAAAAAACAATGCAAAAACAATATCATTATCTGCAAGAAAATTTTGACGTTCATTACTGCTGTTATGGATAGTCGAAGGACTGGTGAAAAGTGCATTTTGTAAAGTGTCGGTCTTGTAAAGAATCTGTCTGTGTTTTTAAATATATCGAAATGATTAATGTTGATACACACATAGATGTATGTAACCTTAGCAAGTTTAATATCAGTGTGCAAATACTCATTATCTTTTGCAGTTATATAACAAACGTAATTAAGTGTTGTAAAAAAACAACATTGTCGATTGCATTAGTAGACGTTTAGGAACATTTCATGTATAACGTTATAATAATAATATTAATAATAATAACAACAATTAGAATAATAACAATAACAGTGACGATAATAATGATACTAATAATAATAATAATATTAATATCTTTCCAGTATATTAACACTTATTGCAGATGCAACATAAACCATATATAAATATATAATTATACACTCAAAATCGAAAGGTAAAAACATGTTGCTTATAAGATAATACCTCTAAGCTTGCGCAATTGGTAATTCGTTAATGAGTTTATCAATACATTGTGATAAGAAAAGCTTATTTGCTGTTCGCCGTAAACACGGAGGGAGCTTAATCTGATGACAATGTAGTAACGTGTAGAAAACTTTTTGCGATAGTACCTCACATGGCACGTGGATTTTTACGACTGTGAGGCCACACACAGTTTGACAATTGATAACGGTCAGTTACGAATTGTATACAGGTTGATTTTTTCTTTTTACTTTCTTTATTGGCGGTACTTCATCGAACAGGATGCGCATCAAGGGGGTCTATCTATAAGAGTATCTCGGGTAAAATTAAGTAGAGTAAAACAGTGAATTGATTGAAGCGATTCAGAAAAAATAGAAAATAATATTTGCATTCATCTGAATTCCATTTATAGTAAAATTATACAAAGTGTAATTTGAATTTGCCAGAGATTTATCACTTTCTTTTATCAGCTGCACTGGAGATTATTTGAGATGAATTACTTTCATTAAAAAAATATTAGTTTTCGTTACTGTGAAATTACCAAGCAATTTTCAACCTTATCGAGAAATTCGGATTTATTTTATCATAAGATCAATCACTGGTTTAACGTAATAGTTTGCTTTTCAGACAATGGGTAAGCAATTTCGTAGATCGACTCATCTTTCGAATTATAAAGTCGCTCCTATAATCAGTGAGTCAACATATATTTTATTCCTTAGAGTAAATCGTTCCTTAATAATTGCACCTTTTTCCCCTACATTTTATGCATTATTTTCTGAACAAATAGCGATTCGCAATAATAACCATGCTTATACGGATGTAAAATTATCACAAAAAAACTTCCATACTTCCTATGACTCTTTGTGCAGTTTCGGCGCGAGAAGTTTTAACGCATCCAAATTTATTCACCTTAACAAGTATACAGAGGTTACAATTTTATTGCTTATTATACTCATTATATATATGATGATACGATTACTGTGGAAAATCGATTTTTATCCTTAATATTTTGCCATATATGTCGCTCGTTCGCTCAATCAAAATAGTCACACATTCGTTTGTATAACGGAACAGTGGAAGGCACTCGTATCACACGATTAAATAGATTCAATTAATCGAAAATTGATTAACAACTTAAAATTAGTCAACGGATTATACATTAAATTAATGAACTCCACTATACATTTAATTAGCTGATATTACTGTCGCAACACGAAACTGCTTACGATGTTTTACATTGGGAAGATTAGCACAGTTTGCAAGAGCTATTATTCAAAACCCAGTTCGAAAAAGAAAACCTCGTCCTATATCTACAACATTAAAGTATTTAAAGAAAAGCTTTGCTTGCTCTTTTTTTACACAATCGGAAGAAAGCATAATAATTGTTAAATGAAAAGGTCACTGTAATATCATTAAGAGCAATATTAATAGTAATAATAACAATAATAATAATAATAATAATAATAACAATAATAATTATGAAAATAATAACAGTAATAATGACATAGGTAATAATAATAGTAGTAATAACGGCAAGAAAGAAAGTATGAAAGGCATTGAGTGTGGCCTCACAGCCGCGCGTGCTACAATGAACAAATGACGCGACACGAGCCGCATGGCCTGCCAAGGAAACATCGCTGAATGTGTGCCTGCGACATTTATTTGGCAAAAGGCTCCCACTTCGAAAAGCCTTTCTGTGAGGATATGAGCGTTCAGCTTGGCCTTTCGCGCGGTCCACTGTATGCGCATATATATATATATATATATATATATATATATATATATATATATATATATATATATGTATATATGTATATATGTATGTACATGTATGTATATATGTATATATGCGCGGCCACGCGGGCTCAATCTGAAGGCTCACTGAGTGCCATTATTCGTTGCTTGTTTATATTACAGCGGGGTGGAAGGTAGGTTTGAAATGTTTCTTGCAAATCGCTTGTTTAACAATTCTGGGAGGCATAATAAAAGAGAAAAATCGTGACATCCCTCGTGGCGCGCGATGAAAGTGAAACGTCGAATTTTATGATTTACGTTAGTACGATTCGCCTGTAATTATCCGTAAACAAGCAATTGCAATGGGGAATTATATAATTGCAGATTTTTAATAATTATCTATTAGTAGTCCTAAATTTTCATGCCCAAAACATGCCAATGTGCTAATTTCCAAGATGTGTACAGGTGAATCCAAGGATAAATTACATTGGTAATTGATTCATTCGCCGGCAAGTGCATTAGAATTCGCGCCATAAAGTCGAAATATTGCGTAAAAATTGTGTTCCGTTATAAAACCGAGCATTCGAAAATTGTAAATTGGTTGTTATATCTTCGTCGGGGCGAGCTGAATTTTGCAATGACTAAGGAATAAAGCAACGAGCATTGCGTGAAAAGTCGGCGTCCAGCACCATGCAAAAGATTATGATTCGATTGAAAATGTGTCATGTACTATCTACATTATTTACATTCACTACATGTTTGCCTGATTATATCGTCTAAAGAGCTGAGAAGCAAAGAAATCAGTTAGGAAACTATAACTAGTGTCAAGTGATGTACATTTAGAAAAACAATGAAAGGCAAAAATAAATAATTTTTATCTATCTAATACAATATATAGAATCTAGTATCTATTCATTGTACATTAGGTTCCCTTACTTTTTTCTCTAAACTTAATCAATATCTTCGCAATACACTGGTATCGTGCGATATAGTGAAACACTACGTACTAATTCAGCGTCTCGTTTTCACAGATGAAGACGCTTCGATGGTAGATCTCAATTGTATCATTCAAACTCGTATATTTTATAAACTTCGTTTCAATGAAGGAATTATATCCCTATAAATATTTTCAGTTAATTAACAATAATACATGTCGTCGTAAGATCGACCGATCGAAGTGCTTCTGATGATAAAAGATGCAGCTATATATTTGGAAGAGACAAACATCACATTCGTACGATATTCTCTTATATTTCTGTGCGTGTGTGTGTGTGTGTGTGTGTGGTGTGTGTGTGTGTGTGTGTGTGTGTGTGTGTGTGTGTGTGTGTGTGTATGAGCATGCTCATCTTATCACATGCCACATTCTGACTAAACGACTGTTATAAGCCTATGTCTGCCTCAAAAGGCAGTTTTATAAATTGTATATTATAATTATATTATGTTTGCTTGTTTGTGTTCCTTTTTGTTTAATACTACGATCGTTGGTAAAAAATTCTTTTAATCAAAATTGTATAACCACAATCTTAAATATAGATGTTAGCATTGTTAAGAAATCAATGTAATTTATTTATACCTAATCGATATATCTAATGTATATGGTTAATTTCGTGAAGATGTTATTTGCTAAATAACCGAGCTAATGCGATTCGTGATAATTAATGTGTAAGTGTAACTAAGCTCAGTGTGAATTCAGAATGGATGAAACGGCGAATACACTGCAGCTATGTGTCTTTTTTTAGTAGCCCAGTTCTTCCTTAATTCACGTCCATTTTACAGACGTCAGAAAATAAAATTGTAATTAATTCTTTTCTATGAGTTCCATCAATCGTGAATTCAACTAGTTCGTCTTTTTTTCTACTTAAAAAGGAGTAAGTCGATGATCGCTATCAACCTAAGAGCTTCGTCGCTATGACGTCAAAGTAACAAATAACGGAAGAGCTCTTAGGTTGGTTTGTTTAACTAATTTAATCAATTCTAAAGACTAGAAAAGTTTGAATTCCACTGCGAGTAACGTCGAGATGGGCCAGTAAAATTTGATCAGATCATTAACGGCATAAACGAAGAAATTTTATATCTTAATTATCACAATCATTTACATCTTTTTACATTTGAACATTCCACAGTTGGAACAAGCTAAATATTTATGCTCTTCCGAATTTTTCAACATCCCCATCTCGATCGTCCTCGGTACTGGTGATTCAATCGTATAAGAATTGTTTTTACTATATATAATAATGAAAGGAGTTATCTACTGAAGGAGTTTCATTGAGCGTTTGAGAAGAGTAGAGTTCAGTGACAAAACGATATTTATCACAGTGAGCTACAAAGCAAGCCAGGAGATTGGAGGACGGAGCTGAGAGCGAGGATTAACGCCAGGAGGCAGGTGAGCAGGGGACTTGTGGGCAGGGAGGGTACACGATTGCACATATCTTCCTCACAGAAGCACATGTGACCAGTGCCGGTACTTTCCATCATGCACACGTGATCCACCATGAATAAGTTTATCTGCAGTTGCGACGTGCAGGTTCTCCGGACGCTCTCGTAGGCTGTGAACAATAATTGTTGACGTGAGCAGGGGGTCGTTTTATTTTGTCGCTATTGTATAGTATAATATGTTTCCGATGTCGAAGCCCGAAGTGTGAGGTTGATGAAAGGGCTAAGTGACGCATAGCCATATATAAAAAAAAAAAACGTAGACGCAAGAAATTTTTCGAAGCGTGAAAATGGTTTCCAGCTTATAAATTTTTATTTATAATAAAACGGATATTTGGCTCGGCTACATCAAATTGAGAATATCGGAAAATTTCATTTAGCTGGGATTTTATGTAGTAAACAATTTTTATTAGCAAGCATAAATGCCTTTACGGGTCGATGGTATATATAAAAGAGTTAGTTGCCGTTCAGTCGACAAAGCTTAAAAGCTTTTTATGAACGAAATGATTGTATTACTAAATATTGATTTGATTAATATACAAAGTAAGATTCGTTTGAGAAGTGCCGGGCGTTGGATTCTTCACGATGGAAGGAATGTAATTTGCGGAGCAGAATACATTTCCAGCTAACTTTGTTATTTTTATTAAGCGCTGTAATTGTGTAGAAAAAAATGAATTGGCGATAAAACGATTTCGGAAAATAAAGAACTTTGAATGTAAGTTGTATTATAAAACAATATTCAATGCTTATAAGATAATATTCAAACCACACGGTCATCGCGAAGAAGAAAATCTCCGTTACTTATTTTCGTTGGTTCCTTTCTGCTCTTTGTATTAAGTTTTGTCGTACACAGCAGACTTACGTGATTTAGCATTTCGGACCATTTTTACGCAGCATCCGTTGCAGGTCATCAGCGGCGGCTGATCCCTCGGCAGGGCCGTGTAGTTAAACGGGTCCTTGCATCGCAGATCCGTCCAGGAGTCGCACTCGTAGCAATAAACGGATCTCGCTGATGAAAGAAAGAAAGCAGAGGATTTGCTTTTTAACGACCGAACCTTTACAGTATTTATATATATATATATATATATATATATATATATATATATATATATATATATATATATATAAACGTCTCACGCCGATTTACGCGGACTTTGTAAAAATTAAGCTAATACACTCATAAATGTGGTCTTCGGATCTCGAAGCGGAGGCTTTCCGGATTCTCCAGATTCAAACTGACTTCGATTAGCGAAGACGTAAAAGTTATTTTCAGAATATGAGTATGGGGACTTTGCAAGGTTTTAATATACTTAAATGCGGCTTCGTGTTGTTTATCGTGTATATCGCTCAAGCATTGATAATTACACGAACTTCAATGCTGAAGTGCGTATACGTACGTATATGCGTATGTGAGAGGAAATAAATTCTGATAGCTCAGACAAATGGGAATATGTACGTAGAATATGGATTTTAAGACACAACTATTTTTCTGAGATAAGAGAATGTTTTTAAAAATGAATTATAAAATTTAAGCATCGAGCATGCATTCGTATTAAATAAGCATAAATTGCATATTCGTATTGAATAAGCGGAAGATTATATTAATATAATTATAATAAATACTATAAAATTTAAACATGCAATATTCTAATGCCCGTTTATTTCTTTTTTCGAGGGCGAGATCTTATTCTTTTTTTTTTTTTTTTGTTAAGAGAGTCGGTTTTACTCACTCTGACACTCGGCGTGGCAGACAACGATTATTGTAGCGAACACCGCTATCACTGGAAAAAGGCGTCGTTACTTTCAAACGTTATTCAATATAAGATTATATAGGGGAGATAGTTATCTAAAATCTACGGTGTGTATATGTGACTGACCAAAAAAAGGGGTAAAAAATAGTCTAAGAGCTACCTATGGCAATCAAACTATATTGGCTAAATTTTTTCTTTCACCACTTACCAGCTTGGCACGTTATCATATTTATTTTGTTTTATACGGATATGGATTTTTTTTTTACAAACATAATTCGACTCGAAAAACTATAAACAGAAAGAACGATGAAATTTCATGATTAGTTGGAGAATAGTTCTATTATACGCACAGACTCTCAAAGAATATAATGCCATGATATATGATTGATTTAAATGTATCTGTATGTTCAATGATAATATTCAATATCAAATACTTCCAAAATATTGATCCTTCTTTAAAATCGTTTTTGGACATAAGAGAAGAACAACTCGTGATGATTACTTAATTAAACGGTATAAATATATTTATATGGAAAGAATCACAGCTTGCAATTAGATATATCTTGGCTACGTCTCTGGATAAACACAGAGAGAGAGAGAGAGAGAGAGTAAACCTTAACAACTTCGTAACTCACCCGTTGATATAGATTGCCGGGCCATTGTACTCGTTTATCCACTGCTGCTGCTGCTGCTGCTGCTATCCCGTAATCTCACCTTTGCAAGATGATCATCACGATAAATACGCGAAGAGGCCTTTGCGGAACGCTTCCTCGAGCTCTACTCGACGAGGAGCGAAACTTCTCGATCGCTTGCGATAACCGCCCAAGGAAATGACGACGTCCTCATTATTTCGCTTTCTTTTCCTCTTCGTCGGATTGCAATTATATCGTCGTCTGCCTGAAATTCAAGCGAGTGTCATTCCCTATTTTTACATATAGCTTAGAGCGTAGCTTTTTCGACTAGTTCAACTAAATTACTGAGATCGAATAGTTTGAAAAATGATGAAAATATCTAATGTATTAGCAGAATACTGCCTACGTTGCATTACGATATGTTTGTATATAATAAGAATAAGAGTGGTGCATATCATGAAGCATTAAGTATATATATATATATATCTAATTCGGATACTTGTCGCGAGAGTTGTGTGAATTGAAGTAGTAATATATGTATATAAAGAGAACGTGATTTAAAAAGTGTACAGCGTGCAGAACTATATATATATAATATTATATTATGATTAATGTACTTTCGAAGAGAAATTTCTTGTTTTTTTTTTTACTTGCCCCTGATACACATATATGGCTCCGCATAAGATAAATAATTGGATCAATTGCATTTTAATTTAATTAAAGTGCTTGGAAAATAACGCGCCTCAGCGCTCTTAATAACATACACACATATTATAAAGGATTTAGAATTTTTATTATTGTGCGTCCGAGCGGATTTGCCGCAAATATTTACCTCGGCCTACAACTGTCGTTGGACGTTCGAAGAAACAGCAAATTTGCCGTGTATATATATATATGCGGGTTTATTGCGATGAAGTCCTAGTATCTGATGGCAATTTGTTTTGGGCTCAAATCTTCATTTACTTAGCACACGGTTATCGAACCGTCCTTTAATTTGTTTACAGCGCCTGGATAAAATACATACTATTTGTCATATTGGTAATGTATATTTGCTGAAAATATGATTTTATTATTTTTTTTTTTTTTTTTTTTTTTTTTTTTTAATCAACATTACTTTCACTAAATTGTATGCGACTAGCGGAAAAATAGACGTTTATAAATAGAAATGCATACATTGGAGCAAAATGCGTATGTGAGCTTTAACGTAATGAGGAAAAATATATGTTCGTAAAGTGGAATAATTTAATTACTATCGCACGAATTACGTTTTTCATCATAACACTATAAATGTTGAATGTTTACAGTTGCGTAGTAAAAACTAGATTTCAGTATTATAATTATAGTGATTTACAAAAAAGACTGTAAAACCAATAAAAATATTTCTTCGATTAGTGTAAATTCATTTTAATAGTTAAAGGATTATCGAATTGTCTCCAGTATCGTCTAAATGATCTTAAAAAATTTAGTTTTCATCTTAGATTTATATATAAGATGTTCAAAATGAATGGAGCAAATTCACGGTATGTTCTTAGCAATTACGTCAATCTAATAACAATTTAAATAATAACGTAAATAATAACGTAAATTCGGTTATTATGGTGAAATCAAGATATTGTCAGTAATGAAACATTGTATGTTACAAATAATGCTCAACTATACATGAATTTTTGAACACGATTCATTTGTATAATTTCGATGATTTTCGCACGGCTCGTCGGTGTGCTCTACTTGCGCGCGATTATTAGCTGTCAAAACACTTCAACAGGAAGTTGGCATATTGTCAAAAAAAGTAATGGAGCCGTTATTTCTCGAAAGCAGATTGAAATCAAGGTTACGCATAAAACAGAAATAAAATCCGTTCTTCTATATACTTCGCAGAATTTGTCCTATGCAAGCGTGATTTTGTAAATAGGCGAAAAATCTCGTTGCGCTGCTTTCGTCCTAACGAAATTTTAATGTCTCCTTACATTCCTAACGAGAAATAGTTTGGATACTAGGTTGGATGAAATAATTCCGTATAACCTGGAATGTTTACACAACGAGAAAAACGAGCGAAGCTTCTTGACTGAGATACGCGGCACTCATACTAATCCCCAGTCAGATTGTTAAAGCAACGAGTTTAATGGTACACGGCGAGGTTTTATCGCGCGCATACAAAAAAGCGAGATAATCGAACGGACGGCGTAAATATACAACTGTGGCTAAAGTATAAAAAAGAAGAAGAAGAAGAAGAAGAAGAAGAAGAAAGGCAAAGCACAAAAGTTTCCAACGACACTCGCAAAGCCAGACGTTACGTCGATGGGGAAAAGTAAAGAAATAAAGAAAGGCAAAATACGTTCGTTCGTTTTCGTCGCACGTATTCACTTTGTTATTCGCGGTCGCCGACGAGCGGATTCTCAACAACCCATTGACCTCTGAACGCATTCGCATAATTAAAATTACACGCCTCCTGCGTTATGCTTCACCGTTATGTAGAGAAATAAACAAAACCAGAGGTGACAGTGGAAAGCACACTATAAATACATACACACATACATACATACATTCATACATACATACATACATACATTCATACATACATACATTCATACATACATACATACATACATACATACATACATACATATATATATATATATATATATATATATATATATATATATATATAGAGAGAGAGAGAGAGAGAGAGAGAGAGAGAGAGAGAGAGAGAACATGCATCAGTGTCATACCTGGATCCGAAGTTCCAGCTGGCCTGTCCTTCTTACAGGCCAAAACGCACGTATGCGCTACTACGCTGACACGCCAGGGCGGGCCGCCGTGAATTTTCTCGGCATCGCCGGACGAAACGCTGCAGAGCGAGATCGTGCAAGATGCGAGGGCAGGAAGAGAGAGAGAGAGAGAGAGAGAGACAGAGATAGATTAACGAAGCGTCGTCGTGTACTCGGAGCGCGCGAAAAAAAAACAAATCCGCGCACGCACGAGCGATGAGACTGCGGCTCGCAAAACGCGCGACGATTTTCGCCGCGGGACGCGTAGGTACGGGCGAGAGTGCGAGCGACCGTGATAGAGAGTGACAGAGAGGAAGAGAGGGATAGAGAGAGAGAGAGAGAGAGAGGGGGGGGGAGAGAGAGAGCGAGAGAGCGACACGGCTCTCTCGGACAGGCACTCGCTCCCGGGGGTGAGCGCCGAGGTGGCGGAAGATGAGGAAGCGGTCGCGCGCGTCCCTCAGACGAGTCCACCCCACCGAGTACGTGTGCGCGCGCGGGGCAGCGGCGACGAGAACGCGGGCGCGATCCGCAGCGCCGCGGTTGTTCCTCCTGGCCCCTCTGCTGCTCCTCCCCCGCCCCCGCGGTGTACGTAATACGTAGCTCGAGAGCGTGGTGCGCGGCGCGCGCGCGCGCCTCTTGCCGCAGTAGAGCCGAGCTCCGGGGGCGGGGGGGAGGGAGGAGATCGATATGACGCGGAAACCTCCCCCGCCGCGTCCCTTCCTCGCTCGCGCCGCTGCAGTGGGGCGGCGGCGTCAGCGGGGCGGGGGTTCGCGCGCGCATACCTACGCGCCAGCCCTCCCTCCCGGCGTCTGGGAGCACGTGTATGCGTGCGAGCCCCTGTCGGGCAGGTGAGGAGAGAGGTCCCAGACATTCCCAGTTCGCAGGGTTGGGCTTTATACTGTGTTTGCTGTATTTTCGGTGTAATCTGCCTTCGGTGAATTACGGAGAGGCGCTTTTTTGCTGCTGTCAGTTTCGTTCGTTGGTCTATCTCTCGCTGATGCGCAAAATTAGGCCATTAAGGGAGACTCTCGATTATTGATTGCTTTCTCGTTTTATTTACAAAAACGAGTTTTAAAAAAAAACATGCAAATAAAGAAATAAATATAACAAGGTTCGTTGTATCGTAATTACTTCGCAAACTGTTTTCCTTAAAAATCAAGGGCCCCAAACTTATAGACGAAATTTTTGGATTTGAGGCTCTGATTTAATGCATTTACTACTCTACTTCTTCACAATTGAGGTGGCTTTAAACATTTTTTTCACTAAAAATAAGCGATTAATCGGCAAGATAGTACTTTTTCGCATGGTCTAAAGAAAATTCATCTAACCATACTCGTAATAGCTATTTTCCAATTGATTTGCAATAAAAGTCAAATGATTGCAAATTAATGAGTTAATCTGTGGTCGTTGTATTGACTCTGTAAAACCTAAGCTATGTATTCAAAATCGAGTTTTGAAATAATATTATTATCTTCGCGGCTTTAACATTCTATTTTAATGAATGTATACAGAAAAGTGGGTGGACAGTTTTTATAGGACAGTCGCTTTTGTAACTTTATAGGACAACATTATAAGACAGTCGTTTTTAAAACTTTTTGAAATATCGTGGGTAGCGTTTTGAAAAATTTTATTATGCGAAACAAACATTATATACAATTACGCATGAATAGAATTTTATCGTTAAAGAGCCATCACGTAATGTTTGAGCCATGCAGCACGCATTCCTCTTGCTCCTCGCAGGCGAAGCGACTTCCTTTCGATTTGAGGATCAAACTTTTCTAAGTTTCATTTGCTGTTTCGCAGAATCCATTACAATTGAAAGAACATTGAAAAATAAGGTTATATGAAAAATCCTTAAGTTCGATTCTTACTGATAGTAAAAAATTGTACTAAAATCTCCTTTTTCAGAGATTACTGATCCTGTTTATACGCAGTTCTAGAAGAACTTGTCTGAACGAGATGTTCAGTTGTTCTCTGAATCAGATCCACGAGGTCGTCTAGAAAAACTAGAGCATGAAAGCTTGATGTTCATAGAGTTAAATAAAAAAACTTATATACGAATCAACGGTGATACTTGAAAGAAAATTTGATACAATATGAAAAAGACGATTTTTTACTTCACAAGCAGTGACGGATGGTTGATAGTTCATAAGTGGAACTACAGCAATGTTAAAACATTTCTTACGATATAGATAATGTAAATAAACTGAACGGCAAGATATTTAAACAAAAATTTAACGAGCGCTCTAAAATAAAAAACCCTTCGTAAATGTAAAACTTATTGATGGAACCCTTTAAAATGAGCTATATATTAGCCTTTTAAATTCATTTTCTTTCAGCAGATATATGCGTTTAACCAGCTCAGAAAATTAAGAATAAAATATAAATTTATGTATCTGACTAGGATGACCGAGCTGCCTCTGGATTTCTTGCTTATTCATCATTGTGTTTTATTTCAATTTGGTCAGCAAATGCGATGCAGAAAATGGCCCGTTTCCGTTTCAGCTCTATTCTATCGAAATAATTCCGATGCACGCTCGAACGAAATTTTTTATTAGATTTTTTCAGAAAAATTGATAATTACTGCACCGACTGGGCACGCGCCGTTAAATGCATTCGACCTTGTATCTCATTCTTGGGCTTCGATACTAATTTTCAAATATGTACCGGAACGTATACATAAGCATAATTAATCGTCTGTGCGGTAACCGTCGTGTTGATAGTTTCTTTAATACAAACTAAGCAAGATTTACAGACCAGAAATTCAATTGATTTAAATTTTCCAGTTTTCATTAGTTTTTCAAAACCGGTCCGATTTTGTGAGACACGGCGTATAAAGTAAGTAGAGTGTGAAAAATAGTCGATAAATTTATATATACTTAATTAAATGCCATGATAATTAAATCATTTGAATATTTGAAATGTGACAAAAAATAGATATGACGAAGATATTGTTGTACTGTAATTCGATATTAAAGTTTTCATTATGAAATTTTTCATTATTATTTACAAAGAGCCATAAAAAATATGTATAAATGACGCTCGCGTTTTCGTAAAAATTTATGCATTTATAAAGCTGACGAGTACCATGACTATGCGGTATAGTTTGAAGTTGAAGTTGAAAAATAAAAACACCGACAAATCAGAAAGCAGCGATGCCTTCGTTTTTATATAAGACGCGCGTCACCGCGGATGAATCGAGGACTAAGATGTCGTGTTTTTGGTTTTGACGAACGTCGACTCGGACGCTCGTACATAATCAGCGACAATCCGAAAGAAGCTTGTCTATCTTTCATAAATCTCGATAACGTAAAGAAGTTGACGAAAACGAGAAATAAGCTTCTATGCGTCAGTTTTGATTATTGTTTTTTTTTTATTTGATTTTTTTTAATTAGTTTTGATTATTGTCGATTAACAATTGCTATACTCATGATTGTGCAATCTTTTACTGTTAATTAATTTACTCGACGCACGGTAGCTGAAAGGAAAAAGTCTGATAAACCGGCTCACAGCTGATTTCTATATTAGGCAAAGATAAAATGCTGGCACTTAGAAAGCGTTCCAAGTACAGTGGCGTCGTTAAGTATAATAAAACTGGTTCAAAATAGCATTTTTCCTCTTTTCGAGCAGCTTGCAACGCACTTTCCTCTAAAAATGCATCGATTTTCACTATTTGGATAAATATTTGTTGAAGAATAGTTGCTCGAAAACAAAACATTCACCTATGAGTTAAATTTTTTCTTCCATGCAGTCGATCATTTGGAATGGTTAATTCGTTCTTCTGTTTAAATGAAATAAATATTAAATAAGCGGTGATGTTTAAGAAAATATTTTTTTCCTGATTGAGGAAAAATGATTTATTTTTTATCCTTCCACGAGTGAAATTTAAATTTACTCTCAAGCATTTAGGATCGACGCGATTACAAAATAAGTTAAATAAAAGAAAATTCAACAGCATCGCGCGAAAATATACGCCGTGTATGTAAAGGAATCTTTTTTTTTTTATCCATACATAATTAGTTCTTGCACACTCATAGCAAATATTATGATGTTAATACAGAAAACGGTTTTTATTTAACTGTCTCCTAATAATATATTACTGTATTCCTAATGTGTTTTGCGGCGTTCGGCAGGGGTTTTTCCAGAGTGTGTCCATATTTTCTCAAAAGTTCGTAGCTTACAGATAAAATAGCTTCGACATTACCGCCGATCGTTGTTTTCAAACAAAACTAAATCCTCCCCGTATCGAAAAAATAAATGACTAATTCTCATATTAAATCGATTTCACACTTGAGCCTATATTGTATTATAGATTGAATTGATAGATAAAAGTATTTGGGAAAAGTAAATGAAGAAATAGATATGAAGCATTATTTCCAGGAATTAAATTTAATATCGTTGCAGTTTGACAGAAAATATCTACGATATGGATGAATAAATTAAATGTATAAATAATAATAGTAATACCCAGGATTATATACGAACTAATACTTCTGTAATAGTTTTACTACATTTAGTTAATTAAATGATCAAATTATATGATTTAATTATCTGATCAAATTATTTAATTGAATTTAGTTACTGTGAAATTTCTATTTGTAATATTTAATTATTTTTATTCATAATATTAATGTTTACTAGAATCTTTGCAAAGGCGCAACTGAATGATAATAAAATTTTGTAATTTTAAGTAATATACAATGATGTATTCAAAATTCAAGCTTTCGATGCCTCTAACGCGTGAATAATCATATTTTTCAAAAGAAAAGGTTAAGCAAACTGTACACTAGCATTCCTGGTGTTAAAAGCTTTGAATTCGAGGTGAAACGTTCGTCGCGTAAGTCTGGCCAAGCATTAATAAGTTTCGCGCAATCATATAAAAATTTAAAATCTCGAAGTTTTATACGTATGCAGCGATTTTTTTACTGTAATTTAACGAAGTTAGATTCTTCCCCCGTCGTTTGCACAATCGATTTGAAGCGCGGAAAACGTACTGATATTTTGCAAAACAATGACTCGACTGTTTGGCAAAAATTTTGACGCGTACGCATTGTTGACAGTGTCGAGCAGAAATGGACAGTATATAGGGAGGATGGATGTGCTAATGACACCTGAAGCGCGCATATAGCTTCGAACAGATTCGTTCGAGCGCCCGCGTCACGATGCGCGCGTCTGCGACGTGGAATCGTACCCTAAGTTATGTATATGCGTGCGCGCGCGCGTGTGTGTGTGTGTATGTGCGCGCTTTTGAATAAATTCGCTGTGCCCGATTGTAAAGATTCGATTGCGTAAAAAATCGTCCCAGAACCTAAATTGACAAAGTTTGGGCGATACATATTATACAGCGGTTTTTCCGAAAATTCGAAGAGTTCTACATTATCAACTAGTGGTAAACGGCTTGTCATCAAGCAATTTTATCGTTTATCGTATTGTCAACAAGATTATGGTCGAGCCTGTGTATATTAAATTAACTATATAAAAATCATTCAATTTTCTCGTTGAAAATAATATAAAAAAAAAATTATCATAAATTGGAATACTGCAGATATGTCTTTTTTTGTATTTAAAATAAATGATTGCACGTTCCGGTGAAATAATTTGTTCAATATTGAACGCGATACTGAAAATTATTATTCTTAATTTAAATATATCTGATGAAATTGATAAAAATGATAACTACAATTTATCTTTATATTATGAAAACATTAATTATTACTACACGTTAGGTGTCAAAGTCTTACTGTGTTTCCACGTCAATTTTATGGAATATTTTTTTATCCCACCAATAACACATCGTAATTATTGCAGTAAATTTAATCGGTTTCAATTTCTGTTTTTTCACAGACTGAAGTAGATGCAAATTGAACTGAAGCGTGTGCAGAAAAAGCTGCAAATGGTAAAATCGAGTTAGAAAATTAAATATCATTAAAATCGATGATAACTGTCGAAGATCGTGTCAAAAGATACGTGAGAAATTTTTTTACTATGCGTTTTCATTTATTATTGCGAGTGAAGTTGATTTTTCACTTTTATGCAACGATCTAAACTATGCAACGTGCATATGACTTAAGTCTTCAATGCAATCAGGTTGAACTTATAATATTGAATTTATAAACAAATATATATATATATATATATATATATATATATATATATATATATATATATGAATTGTAAATTGATGATATGTTTTTCATTCATTTAATTCTGTAAGTATTTTAGTAAATTATCTGCATAGAAAAAAGTTCTGATTTTCGGAGATTACTAAAATACAATGAGCGAATTAATGTGTTATATGTGTGATATATATAATAAAAGAAAATTATGGGAAACAGCTTGTCAAAGACACTTGTACTTATTGCACAAAAACAACAACATTTCATTCCTCTTATATTTATAAACAACTCATTTATAATTTCTCCTTATTACATGTATTATTGATCAAACGATGCGGCAGTGAGCCAACATTTTTCGAAAACAATGTTCTGCGTCCTCGATTGCGTAATTTCGATTCAAAAATACATCTGCGAAAAAAAATAATACAAGATAGAAGGAATAAGTTTCACAATTGTTTAATTGTCTCTTGTGCATTGTGTATTATATAGTATTACGAAATAATATAAGCTTCATAACTTATATAGTGTGCTTCGCCATACAGACTGTGCACAATGAAAATTTCCGTAATAGAAAAGTGCGGGCGAAACTTTATATTTAACTATTAACTCATTACATTAATATATTTAGCCATTTGACTGTCAAATATTTACGGAATTGTTCCATTATGCTAATCGAACAATACATACGGAATCAAACGGAAATGTGTAATTTCTATGTTAAATATACGACGAAGTACCGACGTCGATCAACACCTGACGAGAAAAACGGAATAAAAGAAAAAACCCAGGTTCTCAAAGGGGGTACAATGCTAATTATATTTTTGCCTCCAGCTGATCGCGACTAGAGAGCATATAACGCGCGCCTACGCTGCTCGCGCGCATACGCCTTTGACGCCTCCCGATATAATATTTGGTATACGAGTTTACCTCGCGTACTGGACTGGCGCAAGCCTCCCTCGTCATACAGCGGAGCATCGGCCGTACCTCGACCAGCGTTTTCCGCAATACACGTTGGATGCGTATATATATATAATATATAAATAACCGGAGAAACGGCGCATCATAAATTTTATCCGGGTGTAATAATCACGGGCTTTCTACATAGGTGAGTTTCTTATATATATATATATATATATATATATATATATATATATATATATATATATCGCTATACGCTGCGTGTTTATTATTTTTCTATTAATAAAATTAACGATTTAAGCTAATTTTATGATCATTTCGAGAAGTTGCACATTCAGCTCTTTATTGATGCCTATATATATATATATATATATATATATATATATATATATATATATATATATATATATATATATATATTGGATAAACTGTTTTTATCGCTCGTATAATTATACTACTCGCGACAAAAATGCATGCCAAGACTAAACATGAAAGAGCTCGCGCCGATTTTCTCAAGCAAACGAAAAACAACGTTTTTGATAATGCCGCATTGTCTTATCATAGCTTGTAATGGAGCTTATAAACGAAGCAAACATTATCATCGAACGCATATTCGTTTAAATAGCGTATAATATGGCTTAAGCGATATATTAGAACGCAATCTTGGGGAATTAGCGCTTCTGGCTTTATCGTCTAATACGATTAAGAACAAGATAGAGAGAGAGAGAGAGAGAGAGAGAGAGAGAGAGAGAGAGAGAGAAATGAAAAAAGGCAAATAAGAAGATTAGACAGACTTTTATTTTCGGGAAGACAAAATATATATTGAGGTCTCCGCGGGTGGATTATATGAAGATCGTATCGAGCTTCGCGTCATTTAATGATAATGCACAAAAAAAAAAAAGAAAACAAAAAAGTTTGCTATACCCATCGTATCTTCCTGATAAATCTTGCTGACCTTTTGACGAGCCTCTTTAACTCTCTCTCTCTCTCTCTCTCTCTCTCTCTCTCTCTCTCTCTCTCTCTCTCTCTCTCTCTCTCTCTCTCTCTCGTTCCCCTCATCCCTCTCTCACTCTTCTTCCCGCACCGTTAAAGAATAATTTTATGACGTACATATGATAATTATTCGACTTTCGTCAAAATTGGTCGAAAACATGAAGGAGAAGGTGACTCCTACACGAAATTTTCGTTTACCCCCCCGCCCCGCTCACAATCACTCTATCTCTTACTCGCTGCAAGTTCGCGGGGTGCCCACGCTCGAGTTACTTTGACGCGTCGATTAAACAGATCTCCTCCCCTTCACCGGCGCCACTTGGTTTGAATTTTCATAAAACTCGTAAGTATATAGAAACAGATATACATTAAATCTTTCGTTTAAATCCGTGGAGCAGCAGCGCATGGACTTTGCGTTATATGGCTTGTAAAATCTGGGAGGTCTTGATATGATATATATATATATATATATATATATATATATATATATATATATATGCATATATAGAAGATACTTGGAGAACGAGTTGCAGTAAATACGAACACGTCGCCCTCGTTACGCGTTGCAGATTTACAAAGTTTTTCAAACGCACGCGGCGTTGATTTTTTTCTTGCTCTCGATTCCTCCTGATAGAATTTGCAACTTCTGACCCTCTTCTTTCTCTGCCTCCCTCCCTCTCTCTCTCTCTCCTCCCTCTCACTCTGACCCCCCCCCCCGATTCTTATTTTCTCTCCAGTGTATAATACGCGCCTTTCACCTCCTCTCGTGCGCATTACTGAAAGAAACGTGCAGACGCGTGACTCATGCGCGCTCGCGCCCGCTCGGCCACTCGACGTGGAATTGATAAATGAGATTTGGTGGGCTCGTCGCTCATCGCGGCCTATTACACGTGAGCTATTCGTCGTGTTTTTTCTTTCCTTTTTTTATTTTATTTAATTAAACACGTATTATCGGGTATTATGAATATCTAATCGAATCGAATACAGGTGGATCATTTCCATTTTCAATTTATACGAATATAAATATATATATATATATATATATATATATATATATATATATATATATATATATATATATACAGACACACATATACGAATTTCAATATTTTTTGTCGCTTCCCTTATCAATCGTAAAGATTTATGAACGATAATTTATTAAATACGTGTCACTGTATATATGTTTACATATATTTGCGCACTGTTTGCGTCTTTATCGGTACATTCTCGCAAAGTCATTTACGTCGGGTATATATCGGTATATATAGGCATCGATATACATATGCATGCGCGTATATACATGTCCATCCGCCTCGGTATACACTCTGGGCTGGATCTTGAAAAGCGTGCGATTAAATAGGGGTTGCGGATGCTCAATGATCAGGCGCGGCTATTAATGCACGAGTGACGGCTCACTGGCTACCTGGAAAATCCTCCTCTGATATTTGTAATACTGGGTCGGGCTAAAAACAAAACATAAAAAAAATAAATAATATCCCCTCGTCGACGATGATTGTATATCGCGCGTGTATCCGCTCGTCGACGCACGAATTTCCATCGGGTCCCCACTTTTGAATTCCTTGGTCAGCGATTTTTCGGCAGCTCGGCGAGGGAAAAAAAGTAAATAGAGAGAGAGAGAGAGAGAGACAGAGAGCTGAGCCCAACGATATATACAGAGAGTGAGGCCGTTTCATTTCGCGTGCGCGCAACCACGCGTAAACATGCGCGCGCACACACATTTACGTGCGCTTAGCACGCGAATGCCTGGCTTTATTTTTTATTTTGTTTTTGTTCACGTCGCAATAAATCTCAATATCTCAATAATACACTACGATTGCAATGCAAAGTTAGAGCCGAGAGTGTTGGCCTGGCTCGAGCTATATTATATTATATTACACACACACACACACACACACACATACAAAAGTACGTTCGGCCACACAATGGTGTGTAATTGAACGTCTAATTACATATGTATGTACCGAAAGGTCCATCGTTCATAAGGTATATGCAGTTTAGCATATGCACTATACATACTTTAGCATACATTTATATACACGTGTAATGCAATGCACGATCGTATTATTTTCGATCGTGTATGCATTGACTATCGAACGGGCACTTGAACTGGCGCGTATTTCGGGCGCGCTTGTCACACGGCCCGATGGGGCGAGGCGATTTTCCTCGGACCCCCGGCCCTCCTCGACTTCCTCACCGTCCCACCCCACCCCCCCCCAACCAGCGGTCACAGCCTAATCGCACCGCGTACTTTTCGAGCATTTTTACGATGACTGCGTTCGATTACAATTGAATAAACGAGAGCGAGCAACGGGCGCGGGCCGAGGAATTAATGACACCTGGCGGACGGGCGGCCTCGTGGTTATGGGAGGTAATTAAAATTCTTCTGGAAAACATTAACGATGCATATTTATCTACATTTAAATGACTGATTTGTTTGGCTTTCGTCTTCAACGCATTAACGTCGCTTAACATCGCTAGGAACTCTCTTCGGCCATTGGAACGAGCTGTCAGCTATTTCTCCTAAATTAGCCGCATTTTGTATAATTAATTCTATTATATATAGTTATTGTTGCACGTACAATTTTAAATGTATCACCGAAGGCTTAGCACGGCTTATCGCGTTCCACTTCTTTCCTCGGTAACTTTTCCCCCTGCCTCTCGTGGCGCTTTTCCTTGCATATACGCGTTTCAATATAGCATATGTGCAACTATAAGAAACATAGGCTTTCTTCCGTCGATACTAAAGGAGGAACAGGTGAGAAGGTAAAAATTACAAGTATTATATATATATATATATATATATATATATATATATATATATATATATATACACTTAAAATATCCGGCTTCTTGCAAAAGACTCAATTAGACGTGAAAAAAGGCAGGAGAGAGAGAGAGAGAGAGAGAGCAAGAGCAATTATACGTAACAATAAATCCGGCCCCTTCATCGGCCAACTAAATGCATTGCACGCGCGCCGATTAGATAACCGCGCGCTCATCGGAGCGAGATCGCACGGGGCACGATCGCTCGACGGGTTCGATCCGCAACTGTATCTCCAATATCTGTTCCGCGCAAAGTTCGAAAATCGTAGAGGCCCCCCTGGCGCGGTATCTTCCGCTCGATCGCGCTTCGCTCGTATATGAGCTCCCTCTGTGTATATATATATAAATCTGGAAGCATCGCGAAAATTCGGAAACGATCGGCCCACGGACCGTGATATGCACTCTCGATATAAGTGTCGCTCGAGCACAAGAGAGCCCGGGGAGATATTAACGTCAAATTTGTAAGTCGGTCACAAAGAATGACTTCAGATTTCAGATGAATTTTAAATGATTTCAAATATTTAAAAATATTAAAAAGTTATTTTCGTTTTTTTTATTATTATTATTTATTACTTTTTTAAATATTAGATAATTTCTAATACTGTTTGAAAATGTAAAAAATATTGACGTGTCATGTGTTTTTATTACTAAAAAAAAAGAACTCGATGATTTAAATTGTACAGTAGTTATGCAAGTAGTAAAATTTAAATTCAATAAAAATCATTAAACAATAAATTTAAAATTTCGGTGCTTTTTTATATTATTTTATTATTAAAATATAAAAAAATTTTTTATATTAAATAAATCAATTTTATTTTTTCGAAATAAATAATTTATTTTATCAATTAGTCTGCTGTAATGATATGCACGTATCTAATTATCATACGTATGCACGTATAGCTATTGTATATATTCCTGACTTACAATCATTAATATATACTAAAATACCTCTTTTCATACGAAAGGCATAATGCATTGTTACTGTTAGTAGTTTAATTTATGTCATCCAATTAGGTCCATTGGATCACTTAAAAATCTTTGAAAAAATTTTGAAACTGCCAAATCATTTAATTTCATTATATAATAGTCAATGGAAATGGTAATTTTCGTGTTTGCCTGTACGTCTATTGGTCGAAAATTACGTATATACACTGTAAAAGTGACGTTTCTTTCTCATTGGCCGTTGGCCATGATTTCAAACGATTTAAAAATGATTTCACGGAGTGAATAGCCCCTCGCGAAACACGTTCACGCTCTAAATTTAACAATTGCAGCGATATAGGCAAAACCAAAGCTTAAGTGTTCTCTCTAGCTCGCTCAGTTATGCTCGCCTATATGCGCGTGTATATATATAATATATATATATATATATATATATATATATATATATATATATATATATATTTACGTAGCTTTGCGAGCGCGCGAACTATTCGTGTTATATATACATGTATAATATCTTGCCCGTCGGACACGCGGAGATCCGTTCCCCCCTCCCCTCGGCCCCCTGCAGCTCCGCCTACGTATCGAGAGCACTATATACATATTATGCGCTATACAGGCGGTCGGTAACGACGAGGCGTAAGACGCTCTCTCCCTCTCTCTCTCTCTCTCCCCCTCTCACGCTCATTCCTTCGCTCTATCTCTCACTCGCTCACTATCGCTGCGGGATGCGCGAATAATATCGTGTATATACACGCGGCCAGGCGCGGGCTCGGCTCTCGCGCCCGCTCGCCCGCTCGCTCGCTCGCGGCCTCGGTAGTAGGGGAATAAACCAGTCGCGCGCGGCGCGGTCATACCCGTGTGCGCGTTTTAAGAGACGGACGTCCAAGTCAGGCGCAGTCATCCTCGGCGAAGTGAGGGCAGAACGCGCGCACGCATTAGGTACCTAACGCACATATATATTATATATATATATATATATATATATATATATATATATATATATATATATATAATAAGTCCGACTCGCGTAGTGCACGGCAAGACTATCAACTGTTCGCGAGTAAATAGCAATATATATATATATATATATAATACGAAAAACACACCTCTGTCGGGGGTCGGTCGATCCGTCGGCTCTATACACGGCGCGTAGCCGTCTCGGGCGATTATCGCAATAGTCGGTACGTTATAATACACGTATACGCAGGCATAAAGAGCCGAGTCGCGAAATTGTTCGCGCGCCGGAAACCGACGGCGGGGTCGTTCTCCAAGCCGCCGGAGTGCAGGCCGCGGCGCGGGCGGCGCAGCTCCCAAACACCGGAGAACGAGTGCACGTGAGTGTGTTTATGAAGGAGAGAGAGGGAGGGAGGGAGGAGAGAGAGAGAGAGAGAGAGAGAGAGAGAGAGAGAGAGAGAGAGAGAGAGAGAGAAGAGAGAGTGAGCGAGAGAGCAGTGTTCCACTGGGCTGCGTTCAGCGCTGGTTTGTTGACGTTCCCTTCGCTTCGGTATACATATACATATATATCCGTTGCGCTCTGTCGGGACTTTGAGATACGCTTATACAGTTCCAACGTAAGTATACGGAGTATATAATATCAATATGGAGGTGTGCGAGTACGCACGCACCCGAGCGCGGCGCGATCGGTAATGTTTATATATCTATATATCAATATATATATATATATATATATATATATATATATATATATATATATATATGGGCAGGGACGGATCTTAAACAGCTGTTTGAGATTTGCCGATCTCCAGGAGGAGGCTTTGGCGTGTACGGGATTATTGAGGTTATGGGAGGGGAGGGGGCGAGTTTGTGCATATCGCCGTAACCCGAGGAGCACACACTAAAGCTAAATCGCAGATTTGCGAGGCTCGCGATCGAAGGCGGCAAAGTCATAGCTATATAAATACATAGACGTCGATTTATATCAGGATCCACGCGCTCGCGCTCCAATTTCTCTCGAAGGTGTTTTTGTTGATGTTGTGTCGGCGCGCGAGCGCCGGTCTCCAGATTTTGTCGAATCGCGTCGGTCGATTATACGTACGTGCGGATTTTACTTTCAAATTTACTACGGGGCTCTTGGAAGTCTTGATTTTCTCCTAGTGAGGAGGATCGGTCGCCTCCCCCCCCCCCAACTCGCAATTTTATACCTTAGCATTTATACCAAAGTGAAGATCGGCGGCCGATTTCGTTCGTATGTGATAAACCAGTTCCGTATCGACGCTCGATGCATCTCACATTAGTGCACGCGTATAAACGTTAAAGGCTTTCACAGGCCCACTTAGAGAGATGTTTTTCCATTTTACATAACGCCGTAGTTGCGCGATTGAAAATACGATCGTTAAAGTGACTATTATAAAAAGAAAAAAAACTTCCCCAACGTCTAAAAGTACGTATAGCGTTTCGTTAATCGTATGCCATTTTTACCGGCGATAAAGCTTACAGCTACATATATATATATATATATATATATATATATATATATATATATATATATATATAAATATTTTAATGCAATTGTAAAGGACTGTTGTATGCGATCTTCTTTAGCCATATTTAGATCGTTGTTATTATCTAATAATACCAGTAGACATGATTATTATTATTATTATTATTATTATTATTATTATTATTATTACTACTACTACTACTACTACTACATAAACACAGGTATACTGACATTTATAGACGTATATATAAGAGGAATTAGATAACAAAGTGGGAATTAAGTCGAATAACAATAATTATTCAAATTCCGCAGCGCGGCGCGAATCATCGGTTTAATTGACGCGCTCGGCAGAGTACATACACAGCGGATTTCGCGCGCGTGTGTGTGTGTGTGTGTGTGTGTGTGTGTGTGTGTGTGTGTGTGTGTGTGTGTGTGTGTGTGTGTGTGTGTGTGTGTATTGAATTCTCGCGAAAATGTTAAACAGGGCACCCTGATCCTCTTGGAGAGCCAGCGCGATCTCTATCTGACGCTGCGCGAAAAGCTCTCCATGGTCGTCCTTTTATTTAACGGCGACGGGGGGAGGGGGTGGCTTGCGAAGTATTCGTTTCGCGGACTTTATCTCGTACGGCGATAACGAAGTTTCGATGTAAGGAAAAAAATAGGGGCGCTGACAACGGTATTACACTAAGTGGAAGTTGTATATCGTCGGGTCGGGAATAACAAGCACGCTTGGGCCGTAATAATTTTACGTACTATTTCAGTGTTAATTCGTTGCTCGACAGGTTGGGTTAACGAAAAAAAAAAAAAAAAAAAAAAAAAAAAAAAAAAAAAAAAAAAAAAATCAAGAACAGGCATAAATCTCATACTCGCCCAGCTAATTTACACTTGACTATAAATCCACTTAATCATTTGTCATTAAGTGTTAAATACGATGCAATAAATCGTTGTCATTAACAGAAAAAAAATCACATACAAGAAAATTAGACGTTTTTCAAAAAATTCTTATTTGTCATACTTTGTCATACTTTATATGCAGTTCGAAGTGAACTGCAACTGGCAATTACCTCGCTTCTTATTCTCGTCTGTATATAAAAATCAAGTTTTTTTGGCTCGGTACTATGAATTTTTCAAAAAAAAAAATAAAAAAATTCTGCAACTAAACGTATATAACCGGTAGCAAAACTTATCGAGTAAGAATAATGATTTATCATTATTTAAAATACAAACGTACCCGCAACAAAATGTTTTTCTAAACGTGCAACAATTTTTCTTAAAATGTTTTGTCGCTATAAAAAATTTGTAAATACGTACTAGTAGGCATTTTGTAAATATGATAAAGCTGCAACGAATTCAAAAAAAAAAAAAAAAAAAAAACAAAACAAAACGAAAGCAAAAAAGAAAACAAAAAGGAAGATTATGCTTTCAAAGTCTTCTGGCCCGCCAGCCTCGGAATTAAATGTCCCATTCACCGGCAGATATTTCAATTCCCCTTTACGCGTGACCGCGCGCGCGCGGGCGCGCGAGACGGCATTCATCGGCTTAAGAGATTTATTTGCGTAAGAATGAAAAAAAAAAAAAAAACAAAAAAGAAAAACAAAAAACAGGCCAATTTGTCTTTGCCTCGCTGTGCAGTGTAGTTTGATACACCAAGAAGATCTATACGTGGCGTTGTATTAATCCGACTTGTTGCATCGCAATAAAAATCGACAACGTATATCGAGTGTCTTTCGCTCGTACGTGCGAATTTTCATTTTTCTACAATAATTTAACGAAAGCAAGAAAAAATTTGCAAGAGTATTGTATCGTAAATATTTAGCGATACGCAGATTGCCAAATAATAGTCGTAATACCGACTATGGATAGTTAATCGGGAGTTAAAAATCATTTGATAAATTACGCAAATTGACTCGGGGCTTTTACATAGCTGTTCCGCGTTCGATCGTAGAAGTAGGAGTTGGCATTGAGCATGAAAAAAAAAAAAAATCCACCAAGATATTCAGATTGTCGAGATGCAGTTCTCAAGCTGTTTGCAATTTTTTTCTTCCTCAACGCCGATCTTATCTATACGTATAATACAGTTAAAGATTTACTCGAGGAGCGGAACAATGATAATACTGATATCGCGAACGGTATTTCGGAGTGCAACGCCGAGCCCATACGTAGTTTGCGAAATAACGAACGAAAAGAAAAAAAAAAGAAAAAATACGCGATAAGGCCTCTGATATATCACTTTCCGAGAGCCCGTATTATGTAGCATACGCAGTTTCTCGGCCTTTACGCGTCACGAGCGCAATATGTACATTCTCAAGTACTTTGATTAATTATCTCGTGCGCGGCCGATTAAATTTCGTTTCCTCCCTCGCCTCCTCCCCCTCCTCCTCCTCCACCGCCTCTTGGCTCTCCTTCTCGCGTCGGCCTTACGCGCACTGCTCGCGAAAACTGCTCGCTCGCGCGGCCTGCGAGAGCGGGCGCCCCGATAGCTCTTATCGGGGATAACGTATTCGCGCGTCGCCGCGAAAGTTTTCGGCTCGAAAGCGACGGGATTTTCGAGAGGCCGTCCTCGACTTTGACCCAATTGTTAAACGAGGGGAGGGCTCGTTTCGCGATCGAGCGCCACACTCGCGTCAGACGCTACGCGTCCGCAGAACTTTTATGCAGATACGCATGTAGTTATATGCACGTGTATATACGAACGCTATATCGAGGTCTTCGTGTTATGATATTCCGTGCATAGGTATAATGCCGGCTGTCCGATTACGAATAATCCCGGTTTGCGTTTTCGATACTTTGTGATTATCCAGCGAAATTCGGCCGGCCGAGCCTTTGACCTCGTTCAACAGTCCAAGATCAAAATTGTTTCGTTTTCTTTTTTTTTTCTCCCTCTCCTCTTTCTCGTTAACATACAAAGCTTGAAATTTCTGACTTTTAGCGTGTCTTTGCGTCGCTTTTTATTTGTCGAATGACAAACCAAGTAAATATTACGAATCGCCGCTTTATCGAGCGCTGCGAATGTGACATAATAATTATTGGCATTATTATTCGTCGTCTGTATTAATGAACGTTGTAAAAATAGCCGTTAAGCAAGCATTATCGATGAATTGAGTTTGAAAACATTTTAAAAATATATATAAATTGCACTTGATAAGCAACTTTCTCCAACTCGGATAATTATTTATTCGCTCGGTAGCAAGAAAAGTGAGCTTTTCAGTTGCGGATTAATAAATTCTTAATGCAGAAAGTAAAATATAAATGTCATTGCATGGAAATAAATTTATGCTTCGATTTAACAAATTGTTGTTGAATAAATTTGAATAAACTTTATATCTACTTGTGTAATATTCATTCTTAACGTACATATAGATGGTATTATATTATTTATCTATTTTTATATACAATTTTATCATTAAATATTTATTAACACTTTAGTAAATAATGAACATTAATTCAATGTTAATGTTAATGCGAAAAAAATTTACTTTTCAGTACAGCGCTCATTAAAAATTCTTCGGCTTAAAAGCTTTTACATTTATCGCGTCTGTTAAATTCAATTGAGCAACCGTAAAATTCCATATGCAAACAGTTCCGATAACTAAAAATTACAATTTAAGCGCATTTCGTGCCAAAAAAAAACAAACCGATATACCCCCGCGATTCGCTCTATATACGTAATTTCATCAGTGCGCCCATACACATAGATATACATATACATACATACACACAAACGCGCGCGCGCGTATCTATATACACATATCTATATACAAATTATACCAAAGAATTAATCCGTTGATACAGGAAGCGCGAAGCAGGCCTCACCGAGACGCCGTCCCCGGCTACTTGTAAAGCCACCAACGCGACCCGTGGGTGCGCGCACACACGCACACACGCGCAGGCCACCGATCGAGGTCAGGCAAGGAGGAGGCAACGGGAGGCAACGTCGGCCCCGCGATGGCCGCCGCGATGATGCACCGCGCCGCCGCGCGCCTGGCGCCGAGGCTCGAGGCGTTCGACGCCAGGCTCCTGCACGGGCTCCAGCAGGAGCGGCGCCAGCAGCAGCGTAATTCGAGGTGCCTCTCGGGCGCCGCCCAGCCGAGGGTCATCGAGGGCTCGAACGGCGAGCGGATCATACCGTCGCCGTACGGCCAGGCCGCCTATCCCGAGATGACGATATTCGAGCACGTTTGGAAGGACATCCGGGAGTACGAGAGGATGGTCGCCCTGGTACGATGGATTTCTTTACTATACTTGTTTGCCTGGGCGGTCTCTATTTTATTTATTTATTTATTTTTTTTTTTTCATTCATCGCGGTAAACGTTTATCCGAGGGAATGGTGCCTCGACATTTCAGAATTCGCATCGCCTGTAAGACAATTTAAAAAACACCAATGATTTCTAAAAAAAAAAAAAAAAAAAAAAAAAAAAAAAAGAACGGACACGTTTGCAAAAAGAGTCACGACGGTTCTCTCAAAGAGACTGCTGCGACCGATTTTGCGAAGGCTCGAAATCAGTTTGCGCGAACTCGCGCGCGCATGGAATACATTCGGCTGCATTCCGCGGGACTCTTGGCAAACAACGTACAATAGCCCCTACGTGGACGGTGAGCTCGTCGCCAAATCTTATTATCCGCCTTCGTAAGAACCGGTTGAATTGCGCGGAAACCGATCCGATTCCCGGGGGGGGGGGGAGACTCGACAGTCGTCCTGAACTTAAAGACAAATCGTTGAGAATCCATTCGAACTCTCCCTTGGCGAGTCCCGGTATTACAACGAATGCGTCGCGCGCAATACTGCCCGGCCAATTGCTAATCCACGATCTTTTCGAAACGCAACCCGCCAGGAATGCGGGATCACGGGCAGGAAGTACACGTTCGCGCGGGCCAGGGACAGCTGCAACTACGTGGCCAGGAGCCTGCTGAGCATGGGCATCGCGCCCGGCGACGTGGTCGCGATCGTCATGCCGAATCTGCCGGAGAACGCGATAGCGTTCCTCGGCTGCCTGGAGGCCGGGATCGTGGTGACGACCGTCAATCCGATTTACACGGCTGGTAAGTGCGAAGCTAAAATCGCAATTATTCCCGGAGGATTCGAATAAGTATGTACTTGGAATTTTTCCATCAGTGTCCGATCAGTAAAGATTGTCGACCAGTAGTCGTTGGAGAGTAGAGAAAATGGTCCGTACCGTTTTAATTATTATAGTCGGAATTTTTGTTCGTTTTACGAATAATAGATTATTCGTAAAGCCAAACGAATCGGTGAAGCCTTTAATACGTTACAATATTTACGGACAATTTGTACAAAACGATATTAGTGTTTTTAAATCGAGTTTTCTTCTCGAATGTAATTATATAAGGAACAGGTACTTCAGAATTTAAGTTATAACAATCGGATCAGATTGGACATTTTCAAATATATTTGCACTTGGAGTAAATTTAAACAATTTTTGAATCCAGCTTAATGAGATTTCAAGAAAACAGTTGTTCAATCTTTATCAATTTTTCCTAATTCCCCTGATTGAAATTTAATTATTGAAAAAACTTCAATCGCGAGAGCGATTGTTGCACTGAATTAAAAAAATCCGAGGTTGCATTTCTGAAATTGTGTATTCCTGACTAAGATAACTGAGAAAGTAAGCATTATTGCACGTTATCATATATGTGTGCTGTCATTGTACTTCCTACGTATTTCACCTCTTAATTTATTGTGACGATTACACGAGGCATAATAATGCAAGGTCATAATAAAATTACCATCTTTTGCTTACTGCCAATAAACTTACCGTATACGAATAAAACAATTACACTTGCATTAAACAAATAAATTATAATTATTTGCCGAACAATGGCAGATGTGAAGAACTTTTGAAAAAAGACAAGAGATTGGAAATTAAATCAACAGCAAAAGTTTTTGAAAGCACAATTCAACAAGTCACTTTATGCAGTCGAATAGAATATATTATATATATAATTCATTACAATTGATTCATTGAAAATTTAAAATAAATTATTGTTACTATAATAGAAGTCTATTTAAAATTTCTACAAATTCTTTGATTTGTATTAGTATAGTGACAAATTATCTTGAAAATATGTAGTGACAGCATCAAAAAAATTTTTAAAAATTATTTAGAAGTTCTAATTAAACAAGCATCAAACAAGTATTCCGAAAAGCATTATATTCAAAAAGCAATTGATTTCCGTAAAACAGAGGAGATTGCGAAACAACTGACGTCGTCCGGGAGCAAGGCGGTCATTACCTCGTCTGAGGTGGCATCGACTGTCATCAGCGCTGTGAACAAAGCCATTCCAGGATCTAAGGTTATCGTCGTCAACGACATGGCCAAGCCGATCCCCGACGGGGCCATTCCATTCGACGTATGTATTCGCCGCGAATTGCGATTATTTCTTTTATATATCTTTTTTTGTTTTGCTTCGAAGCTCGTTCACATTTGGACAGTATTGCTGGCTTATCTTTGTATAAAATCAAAAGAACAATTTAGTTAGCGATTGTGCATCGCGCATTCGTTATCATTTATTTATTTTGGTATATACAGTAGTGCGAGAAAATATTAACTTGACAATGGGAAAAACTATTATCGGTGTTCGAATTATAATGTCTATAATTTAGACAATGCAATTCGATTCTCAATAAATTAGCGATAAAAAGAAAAATAACCCCACGACGTGAAATCAGGACCTGATCACCAAAGGACAGACGCTGCCGCCGGTCCCCAGCCGCCAGCAATCGATGGACGACGTCGCGATTCTGCCGTACTCCAGCGGCACCACCGGCCTGCCCAAGGGCGTGATGCTGACGCATCGAAACATCGTTTCCAACGTCGAAATGATGCGACAGACCATGAAGCCGGAAATTATTTTTCACGCGGACGGTAAATATCTGTGTTATGTATAAAAGCACCCGTTCTCCTGATTTACATGTTCTGGGCGTGTATTCGTTATAATATTGTTACACGGGTGTCGAATCGAATACATGTATACCGCGTTATTCCTGCACTCGTTTATTGTTCTGCACACATACGTTTATTTATCGTTCCCCTTTCCGACAACTGATATTAAATCGCACTATATCTCGCTATATCGATACGTCAAGCTTATCTTCACATGTATGTATAAGAGGTCCTTCGAGAACTCCCAATTATTACACGTCTTGATCCACTTACGCGCTAATCCGCCAGGCGATTAAGTCCCCCAAGCCTGCGTCACAAACAGTCATACCAACTTGTTGCAGGAGTCAATCAGGAAGTCATCCCCGTGGTGCTGCCCTTCTATCACATATACGGAATGACCACGATTATGTTCGCCAGGCTCGGCATCGGCAGCAGGCTGATAACGATACCCAAGTTCACGCCCGAGTCCTACCTCAAGGTCCTCATCGAGAACGAAGTAAGCGAATCATACCCATCGTCATTGTACATATAATCGCTATATTCAAGTCCGTCGTGCACGTTTACCGTCTGTTGTTTAGGTAACGACGCTGATACTGGTGCCGCCTATGGTGATGTTCCTGTCGGCCGCGCCCCACATAAATAAGGATCATCTGACGAAGGTCAATGCGGTGGTCAGTGGCGCGGCCCCGCTCTCCGGCACCGACGTCGAGAAGTTCTACGACAAATTCGGCTACGATCGCAGAAAAGTCCATTTCTGCCAAGGTACGGCCCTTTTGCGAATTAACTGTATATATACATGAGTATAAATATCGAGAAACTTTGGTAAAATTTTTCAAAGTCTTACGGAACTCGCCAAATTAGGATAATTGGCAAAGTCTGGCAAATTTCGGTAAAAATAGAAGGAAATTGAACAAAATTTCCATGTACGCATTGTCGAAATCAGCTTCGTACTGATTTTGCTAGAGATTATTCAAAATATTGTCAGACTTTGACAAATCTTGTTAAACGTTGCTGAAAATTGTCAGACTTGGTCAAATTTTACCAAATGGCATCGAAACTTCGTCCGTACAATTTGACACTTTCAGCAACGTTTGGCAATAAATCCGATCAATATCTGCAAAAATTGCGATTTTTTTCCCATCAGCATGTAGATAAATTCATATATATGATTTTTTGAGATTTGTAAATCGACTTTATAACGATCATTCGTCTATGCATCGAGGTCGAAATAATTTTACAAGAGCAATTTATCTGATTTGCGCATATATAGTCAATTGGTTATCTAACTTGCCAGATATATATATACACGAATATGAATACGAATATGAATGACGAAACGTATCTATGATATACTTTTTATCAATAAAGAGAAACAAACGCGTTGTTTCTAAGTACAATAAAGGTCAATTGGATCGTTTTCATAACAATAATGAATAGAGAATATTCGAATTAGAAATCCTGTATTGTAGAACGTGATTTGTATTCGTAGAAATTGGCATTATATTGTGTTGTCGATTTAAAACGGCTTGTACGGGCTATTGTACTTAATGCTTTGAAACCACAAAAACCTATATTACTCTACAGAAACGCCCTAATTTTTTTTATATTCCTCCTCATTTTCTTTGTATCATGTATAAATATACTCGCATTCATGAGTAATTGATTATTTCATCAACACAGATTGTAAAATCACCGTTATTTTTCTTTAATGCTCAAAGTAACTTCCGATATTTTCAAATAAATAGGAAATCTATTATTACAAAAAAAGAGTAGCTATTTTTTGTATGGGTCGGATTTGCATTTATTATATTTTTGACAACAGATTCGATCTCTCAACCAAGAATATTCGTATATAGTTCGATTGCGTGACCGGTTTTTGTTGTAATTGCATATTCTTAAAAATACGAAGAAGCATGCTGCAAAATTATCTTCTCGAATATCAAAGAATACACTGTAAAAAGCCCGCAGGGTTTCGCTTTACTCCAATCTTCATACAACTTTGCTTGATCAATTTTTTTTGTTTTTTTTTTTTTTTTTCGAGCGCATCCTTAATTATCGTTGCTATAAAACCCGAAATCGCCCGCAGGCTACGGCCTTACCGAGTCCTCGCCCGTGGCCCTCTTCGAGAACGAGGGCGTCAAGTTCTCCAGCATCGGCAGACCGGTGCGCAGCTGCGAGGTACGGCTGGTCGATCCGATCACGAAGAAGGACGTCGAGTCGCCGGGCCAGACGGGCGAGCTCTGGCTGCGCGGGCCCCACATCATGAAGGGATACCTGAACAATCGGCAGGCGACCGAGGACACGCTGGTCGACGGCTGGCTCCTTACCGGCGACATCGCCTACTACGACGAGGATTACGATTTCTACATTACCGACAGGCTGAAAGAGCTGATCAAAGTGAAGGGATTCCAAGTGAGAGAGGCGGCCTGCCTTATCGGCCATGATTAGCGGGGCTTGGGGGATAATTTTTTATACGTATTATCAAAGATAAAATGAAATTTTATCAAAAGATTAGAAAATGTAGCAAAATATACATGTAAACGTTACAATTCAATAAGCCATTTTACAGTAATTGATAATTTTCTCCTTTTTCTCGCTTTGATACATTGACGTAAATAAATATTTTCCATTAAACATTTTGAAAATACACATTCACACACTTTGATATACTTTGATACAATTGAAGTATCGATAGATTCAATAATGACACTGGGGTATGAATGATAAAAATGTTCGTCACTTTCAAATTATTCATTATACCAATGAATTATTTGACAATAAGCAGCATTTCTTTAGATTATAAATAATGACTTCGAATAATGTTAATTAATCAATCTAATTATTAATTGCAGGTCGCCCCAGCCGAATTGGAAGCACATCTGCGATCGCATCCGAGCGTTTTGGAAGCCGCAGTCATTGGAATACCTCACGAGAGATACGGAGAAGTTCCTAAAGCTTTTGTCGTCGTTAAAAAGAACGCGACCGTGAAGCCGGAGGACTTGCAAGATTTCATCAAGGGAAAAGTTTCTGAATTTAAAGAGCTGCGCGGTAAGTATCGTGCACAGCGACTATTCTCTATACAATAAAGAAAGATTTTTGAAGAGCTCCGTGATAATTCTTGACTTCTTTCATTTTTCATGCAGGTGGCGTGACTTTCGTCAATAGCATTCCGAAGAATCCCTCTGGGAAGATTTTGCGCGCTCAGATAAAGCGAGAATATTGTAAATAAAACGCGTTCTGAGCATTAGAGTATAGAGCTGGTAGAGGGCAGAAGGAGCATTGAATAATCACGTTGCACGACAATGATGATCGTTTTCGATGTTTATACACTTTCGCGCATTACGGGCTGATGGCGTGAATATGTTTTTGTACAATTTTTTTTTCTTTTTTTTTTTATAAATGCCTTTATTGTATTATAAAAGTTTAAAATAGTTAGAGCCGGTTATAAATTGGTATTTATATACGTAAAATGTTGTTACTTGTAAATATAAGTAAAGGAAAAAACAAAAAAAAAAGAAGAAAAAAAAAGAAAATCCATAGGTGTAGGTATCATAAATGATGCGTCTTTATATATATGAAGAAAATGATTTCTATAATGTAATTAATTAGTAAGATTTGTACATTTATATACGAGAATCAAGTTTGTACATAATGTGTTTTTGTACATATTATGTATTTTTAAGGAACTGTGTATTTTTTAAAAAGAAACTATATTCTACATTTTTAATAAAAAGGAGAAAGCAATATTTCCATATCATTCGCGTATCTGTATAATATTTATAACCTATCATATACCGAACAATGTTCCTGAAAATGTCCCGTGCGTTCTTTCGACGAGAAGACAGAGCGCGGACGCCGTACGTTAACAAATGGGCAACACGCCTCCCTCAAATTTATTTGCATAAACGCGTATAAATCGCTGATCGCGGTTAATTAGACGAAGCGCAATTTTACTGAAATTTTACGGCGAACTATGATTATCTTATCGTATGTTACTCGTTCCATTCGTACACCGAGACGGAGCGGGCGTGAAACAAGGGATTAGCAATAGGGAATTCGCGCGGAGATTTCGCATAAATTCACCGCCCGGCCGCATTATTTTCACTGTACGAATCCTACAGGAAAAGTCGGGATCTTTATAAATAAAGCTAATTCGTTAGGGAGGAAAAAATTTTGATAAAAAGAGATGATCTCTTTGAAAGTAACAACATCAAAATAAATCCGTGAAGTAAGCTTAAGATTATAATTTGTCTTTCCAGATAGAAGATTTGAATGAGTCATTTAGCTGAGTTTCAGTTTCCTATTTCAAATTCAATATTTATTGGTAATTGTTAAATATTAATAATATTATAAAACAAGTACCTTTTTTTACAATGGGTAATAATAACTCATACATTGATTGCACTTGTATTTTATAAGACAAAGAATACAATTTTTTTTATTTTATTTTAAACGTGAAATTTGTTTTTGCTTGGCAATTGTCATTTGATTATTAATTTACTATAATGAATAAGGTTCTTCCAGACTTTCGCTATTTTAAACAGTCAGAGTTAACTCTTTCAAACAAAATGACGAATAAATGTAAAGAGGATGAAAAAATAGGAGAAACAGAGCTAATTCTATTTACATCAATTTATTAATGATTCATGATGAATTGAATTTGAAACAATAAACAGTTTGCTACGTTGTTGATGCTATAAAAGTAAAGAAAATTAAATTGCAAAGTTCTTGCACAAATTTAAAATTGTAAAGCGTAAAAATAAAGCTTCGTTAGATCGTGAAATAATGACGATAACAATGTATTCATGTACGGTTTACTGGCGAAATTTACGATTAATAAAATATGGCACGAACGAAAAGTCAAATATCATGTGAGAAAAATTGGGTTCATTATTATTCATACATTTATATAAGTAAATGTTATTCTATTATTTCATTAATTCGAATATCCAATCTCTGAAAATTGCTTATTCGTTGCTGGTTTCGGTTAATAATTTATTTGCATACTATAATGACATTTCATTATTTACATCCGCGCATATCAATACTTCTTGCATATTGTTCGGTTGTGCGAAAAAGTGACGGAAAAAAAATAAAGATAATACTTATATCGTAGAGGTTTTTTTTAACGAATCGTCTAATGCACGTATGATGAAGTAAAGCTGTCTTCGAGTGAAAAATCATAGAGAATTCGGCTTTTCCCCGCCGTCAACAACCCGCGTCGGTATGCATTCATTAATAAAAGCGTAAGATCCGTCGCTCATTCGCCGCTCCCGAAAGACAGGGTCATGTATACGCGCCCCTTGTCGCGCGGATAGCGCGCTGCACCGACGATCCGACTTTCATTTGAGAGAAAGAGAGAGAGAGAGAGAAGAAACCCGTCGACGTACGCGGGCGCTTCGCTATATTCGAGCGATAAGACGAGGGAAGACGGTGGCGGGTTGCGAGTGGAAAGAAATTTGGGCTTCTTCACCTGATGCGATGTATATATATATATATATATATATATATATATATATATATATATATATATATATGTGTTTATATATAAGGGCGTATAAAATCTTCCCGCGCGGATAACGCTCGCCTGTCAGTCCCATGCCACCTTCCTTTCCTCTCAGCCCTCCGTCGATTCAATTACATTTGATCAATCAGTGCCGTATTCTGAAGGGTGCGCGGCGGCGGCGGCGACGGCGCGGGCGCCGGGCCGACGCGACGTTATGACGCCCAAGCGCCGTCGCTCGCAAAGGGGCATTCCCCCCGCGCTGTTTTCGCGCTGCCAAAAGTTGTGCTTCTCTGTGTGCCGCAGACACACACACACACACACACACACACACACAATGTATAGTATCTTTCTCTATATACGTTGGCTAGAGCCTCTATATGTATCTGAGCTCTCCACTATTTCTCCCTTAGCGGATGATTCCGCACGTGCCGAAGACTTACACAAACGCAAAGCAAACACACACACACACACACACACACACACACACCACACACACACACACACACACACACACACACACACACACACACACACACACACACCGGAGAAAAACGCTAGTGCTTTTCCCCCGACCGTGTGCGACGCGTCCCCGTCTCTCCTCTAGACTTTATCGTAGATTTATTGAACGTTTCTCCGTGTATCTGGATTCCCGGCTTTGCTGTATATATATATATATATATAATATATATATATATATATATATATATATATATATATATATACTCTATCTTAGAAATTTCAGTTTGTTGCAGGATTCCATGCTGGCTGTTCTGTTGTTTCCAGATTTATCCGGGCGCTTCTTTATTTGTTGTTACGTTTAATGCGAGCGAGCGAAGTTAAATAGAACATTATATCTACGTTTATTGGCATTTATTCATTTTAGATATCTCTCAGTTTTTGAGTAATTTTCCAAATATTTTGATTACCAAGGATTCACTAGTTAATCATAATTACATCTAAATGTCAGATTTCGGTTAAGACGCGAAATTTCTACGTTTTATAGTCCAGTCCTGAATCATTAATACACTAAAGAAGAAATATGGTTTACTTATATAAAATTATATTTTTTCCCTTCGAGATCTAATATATAAAATATATATGTATAAGCTTTTCAAAATTTATGAAAGCACTTATTAGTTTAATAAATGCATATTGTAAGAAGAAAATTATAAGGAAATACCTAGTGTAAAACTAGGAAGTCGATTACCTTTTTCTTATTTTTTTATGAATCTAATAACAAAAATTATTACCATTTCTATAAAGGCAAATAAAGAGTTTTTAGTTTAATTAAAAAAAAATCTGCCTCTACTCTCATTTTTGATTTTTAATACGAAAAGTTCTCTAATGCATTTTGCCACACTTTATAATTAAACTTTAAATCGAGAATCAGAAATAAATGAATAGAAATTTATGTTTTTATACAAATTATTTTAACATTTGTACAAACTTCAATTACAAAGTCTCATAGAAATACGAATGTAAAACTCAGTCTTGCAGTAATCCTTTCGAATCAAACAATGTAATCCCGATATTGTTAAAAATTTGCAAAACTAATTGCGAGAAAAAAGTGAGCGAAAAAACCAAGCGAACGAGTCAGTACTTCGTTTCGATTTTAGAAAACAGGTATTTTTCGCCAGGCTTGGGACGTTATTGATTTTTATACTTTTACTTATATCGGAGGGGGGAGGTCGATACTGCGTTATCCGCAGTTTTATATTGACGAAGTAACGGATCGGGCGCCCTCCTTGTAAATCGCTTGACTTGAATAATGTTTTTTATTTGTTTTTTTTTTTATTTTTATTCGCTCGATACCAACCTCTCGTTTATGTGGGCACGTATGTGCGAGCGGTTTGCATGGAGTTTGCGCGACCCGCAGATTGTCGACGACAGATTCGATATGTATATCTGGCTGATTCGTCCGATAAAAGGTTTATACCCCTTCGGTTGGGAGTTCGAGGATACTGTGCGTTGCTGTTTTTATGTTATTATTATCTTTATTGTAATAGACTGTCGGTTAAAATTGTAAATGTTATTTGTCCGAATTGATTTGATTAACGGGACAGATATTTCTTTCTTTTTTTACATAGCTTACATAGCTTATTTACGGGTCAGAAACGTTTAAATAAAGTATCAATATTTACTCTTAATAAAGTTAATCCAGAGTCTGATAATCTCAAGCTAATAAAGTTAATCCTGTCACATGACTGATGGAGCTCATCGCTTTACAGTAAAATGCAAACAATTTATTTTCTCGAAACTTTTACTTTCGCAATGATATCCTGTTGACAAACTAGAGTATTTCTCCTATCTCTGAATTTTAAACGAGCTGCGTATGAAAAACTGATCGAAATACAATCTATTATGAGCATTGTCTGGACGATGGGATCGTTAGAATATTACAATTACAAGGTGCAAAAATATTACAATTACAATTTTACATAATGAGATGAAACATTAATCTTCTCATTTCGTATTTTTAGTTTCAATGTGTTTATCTGAGTTGAGCGTTGACAAATTTATCACGTAAAGAATAGTTATCGCACTTGTCTCTAGTATCGCTGGTTAATAGATCGCGAGTGATATAAATTTTTTTAACAGCAATAATAAGAATGTATCAAACCAAAATCTCATTGTTACCGCTCGAATCTCGATTACGCGGGCAAAAAGAGAACAATCCCGGTGTACGTTGCACTGCTATATATATATCAGCGCGCAGTGCTGGATCTCGAAAAACTTGTAAGACAGTCGCTCTCGACGAATCACCCCGACCTTCCCTCCTCCGCCCCGGCACTCTATTAAGGGCTCCCAACGTTTCCACTTCCGACTCGCGCGTGCGCGCGCTCCATTCTACATCTGACCCACTGTGCTACCCCCTCGGTCTTTCTGTCTGTCTCTAACTCTCTCCCTTCCTCGCACTCTCTTTCTTTCTCGCTCTCTCTCTCTCTCTCTCTCTCTTCTCTCTCTCAACCTCTTTCTCTCTCGCTTTCACCTCCTTTTTTACCCGTCGCAGAAGCGCGGTGCCCTCCTCTTCGAGATTCATTCTCATTTTTCCTTTTCTCTCTCTCTCCCTCGCCCCGGCGCGGGCGCTCTTCGACTCTTTGCATTATCATAGCCCCTTCCCTCAGCCCCCCTTTCATCTCAAACTCCTCGCCACACCGCGTGTTTACCCTTTCCCGCTGACTTTTTCTATCGCTATCCCGTTCTCTCTCTCTCTCTCTCTCTCACTATAAATATATACACAGCCCTGCTTTACGTTTCAAGACTATAAATATACTATAAGCATTCGCCCTCTGGCTCCACGCGCACCCCAGCCTCTTTATCTACGTCGCGCAAAATCGCGCGCAAACGCACTCGACGTTACCCCCCCCCCCCCGTGATCTATACCGCTCGGCCGCGCCGCGTCCGCGGTGGGGAAGAAGATTTTCGAGATCGCACACGTACCCATATATGCGTATATATAAAATATATATTACTTCTTTTTTCGACTGGATTTTTTTTTTCGGGTTTTCATCTCGGCTCCACGTGATGGGCTTCACATTTATGCCTGCTAACAGTGTAATAATATGCACTTGTAGATTAAAGTGCCGCTGCTGTCGTACTTCAACCTTTTATTCGCCCAGTCTTTGAGGAATAAGTCATAAGCTTAAGGGTCGATAATTATGTGCGCTTCGGTCTTATTTCCTTGAAACTCGAAGGGAGACAGAGCGAATAAATTAAAAAGCAGCCGTATGAATAGACGGGGAATGAAACGCAGGCCAGCCTCGTGTGAAAGGGATTTGCTCTGAATAGTTTTTGATCTGAGGCGCGGAATTTTTGTATATAATTGTGTTAAAATTAGGTTTTTATACTACGTAAATAAGGAGGCAAATTTTTTTTTTTATCACTTTCGTCAGCGCCCTGCTCTTTCATGTTAAGAGACAAATTTATGAGAATTTTCACATTATAAGAAGAATTAATATATAAACATTCATACGCGCATATATTCTTCCAAGTAAACAATAGAAGTTAGAAAGTACGAAGGACCAAGTTGTATTCGAAAAATTGCTTAAGCGCTATAAAAATGAGAAAAAATCTACAACCAGTAATTCCGCGCTCTTCAAACACCAATTATTCTTTTAATGACGCTAATATTACTCTTTTCTTAAACAGCCCTGGATATAAGCTTTTTTTTACAAATACCGTTATAACTTTATTTAGTAATATAAATTTACATTAAAAAAAATTTTTTTTAATTGTCTCCTATTATTAATATTTATTATGTTTCTTATAACTTTGTTATAAGAAACATAAAATGTGAACCTTTAAATAATAAAAATATACGTCTGCAATACGCGCTGGATATTACCTAATAATTTACTCTAAGAAGAACCGACCGAACAATGAAAGTCCTCCAAATTAATTACAAAAGCGGCTTCGTTATTTCTTATTAATAAATCTCAACCGTCAGACTTAACATTTTTCGAACATCATTTCCCGCCCAGCGTCGAAAAGCTGCTTAGACGCTATGAAAATGACACGGAAAACGTAAAATCCGAATTCTAAACAAAAAAATTTTCTTTTCGCTCGAGATAATGTCACGGGCAAGGAAGCGAAAACTTTAATACCACTTTCGTTAATTATTGCGCCGAATAATATTTTAAAGTTTAGCCGCGCCCTCAACGTCGAGCGGCGAATACGTATAAAGTCGTTTTTAACAAAATACGTCTTTTTAAAAAAAAAAAAATAAAAATAAAAAAAAAATTCAATCTCTGCGCGCGCAAGGCGGATCATGCATAAGTCGCATTAAAATAATTTTTAATAAAGTCGGAGAAAGAGCCGAGTAGTCGCCTCAGGGGGCCGTTTTTATGCCCGAGAAAAATGCTACCTTTCATATCTGAATGTGGTCTACATTTACCGAGCTTCAACATTTTTTTCTTCTTCTGAAAGTCTTTTTTTTTCTACTTTCCAATTGGGCACATATTATTTTGTTGGGAACGAGGAAAGCTGTTTTTTTGTTTTCATTTCAGGTTTTTTAAATGAGTATAAAACGGATTGACAAGTTTATGGTTTAAATGTTCATAAAAATTCAAGGTCTTAAATTATTTCAGTATCAATTTTCTCGTTTTTAAACAATGAAAAAATAACGACTATTGAATTTCAAAACTGTATTCAAATGTATTCTCTGCTACAAATATAAATAACGAGATACTTCGAAATTAATAATAATTATATGATGATTTTATGTTACATTTTATAAATAATGTAAGACCTTATATTTATTTAAACCGTAATTCCAATTAGAATTATTGATAATGTATTAAACACACAGCCCTAAGTGCAATATCCAATTAATTTTATAAAACTTTCGAAACAGCTGCTGTTCATATTTAGCGAAGGGATTTTTGATTATACAATTAAAACAACACTTGTGTATACGAAGATTAGCATATTTCGCGCAAACACCATTATCATAAATTCGCTTAAAACTTTTTTAAAAAAGATTCGTTGTTTTGTGCATAACTTATGAAAGTACGAATTGTTCTCGTTTTTCCTCTTTCCAAATAACGCACAGATAATTAATGTAATATCGTAATCAAAATTAATTAACCCTTCTTATTTTCAATTAATTCGAATATCAACGAGAACGGGCAGCGAAATAATGAGACCGTTTGCAATTACGACTGCGCGCGCTCCCGGGCTGCTTTATTGAAATTTCGACAGATGTCATTCTCATAACGAACGCCCCGAGACGATATAGCGACTCACGGCTATTTCCAGCCATCGTACCTCGTCGACCTTTCCTCGGGGAAGCAGGAAAAGGCTCGCAATTGAACCGCGATGACCCGCGCGATTTTAATACCAAAACAAGAGTGGCGGCGGGTGGGGGGGGCAGTGAGGGTCGATCGCGGCACGAGCAATTGAACCCGAATGCAAATAAAACAACCCTCCCCCACTTACCCCCGCGGGGTGCGCGCGAGAACGTCCCGTCGTGTACTCTTCTAACATCCTCATCCCACGCCGGCTGAAGGGGTTAATATCTCTATTTAAGACGTTCTTAACGATTTTCCACTCTTCACCCCCCGCCCGTCACGCCTAACCCCCTGTCCTCGTCGCGCTGGACACTTTTTCTCCGTAGCACCAGCGTGACCGCGAGCCGTATTATATCTGTATATATAAAAGCGGAGGTGCCGTTCATCGCACCCTCTGCGCCCGTCCTCCTCCTCCTCCTCTCTCTCTCTCTCTCTCTTCCTGGCAGTCTCAACGACCCCTACCTCCCTCGCTCACTCGCTCCCTCTCTCTCGCCCGCGTCGTTGGCCCCTTTTTCACTCACCCCCGCCCTCGGCGGCGGCGTGGCGGTGCGGCGGCGGCTGCTGCTGCTGCTGCTGCTGCTGCTGCTGTCGCCGCCGCCGCCGCCGCCGCTGCCGCCTACACCCACCGCACGCCGCGGTGGTGCGCGGCCGTCGTTCCAGTCGCTCGCGCACCCTCTGACGGAGAGGGTGGCTTTGCACACGCATGAAAACGCGCCCCGTGCACGCCGAATGACACACGCGTGACGCCGCGCACCGACGCAGCTGAGCGAGTCCCCGCCACGCACGCGGCAAACGGACTCGGCCGACTACGCAGTCGGGTTAATACCGCCCTCCCCTGCCCTACTGAGGGCTAATGAGGGACAGGTCGCCCTGCCGCCGCGGCTCGTCCTCCAGGAGGCTAGAGGATCGCCCTGCAGAGGCGAAGTTCGCGGGAAAGCCGACGGACCCCTGCAGGTGAGAGAGAGTGTGTGTGGGTGTGTGTGTGTGTGTGTGGGTGTGTGCGTGGGTGTGAGAGAGAGAGGACGGCTTTGACGTTCCACGGGGTCGGGCGCAGCGGGCGGATCAACTAGTATTCATTCGGGTCGTTCGAACGAGAAGAACGATACAGATTGGGACGCCGATCCGACCCTCCTGGCTTCTTTCATTCTCTGCCGCCGATCGGGAAAGTCGTCCTGCGAGCGGGGTGCGCGCACACATTGTAATCTCAATTAAATCTCGCCTCGTGCGACCGGGTGCGCGCGCTCGTCGTCCGCTGCTAGCGAAACGTGTTTTTTTTTCCTGTCTTTCGCTCGCATGCTTATGGGTGGCTTAACGTTTGCTCCCTTGAAATCTTAATTGGAGCGATGGGTTGCGCGTTGACGGCTGTTTGTCGTATGTTTTACGATTTTTCCCTTTATTTATTTAACATTGCATCCCCTTACATAGGTGTTAATACTGCAATTTTAGATTATATATATATATATATATATATATATATATATATATATATATATATATATATATATAAACACTTTTCCGAACGTGTTTCATGTACGGAATACAATCGTATGATACAAATTTAATTTCTCCTGAATACATTTATATACATTTTATACTTTTTTTCCTCCCTATGCTTGAGGTAATCTCTTTATATTTTGTATATTTCGTTGCGAAATTATTCGCATTGAATTGAGAGAATTAAATGCACCGTGAAAAGCAGATATCGCGTAACAAATTTTAATTATCGATATAAAATATATGAAATGAAAGAATAATTTTAATAATTTTTCGATAATTTAAGAATTATGCTCATTGTACATTTGAATAATATATTTGATAATTTATTTGGGATTTTATGAAGCTATTCAATTCACGTGTAAAGATATTTCATATCTTCGTTGAAGCTTATATGGTTATGTATATAAATTAATATTAAGCTATAATTTTCAGATATTTATAAATAAATAAATCTCTTCTTTTGTATAGAGTAATTCTTATCTAATAAATATTAACACATATCGTTTATCAGCAAAATTAATTACACACATTCATTATACAAACGTTTAAAGTAATTTAACAATGGATATAAACGAAGATTTTTCGATTTAATAACACACTTGAAAATATTTTCTACATTGACATATTTAATGCGTATTATTCACGATGAAAAGCATTTATTAATTCAATGATTAAAACAGAGGTATCTTGCCAAAATTTTTATTCATCAATGGATATAATGTTGAATTCAAATCTATTTAGCAACTTGATTATTAGAAATTTTTGGTGCAAGATAATCATACAACAATTATTTCTGGTACCTATCATTGATTATTATATTATGATCATGGTATTAGCGAATAAAGATCAACCTGCCTTACTTAATTATCTATCAAATATTGTCGAAGGATATAATTTAGATTTGAACAGTTTTTAGAAAATATCTAAGAACATATGTAATAGCTTGCAATGACAGCCAATTGTAACTGACTGTGATTATAATTACGATGCTTAAATGAAAATCGGTTTGTTGTCAACGTTTCGGATTTCTTTATCTTTATACACCCTCTTAAGACGGAATAATTAGTATAGTACTAGTGGGAAACTACTTTGCGAATAACATACAGATAATAAAATATGAAATAATATAAGAAAAATATCGTATACAATTTTATGACTCACATCATTATTTTAAATTTACAGGAAAAAAAAATTTTAATTTTTCATTGTTCGAAACACTTTATCTGCTACATTATATGGTTTAAACTACATAAGATTACCCCTTCTGCCGAACAGAATTTTCAGTGTTAAAATATAATGTGTACGCAATACAACATGTTTCACTATTGTAAACTATTGTGACCTATTGTTAACAATTTTATATTTATAATTTTTTCATCCTCTTATACTTAATTTAATTGAATACTGCTGCTTACTTTCACCTACACACGGAATACTATTTATACACCCTTAATGGTTATTATAAGAAATTTTCAATATATTATTGATCAAGGAAAAAAACAAAGAATTCAGTCATTTTAATTGTCTTAACACTATTAAAATTAATTATTTTAAAAAATACCGATAAATTCGAAAAATTGCATATTCACGTTTAATTAGATAATTTTTCTTGTTCAACGATATGGATAAAAAATAAAAAAATACGACTGATTAACTATTACGTGATTTTTCGATCAAACTGCCACTAAGAATAAGCCGAGAGTTGTTAAGCTTTGCGTGTATATATATATATATATATATATATATATATATATATATATATATATATATATATATATATATACAGCCCAAGAGTCTTCTAAGTTTAATCTGCCTTTTGCAGATGTCTACTCGCTTAAAATGATTTAGATTTCTTCAAGCTCCAACCAAAACTGTCTAAATACGAGGTTTATCTTTCGAGCCAAGTGCTTATACATTTTAGAGTGTTCTCCGCGAGTCTGCGCGTTACCTCGTTAAATAATTGTAGAAATGTATGAAATTTGTGCACGTGACCGGAGACGTTATGAGAAGGTAAGCTGGGATTTCATTAAAACTAATAGATATTTTATACAATTTAATTACGGAATGGTATCTCTAAAGTACGAGGAGTCCCCATATATATATATATATACAGTACCAAAACCTTTGTATTTTTAGCAACAATGTATGTTCTATACCGGTTTATAGCGGAGGGCATATAGGAGGGCCTGTTAACGCGATACAAATGTCATTGTTACATTTAACCCGAACAATGCTCGAATATAACAATGCACTTCGGGATAACGGGAATGAAAGCTATCGCGTTTTGCCGTTAAATTGTATCCCTTTTGTACGTCATCGATCTTATATATACATGTTGGCTCAAAATGTTTTTCCAGAATATTGCTAACTTATTGCAAACGTATTCCAGAATATTGCTAACTTCGCATACGAGACGCGTGCGAAGAAGGTATTTCGATCGATAAAGACTAACATTGTCTGACAATTCGTCATTTTCAGTCACGATCATCATTATTGCTAGCCTTCTTTTACGAGATTGTTCCATGGTTTATGCGTTCTTACAGGCTTGATAATGTCTTAAGGTCGAAGATAATACGAAGATTTTAAAAGGACAAATTCAATGATATCTGGAGAGAATGTATTTTTCAAAAAACAAATAAATTTTGTAATTTTACAATTTTTGCTCAGACCTAGTATCGCGGGTAAAGGGTAAAGTGCGTAATAATAGGTAAAGGGTGTAGCAGAGAGATATTTACATGCATCGATTAGTCCCTTCAATTGTTAGCTACAATCTACGAATAATTATTTACTTTTACACAAATATTCTATTTCACCGATGATTTACAGCCAAGTTCATAGCTTGTTCCATACTCCGGCGCCATCAGTTTCCACGCAATTGCATGGAAAATTAATGCGACTTATGTAAACAATCGCTGCACAATGTACATTCGAAGTTTCGAAGAGAATTATTTGGGCGCGCGCGCGCGCGCGCTCGTATCCGAGCGTACCGCAGTTAACGCAGAGGGCGATGCCAGTATTGGGGTAAAATCAATTGTAAAGCCGTGCGCGGCCGCCGTAGTTGCGAAATAAGCCGACTCGTCGAAACAATTTGTTGCCCAAGCAGAATTACTTATAATTAGCTGTTTAGGATTAGCGAGGGAATGGAGGACAGGTAAAAGGCACGAGATAAAGAGAGAGAGCGAGTGCGAGAGAGATAGAGGGGGGAAGTCATTGTTCCCATTACAAAGCGTTTAGTAATTATGATTAGGATAGTACACGGAATTTCCATTAAATCTTGGCTTTGGATTTTACGCTATGCCCGATCTTGTTTTCGCTCCCTCTCAGTTCCTTTCTTCGTTTTCGCGATTTTCTCTTTCTGTTTCTCTCTCTCTCTCTCTCTCTCTCTCTCGCTCTCGCTCTCGCTCTCGCTCTCTATCCCTTTTCGACCTTCTGCGGAGATCGGATAATCGCGTGAATTCGGTAGTAGGGGTTGGCTGCATTCAAATGGCGCAGCGGGCGAATAATTTGCATAAATTTCTCACTCTTTGCCTCTCTCTTTTCATCCTTTGCTCTCTCCTCTCTCTCTCTCTCTCTCTCTCTCTCTCTCTCTCGTTCTCGCTCTCTACCCCTCTCTCTCCCTCTGCCTGAAAATGAAATTGGACGTGAACTCCCTATTCTCGCTATTCGTTTCGCCCAGCTATAACCTTTGAACTTTGACTAGTGGGGGAGAAAGTGGTGCAGCACCAGCAAGCGAACGGAAGAGGAACAGAGTATATGAATAGAGGATCGAGGAAAAGAGAGAGAGAGAGAGAGAGAGAGAGAGAGAGAGAGACCCAGTGTCGAGATCTGATCCCATTTTTACTGCTTATTAACCGCAGGGATCGTGTTCCCTCATTCGTCGTAATTTCCATATTTGTCGGTGTATATATATATATATATATATATATATATATATATCGCTCTTTCTTTCCTCTTTATAATCCCTTATTACATTGGCGAATTCGAATTGTCGAAATATATATATATATATATTATATATATATATATATATATATATATACGCCCCTCTTCGACTCTTTCGAGAATCGATACATTTTACTTAAGCATTGAAATACGATTTGCCGTTGACAATTGCGCTGCTTTCACCTTTGATCGGTGATAAATGGCTGAACAACTTCGAGTTTATATAGGCATTATTCAGTGTCCCAGTCAGCGTGATAAGAACTCCGCAATTTATTTTATGGTTTTATGAGCACGGCTTCTTCGAGGACTAAATTTACGTTTCGAAAATTTTACGATAGAAACTATTTCGTTTACAAATTAGATTGGCTTAAGCAATTCAAACTCTTTCCAATGCATTTCATTATTTCTCAGAATGACAGGAATTTGTAAAGTATATTAATTACATTATTTTAATTTACATATAAATGATGATTATTATACGTATTTTAATGAATTATCTATTACTTATTTAAATTTTAATCAATAAATATTATGCCACAGTTTTAGTTGACAATCTTGAAATTATCTAATGAAAGATCGAAAATTCAAAAATATATGATCGAAATTTTTAGAAAATTATTAATATTATGAATTTATTTTGTTATGTCTAAAATGTTATTTTCGATATCTCTCTTTTCTATGTACAACTTCATATGGATCATTTCGAATTGGGGAAAATAATCATTTAATTACGAAAAACAATATGACTATAAAAATATCGATTATTTTCTAATAAACGAATCAACTGCGATAAATCCTCTTTTTCTCTCTGTGTCTTACATTTTCATCTAGGAATGAATCATCGACAGAAATCGGATTTCATTATTGTTTATTGATGAAAATTTTTATACATAATTTCGTTCTAAATTTTTTTTGAAAATGATTGCCAAAATAATTTTACCATTAAATAGAAGATGATCTACGATAATGAAAAGTATCGCATTAAAGTAACTGAGCTAATGAACTAGGTCAAATAAACTGGATTACCTTGAGGAGAAGAGTTTTATCGATCGCGAATAATCCACAGAATCCCGAGAATTCGCGCCTTTTTCAAAATGGCCCTTAACACAGAGTCAAAAATCATTTCCGCAAGCCGTAAAATCGCCATTGACACTTTTCCCTTGTCTAAATTTAATAAAGACGGAAAAAGTCGCTCGTAATACCGGTAACCTATCGCAACGATATATATATATATATGTATATACCGAACTGCTCCTCATTACAGCGGAAATCGTTGCGCGGCGATATTATACCGAGAGAGCGGCGAGGAACTCTTCTGATTCCGCCGCGGTCGTTTCGGCTTCATGTGTGTGCGCTCGCGCGCGTGTGTATGCTGCGCGCACGCGTTAACGGCGCGGGGCGTTAAACAAGAAACTCCAATCAAAATTTACGGTTACGCGAGGCAAAAAGTACCGCCGCTCTCGCGCGCCGTCTCCAATGCCCGGTACAGGCGGGACTAACCCCCTGCCCCCTGCCCCCCACCACTCCGCTCCGCCTCGCGCTCGTTTCCATGCTCGAGCACCAGAGATCTATAACGGGCGAGAATTATTCGACTTTCTTCTTTATTCGCGAGTCGCCTCCCCCCCCCCGTGTCCCCTCCGCCCTTCCGATTTTTCTCGCATTTTTTAATTACGCGCATACGGTTCGCCGGGGTAGGAAAGTTAACCAGCGTTAAGTCGACGACGCGCGTGACGCGAGCACCCCGAGGACGAAATCGTGGTATTGTAAAAAGTCAGCGGGTGCTTGCTCGTAATTTTGATTTACACCCCTGTCGACGTATCAGCCTCTCTGGCGCAGTATCGCCGATTGTTCGAGCGGCGAGATCAAGGCAAATGCCAGTGCTCGACTGTTTAATAAATAATCTCGAGAAAATCCGAGTCGATCCAATTGATTTAAATGAAAAGAAATCCCTTCTACAGCGACCTTCGGAATACAAATCCTTTTGGGGGGGGGGGGGGGGAGTGGTATCCAAGCCACGAACTTCCGTCGGTAAATCCAATCGCTTTCGGCGGGAATCATTAAAATTCCGACGATAATTTACATGGGCTATAGGTATGTACAAATCCGCGTTCGCGAATGAAACCATTATAGTTCGGTCATAAAATTTAAGGTGGATAAAATAATTAATATTGGAAGATTTGGCTTAATTCTAATGTCTATATCAAATATTTGAAGAAATCGTGATAATTTATATTCTCTAAGTATACAATAGTGTGGAATAGAAATCTTGAGTGGTACTGCTAAAATATCGGCCGACCGCCTCGCGCGACCCCACGCGACGCGTCGGCGTTATCGTGCCGAGGGGAACTTCGGCCTTTTAGAGAGCAACGCTAAGTAATATCTTTAAAAAGGGAAATCCGTCGGGGTTTTTCTTGCTGAATTCCTCCATGGTTATCAATGGCTCGAGAAACGTCATCGGCGACATAATAACGGCCTTTACGACCACGAGCGAAAGAGCTGTATATCGATAAGACTACCCTGAGGTCGCAAAATAGCCCCCCTCCCCCCCGAAGCCTACGCTCCTCTTATATCGCGCTGCTATGCGCCTCTCGGGCTTCCCGCTCGCTCGCTCGCTCGCCCGCGCGTACACCATAACCAAGTTCCACCCGAGTCATAATTAATTAAAGTATGATTTAGAATACTTGGCCACCGTTACCCGCTAAACGGGCAAAGTTATTCTCCTGGAGTAGATAGCGCGCGGCGCGGCGCGACTGCGGGAGAGAAGCGGGGGGGGGGGGGTAGCCGCGAGAGGTCGTAAAGCGCTGAACTATCGCCGGAGTCGGGTACGAGAGAAGTGGTCGGGTGGTTGGGGGGGGGGGGCGACTGGACGCTGCTCAGCTTGGCGAACGAGTGTGAAGCGAAGAAACTCGAGGTGGACGCGAATCGTGCCTCGCTCGCCTCCCCTTGGCTCGATCATCGAGGATAATCGACGGAATTTTCGGGGCGAACGACAATGTCCGCTTATATACCACGTGCTGTCGAGACGAGTCGGCTATAAATGTGCTCGTACACGGCCGCGTACGGGGCGGAGAAAAATTCATTTAATGGTCGGTCTGAACATTGCCCCGGATAATTCAGCGACGCGAACTGGCCAGGCTACAGGAATGTAAATTAACTGGATAAATATCAAATTTAGCCCGTGTATATACATACATATACATATATATATATATATATATATATATATATATATATATATATATATATATATAGAGAGAGAGAGAGAGAGAGAGAGAGAGAGAGAGAGAGAGAGAGAGACTGGAGAAAGGACGCGCATGGGGGATGAAAAGGGCGACCCCGAGAATAGAGATATTATCCATTGATTGCGAGTTTTAGGTCAATATACAGTATAGCGACCGTTCTATAGGTATATAGATCATAAGATTAACCGTTCGACTGAAACGATAAGGTACGCGGAAGGGGTCATGAATTATTCGCGCGTACGGATATTATGTATATTTAAATAAAAAAAAACTTATGTATATTTACATAAAAAACAAAAACTTGCTAATTAGTCAGCCGTGATTTTACGCGAACCGTGTAAATATTTCCTCCCCTGGAATGCTCCAATTGACTTTTACAATTGTATAAACACGGGCGAGCATAATGAGCTATCACTTGGCAAAGTCCGAGGTGCGATGATACAATTCCCATCGCCACCCCCCCCCTCTCCCGGTCCTGACTCAATTACAAAACTTTCCCTCGAGAAGTATAACCCGAGACACGGGAATGAAATTTGATTTTAATAAAGCTTCATTGCCTTTTTCCTTGGCCACGCGCGCGTATACATACACACGGACCAACGAACGATGCAAAATTATCCTACAATTACATTACCGAATTCCTTGTAGAACGAACTACTTATCTTCGAATGTCCTGCCGTGCGATCTCGGACAAAGTATGCGATTATTTTCAGAGGAGATGGGAACTTCCTGCCGCCAGAATTCAGGTAGTCCCATCGCCGGGACATGAATTATACAATGCAACGAATTCAATTTCGAACCGATCCCCTGGAATTTCAATACTTTTCTTTATTCACACACACGTACACACATACGCACACACACACACACACACACACACGTATATATATATCAAATAATCGCCCTGGTCGTTAAAAGCGAGCATTTTCACGATTATATTTACATTGCATTCTCGACGGCTCTCGCAGGCGTCTCGCGCTCTCGGATATCCGGCTCTAAAATTCGTGAAACGGGCTCTCGACGGATTATATACGCGCCCCGAGGATATATAGAGCGACGCTCTACTTCTGCCCTCCGAATTTGAATTACAGCGCTCGAGTTAATTTCTCGTCATACAGAGGTAGTCGGGCACGAGGCTCTGTCTCTTTCTCTCCCCCCCCTCTCTCTCTCTCTCTCGCTCTGTAATTATCTCTCGATTACAGTCAGCTTTGTCCCCGGCGCTGCTGCTTGACTTCTGCTTTATTACTGTGTAAAAGCGCATTGTTTTGCTTCGCGTGCGCGACGCGAGGCTTCCCTTCGTCGCCCCGGCCAAATGGCATTATAATTTCGAGCGAATCCGGGCGACTGTATTCCCGTGTTTTTCCTTCGCCTCAGCGCCCTTTGACGATCGTCGATTTCACTTTTACGTGACCGCGCGATTAAACGGAGTCGTTTAGCTCGGCTATAAGACCGGGTTAGTAGTAAAATTCGTCCCATCGCCCGGTTCTTTTTTTCCTTCCAAAAATCCCGACATAATTACATTTCCTCCCGCTCGAGGCATCAAAGCGTCCAATTCTCGCGGTCAGCACAGATCCGGACTAAGCGTAGCCTGACTGTCTTGAGCTCAGGTTACAGAACAGCCAGTAACGAATTCATTAATTTACTGCTCGACGTTTTGCCCATTTCCCTCGGCGCGCGTCCAAAATCTACTGATTAAAGATACGATTTAGCGAGACGTCTCAATTTTATTACCGGCCATTGCCGCGTAATAACGCGGTTGCGCTCGCGCATATACGCGTAGCGCGCTTTAACTGATAAATTACGATTTTTATTCCATGAAATTGCTCAATTTCATCCATACCTCTGTCGACGATCGGTGGAGGACAGTCCACCTTTTGGAATAACAAAAGGTCGATGGAGCTCGAGCTGCGAGATGATTCTCTCTTTTGCGAATTCGCACGCGGCATTATTATATTAAATCGAGAGAGAGAGAGAGAGAGAGAGAGAGCGCACATACACAATGATATACATATTTTACGGTAGTCCGGCTAAATGTTCGAAACATGTAATTATTATTATTTTCGGCTGATCTCGAGCAAAGATTATACGGGACGGTGAATTTCATTTGAATCTGATTAAATTTCGCTTCTACGTTGCGCCGTTGAAATTTCATTCAATATGAAACTCGAAAATCAGTAGACTTTATTGCTCGCGATTATTCATACAGAAATTGTATGTTAAATGGCATTGTGATTCTTCTTTTTACTTTTTTTCATGTAAATTATTCGAGTATTGATTTACAAATAACCTTCTGATGATTTTATTGAGGAAAAATTATATAATCGGAGAATTCACTGGAAATAATAAATACTTCCTTGCACTTGATCGTACCCAAGTTAAATAAAGCATACTTTAACCGATCGAAGCCCAGATTTTTTAAAATCTATAAAGTCCTAAAGTTAGCCTAAAAAGCTTTAAAACTAACTAAGCCCTTCTAGATAAAATGCAAATCTATTTCTTTCTCGAATTCTTAGAAATTTTTTAGAAAAAATTTGCTTAAAACAAATCACGACAAAACTGCTACCGTACGAAATTCCGACAAAAGCGCCCATAGAAATTTTCGATCAATTTGTTCGTCTAAAGCGCTTATACAGAATACAGAGTTTCGTCATTTATAAACATAAAAATCGCCTCGATAAAAAAAAACTTATCAATAAGAAGACGTGCGCGAGAAACTATGAATTTTTCGAACAATATATTGGCATAATTCGAAGGAAGTATACAATACTGAGCGCACCGGAGAAAATTTTAACATAATAGAGCGGAACACTGCAATATGCAGATCATTTAGAATATTGTGATATATCAGAATTAGTAGCCAAATCTGTTTATTCGTGTCCATACTCTCCTTAAGTTTTCAATGATGTATTTTAATTCGAACAGGCATGGATCATCTACTCCTGTCTTCCGTATATACGTATATATATATATATATATATATATATATATATATATATATATATATATCAATATACGAATGGATTCGGCTCAGTCTGAATCCGGAAGAGGCTTTCACAACTTCCCAAATCCAAATCACTCACGATCCTTTGGCCAACACGGCTCGAACTTCTCTCACTCCGCCCCCTCCATCCCGCGCTCCGTCTCGCTCAATGACGAATGAGCCCCTCTCTTCCTTAATTCCGTAAAACCGCACCCCGAGCCCGTCTATCCCTGCGCCAGGATCGCCGACGTACAGCCGACCACCGCGCCCTCTTACATATACATCCCCGGCCTGATTAATCTCGCGATCGATTCCGCGCGGCGGCCCGTCAAAGGAAGTCAACCCTCCCACCTCTGCCACCATTGTGCAGACGCGAAGTAAGATCATCGGGGACGTATGCGTAAGTATATGTAGATATATGCGCCGATTTTCGAATTCCCGCGGCTGAATTGCGCACGTAGGTGTGTGTGTGTGTGTGTGTGCGCGCGCGTTTGTGAGGACGAGCCTTCGTCGCTCAGCCGTCTGATTAAATTCTTTCGCGAGAGGTCGGACTTTACGTCGCGCGCTTCGCGCGACGGAGAAAACGGAGGCCCAGATGACCCAGACTTTACGAAATTGGCCTAGGTTGGGACTTATATTTGCTGGTTTTACTATATATATAGACACTATAATTTCATAGAGGCTTTTTCTGTTGGATTGCGAATAAAATTTATTTTTCGATCAGTATGAGCAAGGTGTAGAAATTTCAAATATACTTGTAACTGTGATATTCATAGGTTTTAGTTTAGATCTTTCGGCTCTTGAAAAACGATAACTATATGCATTAATCATTTGAGTAAGAAAAATAAGTAATTTAATAATGTTAAACTAAAAATATACATGCTATTGGGAAAAGTCGAAGAAAAGCTTGAAAATCGTTTTAAGCCTTGAGGAATACGAAACAAATTTTTATTCTGTAAAAAACACTTTCATTATCAGGAAGCATTGAAAAAATTCTTACTTTTATCAACTATTGAAACATAGATAGGGGTAATTTTTAAAAATCTTCCAAAAACAAAAGATACAATGTCAATTTTGAACAACGAGTATTTTGATACTGAGAATACATATTCATCATATGTTTTCCTGAATAAGCAGGGAAATTTTTGCATTTTTTAAAGCGAATTGAAGAAAGTCCATAATCAGACAGAGCAATTCTTGGCAAAGCTTGACTGAGAATTAATTCATCCCACATAATAGGTTCTTCTGCTTAGCTATTAGATCGATTAGTTAATTGCTCTAATTACGTAATTGCACAGATATATTTACAAGCACCATTATAGTACGTACGGAAAAATGACAGAGATAACTTTGATCGATACATTTACCGTTACAAAAAATAAAATTTCGATAGAAAACTTTTTTCATTATTTCAATTTTAATGACAACGCTTTTTAACTCATAAATAAATAATTTCACGTAAATTTCATTTTAGCGTAACGCCAGCTCGAAATACGAAAGTACATAATTTCTTTGTCACTTCGAACTTTAAAGCTAAGTGACGTACGCACCGTTCACTATATACATTATGACATATAACTTTTAATAAAAATTCACTTTCGTGGGACTTTTAATGGGATTAGAATTATTTATTAAATAATACGCGCTCGTTGATAAAAAGCAATACACCTAGTCATCTGATACGAGATATTTGTCAATTTAAAAGGTAAATAATCACAAAAGTTTTAGACATGCATATATGCATAATATATACGTAATAAATTCGCTTATCGGGCCGTGAATAAAAATATATTTTTTCTCTTAAAAATAATTTATGAAACGCAAGAGCTGCGCGTCAAAAGTCTAAACTGAGCTCGACACGTTCATCCTCGAAAACAAAGGTAGATGAATTTTTTAAAATTGCTCCGACCTATAATGCTCTCCCCGTCTACGTATCAACATAATGCGCTCGGCTATCAAAGACATCGGATTTGCTTCTATTTACGTTGATATTTAATATTTCATTCCGCAGACAGAGCGAGTATGATTAAAAAAAATGTCGCGATTTTACAATTTTAATGCGTATACGTACGAATATAATACGTGGCCGGCTCGGATTTTTACATCAAATAACCAAATGAAGAAATCAGGGATTTAAAGAATTTAAAAAGGTATCCTCTGCTCGTAGCGTCAATTCGTAAAATTTTCAATGCGTTTTCAGTTAAATCGATGCCTTTTGAATAATTCGAAATTTACGATTAAATTCGAAGGGCCACTGTTTTAAAACGAATTTAGTCCCTCGTTTAAAATTACACGGCATTCGTTGCAATAATCCACGGCTTCGGTATTCAAATAATATTTGCCGTATTAATGAGGGAAGTCTGGAAAAAATGAGTATTGAAATACTAGAAAATATCGCAGTGAGTGAGTCATATTAATGTGTCAAAGAAAGTTTTTAAAGTTCACGAGATGTTAATATGATCAAGATTACAATAAGAAGCCAAACGCAGCATAAAAATTAACGTTCTTGCATCTATCAAAGCAGTCAATGAAATCGAAGTTACGTACATACTGAAAACACGTGAACACTGAAGCGAGTGGTCCTTTAAACACGCGTATGCATAAAACTTGAGTTTCCGCAGAGAGGAAAGATAATGAATATTATTATAGGTAGCGAGTTTTACGTATGAGATCATATTCGAGATTTAAAGAGCGGGAGAGAGAGAGGGGGGGAGGGCAACATCCGATACCGTTCAGTTCCTTTTCCAACAGTCGAACGTCGACTAATTGGCTATTGGGAGGGCAAAGCCTTGGACTCGACTTATCGAATGGTTGAAAGAAATTATACCAAAATTCGGGGTTGAGGCCACCGTGATCACTGTATACTGCTCGAAGAGGAACGAGATTACGTTCGTGATCTTTCGGACTAGGGGACTTCGAAGAAGTTACGACAATGCTTAGCATATCAATTTAAAGCTATAGCCGTTAGAAATAATGTTGATATAGATATTTATTAATAGTATTTCAATGTATTGTTGGATGATCGAATGATACTCGTGGATTCGAGTAGCAAGCGACGCGCAATCCGGACAAGGTGAATAATTAATTAATACTGGAGAGGTAGCATAACAATACACGACTTGTGCATTCATTGTAATGGACGTTAATAAATGTTTCCTCGTTGTGCATTCATTAAGCACTCTTTCGGTTTTCACAAGCACACACACACACACACACAAACGCACGCGTAAAGGACGTGCGTGCAATATAATTGCGTACGTCGTCTGTACGTACTCGATAAAACACGAGGAAAACGGCCCAACTCGTCAATCGCCCTACGTTGTCGAACAATGGAATGCTCTATGCGGGGACACGCGACCCGCCGAGATCGAACGGAGCTCCCGAACGGGGAGACGTAAAGCTGCTCGGATTTGAAATTGGCCCGAAACGACCCATCCCCCGTTTGGTCTCCTTCGCTGTGCGTATGCCGCGCGTGGCTGACGACTATCAATAACCCTGAGCCATCAATACATATACACAGACGCGCGGTATATTTCGAAGTTCTTTTTTTGTTAAGGTTACCTCGATTCGACTTTACGCCTTCGTTAATAAAATCCAATCGAGTGTTTCGTTGTTGGTTACGAGTTCGTATTACCTTTAAGAATAAACGGCTCGCGCGCGTTGATTTTGGAACGAGTTCACGGGCCCACTGTCCGATGCGCGGCGAGATACGCCGTGGCTTACGGGAGTAGAAAAGGCAGCGATTCACCGTGATCGCACATTTTTCCTGGATGAAATTATTGGACATGCGTCGAAAATGGGAGAAAATACTTTTTGTCGCGCTCTTATCTCACGATGCCGCCTTGACGCATTGGGCAGGCCGTAGCAGTAGCTTTATCAAACATTTAATTTCAATCGGAACATTTAATCTCATTAAAGTGGAATTTTTAAATTGCTCCTGAGGATACTTTAGGGCGAAAGATAAACGTTTGACTACAGACGCACTTTAGCATCTGTTATATCAAAGGTGAAATTCACACCTGTATGTCGTTCTTAACACGAAAAGTAAACTCTCGTCGATCGACAAATATTTTCTAGTTTTCTATAAGTCTCGGCGAAATACCAAATTATTCGATATGAATTTTTTAAAAAAAAATATCATTCCGGCATCCTCGATAATTTAAAAAAAGTTCGTTATTCCTTCCATTTTTTCGACGACGCCGTTCATTGTGTAAACGTGTCTTTACAAAAAATAAAACATCATAAGCCACATCCGGGCCAAAACATTAATCACCTCGTCGGTTTTACCCTTTTCCGAAAATTCTCCATTTTCTCTGGTTTTTTGTTTCATTCCGCTTGCCGCGCTTCCCCATCGTATAAAGCCCGCGCGCGCATCATTAGCCGCGCCAGAGTTAAGAGCGATTAATTCGCGTGGATGTATACGGCTCTTCATCTGCGAGGGTTTCGATATCGCACGCGAGCCTTTCTGTATAAACGCGAGGCAGGCGAATGCGCATCGCGTTGCTCTTATACATGCGTGTATATATATATATATATATATATATATACACATGTGTATATATGTGTGTATGTATGACGCGAAACGCGCGAGGTGCGTCATATTTTCCTCGACGTGCTCTTTTATATTCGCGAGAGCCCCCGTACTCAAGCCCCACACTTCTCTGATTCTTGAAAATTGTAAGAGAGGGGGGGGGGAGGAAAAAGGAGCGAACACATCGAGAAAAGACTCGGTCTGTAGATGTTTAGCTTTTACTACTGGCGCGACTGCCGCTGCCTTTTCTTTCCTCCCATTCATTAGCGGCGGACCGTTTTGCCCCGAGGTAGCCAATTCGGGATAATTGGGACGGTTCGTTTTGAAATTTAAATCCACCCCTTTGAGACGTAAAGAGAGCGGTAGACAGAGATAAAGAAAGAAAAAGCGATAGAGAGAGGGAGGAGGGAGGGACGGGATGCAAATATTATTTTCACGACGGGGGGAATATTTTTGGTAGTCAAATTGAAATAAGCCCGACGCGCGCCTCGGCGCCAGAGATTTGCATTTGACGAGTGAGACATTTCGAGGGCCATAGAATATTTATATAAAAGCGCCGGAGACGATAAAAGAGAGAAGGAGAGAGAGAGAGAGAGAGAGAGAGGGAGAGAGAGAGGAAGAGAGAGAGGGAAATGAGTTGGTCTCTATATAGGCTCATTTGTTTTTCAAAGCGATCGGTCTATGGGAAATAAGGAGGTTCTTTTTTTCACTGTGACTTAATACGCGGTGAACGAGTGGTATGTTTATATTATTCTGTGATGAATATATATATATATATATATATATATATATATTCATAGCTTTCATAAGTACTTTGGACAAATTTGCAAGCGATTATAGTTTTTGCAGTTAAACGTGGAATCTAAAACTTCATCCAAATGATCTAAATCCAAGAAAAATTCAAATTAAACAATTGGGGATTCATCAAAGGCTGAAAGAGAACAATCAAACAATCATTTATACGGTAATTTTAATGGGAAGTTATTTGATATATTATTCAACGAAATATTACCTGATTTCAGATTGTTTTTCTCATTACTATTATTTCTCTGTATATGTATAATTATAGTACAAGAACGCAACTTTCGAATATTTGTCACTGCATACGCTCAAGAATTCTCTTTTGAATCAGGACAGACATTATCAGCGGAGCATTACCGGTCACATCCATTTATGTCCTGTTGCAAATTGCAAATATCACAGTGACCCCCCCCCACTCCGCTCCCATCGTGGACTGGCCCCCTGTGGCATTATTATCGGGTTATCGAGTCCGAAGCCACCCCCCTACGTCCCGCACCAATCGGATCCTATGAAATGTCTCGGAGATTATTCCATTGGTCCTGATTTTCATCCACACGCGTCCCCGATATACATAGAGACATCACGCACACGCGCACACGCATGGATATCCCGTAATCCACCCGAGTCCAGTCCACTGTAGAGCGCGTCTGCCGTGCAAGCGTATGCACTACGTGGACCTATTTGCCAGTGGGACGGCCGGGGCGCGGAGAGGGGCCCTCCACGCTCAATTACACGCGTAATATTGGCCTCGGCGTTTCGTAGCCGCCACTTGCGCGACGTAAATATATATATATATATATCTAACCCCGTTCCCGGATCGGTAACGATTCGCCATCCAGACCAATGGGCGCGCGCTCGGCTGCGTACGCGTGTGTATAATGCATTCGTACGGAGCGTGCTCGCGCCACGTTTGAATTTATCGGCGGTTGGCTCGACCGCTACTTTGCCGACCGCGAAAGTGCGCTGGCTTCTCCGATGAGGTGGGGTGGGGAGGGGGATTATTGCGCCTGGTGGTGATATGTGTATGCTAGGGATGTTTTCTTTAGTACCTATGTGTATGTGTTTAGGAGGCAGAGAGTCAGAGAGAGAGAGAGAGAGAGAGAGGGAGAGAGAGAGAGAGGGAGAAATTAGTAGCTGGACGTGGTTATTATTTTCGCAAACTGCAAGAAACTGTCGGAGGATAGTATAGAAAGGTTATCACATAGACTCTAAAGAACAGTTAGCCTCATAATTATTTATATTGCTGCAGCCGTTATTATGGAACGACTAAATCGTTCGTTAATTTTTTTTAACAATTTTTCTTTATGCAATTCAATGAATAATAATTATTGTTGCTATGTTTTGTAAAAGACTAGTATGTGTATGATTGCAAACTCTTTTAAAGTGAACATTCTTAATGAAAACTCTCGAAATTCCAAAGGATATCATTAACGCGGAGAAATCTCCTTTCACCAAAAAACTTGATCTAAAAGAATTTCTGAAATACTAGTTTTCCGATACTTGCATAACATACAGTATGATCAATAGTTGATATAATTAAATTTGCGAGAATAATTTGTGGGTTTCGGAGACACGCAACAAAATTTTGAGACAAACAACCAAAAACAAATTCAGGATGCTGTAAGTATTCTGAAAGCGGCATACGTAAAAAAAGTACCAGGTAATTTGCAAAAGTTTACGGAAGTTATTCAATTGTAGAGTGGAAAATTTGTGGTAGTTTACTCAAAAGGAAAGAAAGCACAAAAAACAAAAAAATAAGTTAAAGTTTCAATGTTTCTCCGAACTTCTGGTATTTGACATTATATTAAACAGATAGAAGAATGCAGCTTCTGTTCAAAATCTTAAATTACCAACAAGTTTCAATATTTATTCTGTCACGGGATTATGTAGTCCGAAATTCTTAATTTAATATCAATATTAAAATGTTATACGATTTTAGATCTATTTAAACGGTAAAGTTAGATTAGTGGTTCTCTGGGGTCTACAGTTATTGTAGTTAATTAAATAAACAATAATGGTATAACGTAAGTTAAACTGGTAACGCTACGAAATTTTACTTATAACGATTTCTCATTAGAGAGAATTAATATATTTTTTTATAATTATAAGGATATATAAAATGAGTATAAAATTTTTATACTGAATTAGGTAAAAACATTCTATATTTATTTTATTGGATTTATATGAAAGAATAAAGTTCGAAAACTGCGAAACTTACGCAGTTCTGCAATTACTCTTTTACCTCACATCGATATTGATATGGAGCAATCGGCTCGGCCGAACGGACACCGCACGCAAACCGAACAATACGTATTTACATCCCAGGGCCCATAAGCATTGTCGAATCCCCTGCCGACCCTCCGTGAGTCCTTCTTAATGACACAAACGAGCGCCGTCCTCTACTTCGTCCCATTGCCGCGGGCTAAGCCGCCGGTGGCGAAAATCCAGCGAGATCCAAACTATATATATATATATATAGAGGAAGCCGGAGCCCGGCTCTGCTCGACAAGCCCTTGTCAATTCTCTCCCCCCGACCCCTCCATCCTCTCGTCCTCTCGCGCGCGCCTGCCTCCTCGCCCTCCGCCGAGCCCTTGACCCCCAATTGGCCCATCGCGCGCCCGCTGCGTCTCGCTGTCCCGTCGAGCGTTGAGCACGCGCGGGACGGTGGGTGGGGGGATGTTGTTGACGACGACCCCTCCCCCCTTCGCCCCCCGGCACTCTTTGATCCTCGAGCCGACGAGCGAGCGGGCCGCGAGGGCCGCAGGAGGGCCGAGGGCTCCTCGACGTCGGCCGTTAAAGGGTAGACGATTCGGGACGGTGGGCTGGGCCGCGCGGCAACGAACGCGCCGTAATCGACGCTCTCGTATTAGCTCGAGGAGGCGCGTTTGGCCGTTGTCCGCCATTCGATTCGAATAGACATCAACTTCGTTTAACCGTTACGTTATTATCTGTTGGCTTTTTCGTATTGTTATTTTCTTCCTCAAAATTCCGGTCGGCCCGAAATTTCTGGATTTGATGTGATCGAATTCGATGCACGATACCGTCCTAACCGATGGATTATGGATACGAAGGGTCCGAAATAAACGTAACAAAAGGGCGTAAATTCATATATTATTTGCATGCAGTCGCATTCCCGTCGAACGAAGCAACGGAAGCCGCTAATTAGGTTAGTAATTTTGTAAATTATTTATTCATTATTTACCCTTTAATTATGATATACCGTTGCCATTCTATCGTAAAACCTATCTAATTATAGAATTATGCGAAATATGATAATGCGAAATGGTTGAATATAATTACTATTTATGCGCGAATCTCGCCGATGCGTTACTTTCAATCAAAGTTTATTGAAATTTTTAGTTTATTAAAGTTTATTAAAGTTTTATTAAAATTTATTAAAAAGAAAACCAAAAAAAATCGAAAATACTACCCAACGATTTCTATTCCTGGTATAATTTTTCTAATTTTCATAAGAAATAGAACTTCTTCAGCCACCTAAATTGTACGAGAAGTGTAAGCGTCAGAAAATATATTAATATTCCCGTTGTTATCTAAAACCTTATCGCAACTCTGCCAATTGATTAAGAACGTCGGCGGTTAAAATTGTTAATCGGAATTTGAACAAAGACAGAACAAATTAACCCTTAACAAACACATCGAAACGTATTTACTCGAATATTCGTGAAAAAGTTGTTGAATTATTGCCGACTATCGAAAGGATTAAGTCTGAAGCGACGTACGAGTACGGCTTACGGTCCGCGAGATACGCAGGGAGGATTCGTGGCTGAGCCTCGCGCGACTCATTTATCTCTATGCCGCACGCCGAGCCGCTCTAAAAATTCAAATATTGCCCGAGCAAATGACTTCCCGGCGAACGGCATTTATTCGTCTTCGTTAGCGGCTCTCCGGCTATCGCGTACACCCCCGGCGCCGGGGCATAAGTAAATTTAACTCGGCTCCAGCAGTCTTGAGCTGGATTTTTCTTGGTTAACTGCGACGTCCCAGTTTATTTAGGACGGATATCCTGAAACGCACTCAACGCACAACTAGATATCTGGATAGAGCAAGGGGCTCTGGATATTTTGGTATAAAAATAAACTTTATTCTAGGTATATTCGATTATTTAGGATGTCGCGGAATTGGTTTTTTCCACGTGGAGCCCCCGGACGATGTAAGAGGAAAAAAAATTGATACTCAACAGCGGTATAGGAGACTTTTTTACTGTTACAAGCCATCATCATAAAACTGTGAACAATGAACTAAAAGTGTCTTGCTTTATATAGTTATGTAGTAACGTGTTCGTTTAGTTCGTAGACATCTCGTTAAGATAGAAAACACGTCTCTTCTTTCGTGTAACGAATCCCATTCGCCGTGCATGCTTATTTCCGGGTTCTGGCGCGTTCGAATTTCATATACGAAATATAATGCTAAAAAGAGACGGAAAAAAAAAACAAAAAGTAAATTGTGAAATCCGTGAAAAAGTTTTACGTGTACGAAACATTATTGAATTCTAGAAAAGTGTAAAAACACCGATGAAAAGCGGAGGGAACTTGATTAAAAAAGAAAAAAAAGAAGAAGCAAAAAAACCGCCGCATTGACAATGTTTCTATGCTGATATTTCCATATATGCGCGACAGTTTCCTACACATACATTCATACATATATATAAGGAACACACTTCAATCGGCTTATCGATTTTTCCCTCTTTTTTTCGTATTTTTATACTGTTTATGTTTAAAGAGGGTCGGGAGAGGGGGGGTTGGGGGGCAGAAAGTTGACAATTCTTTTGAACTCGCGGTAAAACAATATTAGGAAATTTGGTTATATTGCTGTATGTACAGGAAAAATATTTATCCAAGCATTGCGCGGATATCGTGGTTTCTATATATATATATATATATATATATATATATATATATATATATATATATATATATATATAGACAGAGATTTTATACTACTCGTTATCTCTCACTATATATATATATATATATGCATCGAATAAAACAAAACAACGCATCTTAGGACTTTCGAGCGAATCTTTATGCTACTGGGTTTATATATATATATATATATATATATATATATATATATATATATATATTTGTATATGTAGGTTTGTACATTTTAACCAGAGACCTGTCAGCCGCAACTATTTAAGCGCCGTCCCTTAACTTCTCCCCGACGCCCCAACACTCCGAGGGGCCGGAGCTCTCTCCCGCGACTTTAGGAGGAGCAGCGTATATACACGGGAGCTTTGTGATTTTGGGCGCCGAGCAAGCCCCTCAGTCCTCCGCCCAAGAGTCGTGTACCGTGTATATATATATATATATATATATATACATATATATATATATATACATCTCCCTATTGTTTAGGGATGCGGAAGCGCGCGCGGCCGGTCATTCGTATTGCCCGCGAGCGCTCCGGCGGCGCGACGCTGACGTTTCCGTTATTAAAGCGCCGCGGGCGAAATTAGAAGGGGAAGGTACGGACGGGAGAGCCATGGGCGTACATCTATTGTATGCGTAATTTTGCGTTGCTCCGTGTACATACACGCACATATACACACATATATTTAGTTCCGTCGTTTCTGTCTTACAAATATTGGAACATCGGTTAAGAGCGATTGCATAATTGACGATGTAGTAAAGAGGAGGAGGGGAGGGCTGCTTTGCACGCTTTTGTTTTAAATGTAGTTAAACATTTTTTCGAAAAGGTGCTTTTACACAAGAGACAAAAAAATCTTAGTTTGTACATTATAAGATATTATATAACATTATAAATACTACTATGAAGGTTGAAATGTAATTATTTTATGTTTGCTATCCCCAGTAGCAATAAGCATTTGTTTCTTAATCGAAAGTAAGTTCAATGTTATGTTTGTAGAAGATTTTTACTACAAATATTCTTTAAGTCAGAATAATTCTTTCATTATAATTTTTAGCTGTAAGAGATTCATTTAACTGAATATACAATGTACATCGGAAAGTTTAGAGTAAATTTTAAAAGCTTTCAAATTAATAATTGCTTTGTTCACAATTATTAGCTTTACTAACAATTTTATTACTTAACATTTCACATGAAACATAGATGAACAAGGATATAATAAAGCAAAAAAACTAGACTAAGACTCCCACTATTCTCATACTTATTTCTGTATAAAGCGATCGTGCAAAATAACTATCCATTAACTTTTTTTCTCCCTTTTATTCTAATTTTACAACTTTGGAATTCTTCTATGTGGAACGCGTCCTTCTGTAATTTCTACAAAATTTTGTCTTTCTATCAAAGTAAAACTTTCATCCCCATCCCTTTCTTCTTTCTACTTCTAAACGTAGAACTTATCCAATGACCTATCCTTACGTGTAATAGTATAATAGTAAAAAAAAGTACATAGGTCGAATTGAGAATGTTTTAGTTTCGGAGTCGGAAGAAAAAAAGCCGCCGTCTCGCCGAAGAGTCTGTGGGAGGGAGGGGGGAGGAAAGAATGGAAATCTCATAGATATTCTAATCCCGCTCCCCTGCGAGAGTTCGATAGCGCGGCCGCGTTTTATTCAACCGTCCCACTGAGCTGAGATATATATATATATATATATGAAAGAACTCGCGGCGGATTTCATATATTAGCTTTAAGGATGTGGAACGGGAGGATTTCTCGTGGCGGTCGTGATTGAAATTGGACGTTTATCAAGGCGAGCAGGAAGAAAGCGCGCCGCGCTTGAAAAATTTCCCCCTAGCCAGCCCGGAGTTATTATTTCTATTCTCTTTGCAGGGACAGAGACGGAGACGGAGACGGTGACAGAGACAGAGATAGAGAGAGAGAAAGAGAAAGAGAGAGAGAGAGAGAGAGAGAGAGAGAGAAGAGAGAGAGGGAGAGGGAGAGAGGATGAAATAGCGACGGTGCATTAAGAGTGGTGGGACGGGGTGGGAGAATTTTTTTTTTTTTTTTTTTTTTAAATAAATCGCCCCGAGCTTTGAAAGCTCGCTCTGTGTTCCTATTAAAATTATTTCCCGTTATTTTTTTTTGGCAAAAATACACTTGAATAGCTCGCGTGTATATATATATACATATATATATATATATATATATATATATATATATATATATATATATATATACGTGTCTGTGTGCGCTCGCGCTCGCGCTTGCACGTATATATCAACGGGTGCGCGCTCGCGGCGATCTTTTTAAATTTTCCGTTTGAGCCGGGCGCAACGATCGCTGCTTTAACGACGCGCTCGTGCGTATATATGGAGAGATAGAGAGAGAGAGAGAGAGAGAGAGAGAGAGAGAGAGAGAGAGAGAGAGAGAGAGAGAGAGAGAGGAGAGAGAGGAGAGAGAGAGAGGAGAGGGAGAGAGAGAGAGGGAGTTTATGTGTAATATACACTTCCGCGAGATTTACTTCTGTGGGTTATGTGCGTGCGCCTGACAGGTGATTCAGCCTTAGCGTAACGTCTCTCGCATAACGTAAGAGAGCAAGTGTATATACGTCATGGGATGAAATATTTTTTTTTATGTTTAATAGGGTTGAAGGAGTGCATATCTTAGACCGAATAGAGTAAAGAATTTTTTTTTATTTTTTATTTTTTTTTTTTTTTTGATCCGCAATAATTTTAGTTTGTAAACATGCATAACGCGCTGAAATTTGATTAATGAATGAATTACAGAAGAAGAGATATTAAGAGATAAGAAGAAATATACGTGACTGAATATAATATATAAGGAAAGTATTACAAATTAGGTATGGTTAAGTTATTTCGCTTTCATAGACTTCAAAATGTAAAAAGATTTTAACTAGTTTTACAAACTTGCACTGTAGCATAAGTATTTGGAGGTGTTATAAATTTAAAAACAATTTTTCCATTCTATTTCTGCGTATCAAAATTAATGGAATTAAGAAATTACTTTCTATCCAGTTAAAGAAAATGAAAAGTCAAACCATTTTCATCGACAAAATGATGTATTGGAATAATACGGATACGCTCCGACTTTCAAAAAAGCTCCTTATCAAGGCTAAAATTATATAAATAAGTATAATATAATAGGTATTCTATTTAAATATACACAATTGTATTAAATATAGAATAAACACTCTGATTTGAAACAAAAGTAAATGTAAAATTAATTACAATAACACAAATTTGTAAAACAATAAAAAAACTTAAGTGAGGAAAGCACGTCAAAAAAGTTTTCTTTTATATTTGAATACAAAAAGTCTAACAATGACGAGGTAAAATGTTTAATGTTACAATTAGATAGTTATCTATTACATACATTGTAATTTTTGTGGTTCCATTCAAAGAAACTGACAAATATTTTTTTATCGGCTTTAAGAAAAAATTTTAATATACGGCATAAAGTTTCCGTTGAAAATGAATTGAACAACTCTCTCATTCAGTCGAAATATTATTAATATTTTTTTCTAATAAAAATTACATTATTTGTTGCCAGTCGACGTAAATTGAATTTTTATTTTTACCAATTTATTGGATATTATTACATTGGTTTTCCACTTACATGTATTTTTCGGTAAGATAGGAAGAAATACAGTTTTTGAAAAATATACTATGGAGCACTCATCAAGATCTTTTCACTTTCCATTTATATTTACATATGCTTAAGCAATTTCTAATGAAAGAAATGAGATAAAAGGCATTCGTAAATATGAAACTGGCATCTATTCTGCACTTAGAAACATTAAAATCTATGCGGTCATGTCAATTAAAAATGCATTAACTGTATTGCACGCGTTAAAGTTGCCCGCGGAATCGAGCCGTCCTCCCTCAGCTTACGTTCGCAGTCCCGTTCAAATGTAGCCCTGAACTTAAAAGGAGCGGGATGAGGCTATAAGCCATACCAACGACAGTGTCGCATAACTTCCCATCGGCCCCGGCATATATATATTTTAATCGGCGGCGGGCGCGCGCGCGGCTTTAATCCGCCCATCCCCCTCCCGCCGCGGGCGGGGAGACTAATCCCCGCGCTATATCTCCACCCGGCGAGCTCTGCACTTGGGCTGGGGAGGGGCGAGAAAGGGTCAGTAGGGTGGCACACACCTCCCGGAACCCGGGGGGGGTCGTATAGATAATGCGCCTTTGGAACAATTATTACACTCATTTGGGAGGATCGGCGGAGGGTCGTGGGGGGGGGGGGGGAGTCGACTGCGAAATCGCTCGGGCTCGCCGCGCTCGAGATAGAGACAATTCGGCGGGGCGGAGGATGCGGTGGCGGGGGGAGGGGGGGGGGCTGGAAGGCTATTTGGCCGGCTAACCCGGGATCGAGAGGCGGGGGACGCGAGGGTTTTAAGTCGCAGTCGCTGATCTCTCTTTTATCTTATAACTCCTCTGGCCGAGCTTTAAGCTCGGGGCTTAGAGAAAAGAATCCCGCGCTCCTCCGCGTATCGTCGATTAAGGGTCTCGGGGCCTTCGCGCGCCCGTCTGTCCCACGCTGCTTCCCCGCGAAATTTTAATTGTACGCGTACAGAGCTACGATCGGGATTCCCCGCCCGTGCTGTACGGTTTTACGGAGACACCATCGGGATATAAAAATTGAAGGCCGGCAGGCGTAATCGTCGATTTTCGTCACGGACAAGTTCGACGTTTCTTTCTCTCATTCTGCTCTGCGGAATCGCCAGTTTGCCGAAAGTCGGTTAAAGAGAGCCGCCGACCTTTTAACGGAGCCGTAACGAAGCGGAAAGAACGGCGCGCAGAGAGCGAACAATAGAGCGGAACGGTTGGTCCAGAGTAAACTTTTCGTCCGTGTTTGCTTCATTACCATGCGGGTAAGTTTATATAGAATTTTTGCTTCGAAAAAAAAAAAAATGAAATAATAACAACAGCCGAAAGTAAACGAGCTAAGCAGATGTTCTTTTTTTTTCTTGCTGCGAATCGAGAATGTGTGCAGCGAGCGAGGATCGTTAGAATAATAAGCAGAAATTCGCCTACATTGGGGTAACTGTATGTAATTTCGGTGCTGTTGAAAACAAATATCTTTCTTTTTTTTTTATAACGACTATACTGAATGAGAGAGTTGTCCATTTGATTTTCAACGGAAACTTTATGCCGTATATTAAAGTTTCAAATATATACCAATACACCGAAATTTTTCAATCAAATTTACATCCTCCTGCAAACGACAAAGGGGAATCGACGCGGAAAATACAAAAAAAAAAAAAAAAAAAGAGAGAGACAGTTAAACCGTTTCGAAAGCTTATATTCGCGCGCCCCATTGTCAAATTCGAAACAGAGGAATCGTCGATCAGTTTGCGCGCGTTCGCGCAATCGTATCTTTCGGCTCCGTGGGGCGTGAAAAAGCGTATTGAAATCGCGGCTGCGCAACCTGAGAGAGAGAGAGAGAGAGAAAGAGAGAGGGAGATAGCTCCCTTACCACCCTTCCCGAAAAAGGTAAAGGAGGAAGTAAATATAATCCGCAGCGGCGCGCGGGACGCGGCGAGCGGCACAATCGCAGGTATTATTTCCTAGCTGCCGCGCAATTTTCCGCGACCCAGTTAAACGGGGAGATAGCGGCGAGAGTACTTAAAGATCGGCGGAGGGAGGAGGGGGGAAGGTAGATAATTCATCCTTCTCGCGCGCGCCTTAATTATCTTTATGAGGGTAGTTTTTTTTTTTTTTTTTTTTTTTAATACCAAGAGCCGCGACGCTATAGACACGGAAACAAAGAAGCGGAGGAATGGATGGCGCGAAAGCACAACAACGGAAAAAATCGAGTGTGCAGCTCGAAAGTTTGCCGTTGATTACGCGGTGATTTATCGAGGTGGAACGGATCGGAGCTGAGGAGAAATTTTGTTTTGTTTTGTTTTGTTTTCATTCTTACAAATTAACGGGTACGCGATAGAAACGAGTCGGCGGCTGTTGTCGTTGATCCAGTGGGATAATTGTATGGATTTTGTATTGGAATTGCCAGAGGAGCAAACTTCTTCGTAATTACTCCGTCTTATTATTTTTCAACTTCGCTGCTTGTGCTTTATTTTAATGCAATTGGGACACGATATAGAACAATCTACTGATATAGGACAGAGATATATGAGATTATATAATTAATATTTGATACTTAATCAACTGATCTGTTATTAAATACGTCGCTTATTCGTGCATGTTATTTAAAAGCAAAAAAAATTATTTAAAATTTTTATTTATAAATAATGCATTTTTTAATTAAAAGTTAACGATAGATTACCAGTAAAAAAAATATTGTTCAGTTAAATCGATATTTCTTCGTTTAAAGAAATAATTATTGATTTTAAAGTAAGATAGCTTTTGTTTTAAATGTAGTTACTGGAATTAAGAAAAATTTTTTCGATTATATAGTCAATGGTCAAGATAATATGACCGTTGGACAACGCGGTGCCATTTGTAACTTTACGAATCAGCCGCCGGGCCACTCTCTCCTCCACTTTTCTATGTTTCGGAAAACGATTTTAGCATTCTAATGACGAGGGAGATGAATAAAAGACAGATTAAAATATCCTTCAAGAACAATTTTCGGCGTTAACGAATTTCACTTTTCAGTTTATTATAGTCGACATACGAAAGTAGATTTTAATAATTTATCTTATATTATTATAGCTCAGATTTTACTTGTGTATTATAAATTCTATGAAAATATTCAAGAAATCAAACTATTTATACATAATTGAAACAAAAAATCATAAGAAAATTACTATATATTTTAAATTATTATTAAATAAAGTATGCTCTCTAAAGATCGAATAAATTAAGTTACTTCCAGAATAATTCCTAGAATCACGAGCCCGTCAGCAAATATATTTTTCAAAAACGTTGATAAATATATGTTACATATATTTAAAAATCGCATATGAATTTAATAAATATTCTTAGGATTTTAAATTTTGAGAAAAGAGCTAATCAAATTCTATGTCTTGTGCAAGCAGGTACTTTCGCCATTGTCACACTCTTTAATTAAATTTTAATATAAAATATTATTTTTAATAAAAAAAATCCTAAAAAATATGTTAGACAAAATATAATAATTAATTTTTGTAAAATGGCGCATTATTATTTGGTGAACATTTCACACAAATGATTTTTCATTATTAGACTTTTTCGCTGTTCAATGTAAAATTTAATAAGATCTTTAAATTTTTAACAAGATTCTAAAAAAAAAAATACTATTTTCTACAATAACACTGCAATAAACCAGTGAAATTTACTATAAAAACTAGTAATTGCTGCAAGCAATCATTCCATTTTATTTTTACAATAGATAGAATCTGTCCCTAAATTAAAAAAAAAAACAGTACGTTTTAAGATTACAATTTCCCTCAATGAAGGAATAGATCATCTTGACCATACGACGAGTGTTCACAATATGGCCATCGTTGAACGTTTCCTACATTTGACTTTTCCAGAAAATGCACATCTCGCGAAATTTTTTGATACTCCCGCACTTTCAAACCGCTCGAATTTCTTCGGCACGTCGAACGTCCATTGTGGTCGCCGTTCGCCATTTTGCGCAAAGTTCGTTCGGATTTTTATCGAGATTGTTTTTTTTTTTTTTACCTCGCGCAAAATCATCTAATACGATCGACGAAATTCCAGGCTAATTCAATTTTATGCACCGAGCTGCCGAGCACCGACTAAATCGCAACTTGCCCTTTCGCATCGCTTACAATTAGCGCTAATTCCGCTTTTTATTTCGGCGTAACGCTTCGCTCGCGTTTTTTTTTCTCGACAACCCCACCCTCACGGGGATCCTGAAAAGCTTCTGCCCCAACGCCGCTCGCATTGCACGATCTTTCCGTTGTCCCGGCGCTTTTTAATTAAAGAATTCCCAAAGCCTCTGTCCGATCCCGCGCCCTTGCTCATCTTTCAAGCTCTCTCTCTCTCTCTCTATCTCTCTTTCTCTCTTTCTCTCTTTTCTTCGAATTTTTCCACTCACATGACCATGTGTGTGTGTGTGTGTGTGTGGCTCGTGTACGAAGATCGGAGTAGTATAAACCTTGGCGGCTACGCGCAATTACAACGAATAAATGGTTCTCCTTCCCGGGGCTAATCAAAGTCAGAACGTCCGTGGCTACTTCCACCAAAGGGATTCCCAACCCCCCCTCGCCCCTCAAATCACTCCTTTTTTTATCTTCCTTCACCGAGCGCAGATCGTCCGGGAAGAGGGTTTCGCAGCTCTATACGGCTGTGTCCGAGTCCTTGAAGCCGAGAATTTTAATCTCGGGACCCAGTCCGCCCAGCCAACGCCTCCGGCATACACGTAAAATAGTCCCGGCGTAACGTCGGACGTTCCATTTCGCCGTAAAGACGCCGCGAAGGTACTCCGGTCTGGACAGTTGTCGAGGCCCAGCGCCACCCCGCGGACAATGCAGTAGCCATTAATGCATTACCGCGGTATTCCGTGCGCCGCGGGGAGTGGAGGGAGGCCGGAGAGGGCCGGCCAACAAAGCGAGCTCTCCGGGCTCCATTGTCGAGCGCCCTGGGAGCGTAAGTCCGTCGTTGTAATTGCGGCAGCGCCGCCGGCGGGGAAGAGAGTAGATGGCGCTCTGCGCGCTTTTTCCGAATTATCGCTGTAAGATATAATTATTAGGGGGGAGGGGGTGCTCGAAGCGTTTTATCCAACTCGCGTAATGAGGTGCCCCCGTGGGCGTGGAAAAGTTTACCCGTCGCGACCACCGCTCGGGTGAGTATTGAGCGGAGGGAAAGGGGGTATTGTTAGTAATTGAACGCTTGTGCTTTTTTTCTTTCATAAACAACGCTAATTATTGGGTCTTGAGGGGCTAAGCTAAGTTTTGCTAAGCTAAATTTTATCGTTGAAGTTACGTTTTGTTCATTCAAAGATTGGCAAAATGTGCACATTATGTAAATAAAATAGGCATTTGAAATGCAGTTGAAGTGTACGTCGATTAACTAAACTGATGATTTATTGATAATTTGAGAAACTGATGATATTCGAAATAATTATTGTCTTTATTAACTGTAAAAGTTGAGACGTGGACGAGTAATTAATGAAGAATGATGTGAAATATTAATGAGTCTCACCGATCGGACCTTTCTTTTCTTAATACAAATCACTGGCGGCTTTTGTGAATCCTCCTGTTTATCACTTAATATCTGTACATTATAGGGGAGAGACTGACGTTTTTAAAGATTTGCCTAATGTTTAAGATGAACAAGTAATTCTGACGTAACTAAATCGAATACCAGACAATGACTGATCCTATCGTAGAACTGGCATATATTTTGCCAGATATTTGGAAAAAACGATATCAGATAATGATTTCTGTATTTCTGCTTTACCACTATTCTGCCCACCGAATTTTGTCGAATGACGACGAAGCTACACGTAGATATAAATCACGCATCCTGGAAACTTCCAGATCAAAACTATACTCCGAAACGATCGTTAAAAGACAAGTTATTGTCCTTGATAAGAAAAAAAAAAGAATGTCACTTTTATCCTCTTTGATCTTTCACTCTCGGTTTTAACCCGCTATAAATTTCAGCTTTGACAACCAAACGAACCTCTTCATTCTTTTTTTTCCTTCACGCAACGTCGATCCAGAAAGCCAGCTGAGCTCCTTTCTTTCAATCAGACGATCCTTTTATGTACATTTTCAACGCTCCCCCCTCCTTTAACGTTACACGGATCCCGCCGTCCCGGGAGGAAATCCGTTAATACAGACCACTCCCTCCGCTGGATTAGAAGAAATTCCGGTCACCGAGGTCTTTTTTTTCGTGCCACCTTATCGTTCCGTTCGAGCGCTAACGACTCGCCCGTGACCCGGGTAATCCGGAACTTCGCGTGCGCTTTCCCGTAATGCGAGATAGAGACGCGGCGTGTTTTTTTTTTCTCTCTTTTTTTATTTCGCGAACGCCGAACAGTGTTGCGATAATGAAATCAGTAAGATTTACCCCTCCTCCCCCTGCGCTTTGATAAACCGTACTGACGTTTTATTGGTCACTCGAGTAGATAAAATAGAAAAATGGTATCATATTGGTCATTTGATTCAGTACTGATTGAATTTATGATCATTTAAATACATTACAAATAAAGTAGTTCTGGGTAGAAATAGTTCAATAAACTATGATGTAATTCTTTTATATTTTAGGATTTGAGTAGTGAAAAATTTTTTCCAAGATAATCTCAAAGCAGAAAATTACATAAAGATTTACTGTAATAGTTTTTCAAAAGAATCGCATTAATAATAGTGGATATCTCTTGTTGATATTTCTAATCTCTCAATTCAGAAAACTTTAACATTCAAATTAAGATTCTATTGGGTTCTTAGAAATTGAGATGTTTATAATTGTATATAGTAGAGAAAAGCCATTATGAAATGCAGTTTCGCTTTTAGAGAGAAAATTATATTTTTATGGAAGCAACAGGTTTGCGCGATAAGACGAAGGTTTTACGCATCAAATTATTTTTAACGTGCTGCAGATATTTTCCTTGTCAATAGATTGGATAATGGTCGGTAGTAGACATTTCCTTGCACATATACCTAAGTAGTAAGTTATATAATCGTGTTAATAATTTTAATTGACATTGACATCGGGCTTATAGTGGCAAAGTTATCACTGGGGGAATGATTTTTCTACATTTGGACGTTATATAGAAAAAGATTCAATACTTTTAAATAAATAGTAGAATCGAGGATCATTCCGATCTCTATAAAGTCCGTCAAAAGCGATTCCTCGATAATATATGTATTTTTCACGACCCCATCCCTCCGGCCCACCAATGGACGTTCCTTCAATAACTCGCTTTTCCGCCCGGACGGAGCCAATAATCCGCGGATCTATCGGGGCGCGCCCGGGCGCGACCGAGCCGCGGTCGCCTCTCCTCGAGAGCGAGACCGCTCGGCGCGCGACTTTATCGCCCCCGTCGTTTCGTTTCCGTACCGCAGAGTCCCGGCCGCGTCGTCGCGCACCCGCAGTGGTGGGGGGGGGGGCGAGGGAGGGGTGGAATTGATCCGCGGAACGGTTTCCCGCGCACTGTACGCGAGCGCGTTTCGCCTTCAGTGGAAAGAGTTGGGTCTGGGGCAAAGGACAAGTTTAAATAGACGTCCAGTGCTGCCAGCAAACGCATCTTTTTAGCATCGAGATAAAGGAGCAGCGGAAAGAAGCTTCGGTAAACATTGGACGATCCAGGGAACCCCGGTCGTTACTAACGAATCGCTAGCCATCGGTGCGTTGGCTTATGACTCTTGGCGATCGATTGCAGGAATCGCGATGTAGAATTAATTTCGCCACCATTGAAACTACTGTCTAGACTACAAAAAGTTTAGCCTTTTTCATTAGCCCAGTTGGAAATGTCAGCTTTTCCTCGGATTCGAACGTCGGAGCATAGATTTTTGTTATATAATTTTTTAAAAAGTGTGTTTTAATAACAACGTCGGAGAATGCATTGAATTATGCAAGATAAACAAAGAATTCTTCGTGTTTAAGCGGGGAAAATAGAGATAACCGAACTACTACGTCCGAGATAGGTATGCAGATGTTGCGAATGCATTGAAAAACGGAATTATCCGAGGCGGATCGAAATAGCGGCGACGGAGGATACCGGTGATTAATCGCGATCCTTATAATTTCGACGATTTCTAGCGGCGGCGGTGGCGGCGGTGACGTAGCGCGCGCCAGAAGCCGAGAGAGTAATAATCTTTTTTTTTTTCAACCGCAACACGGATACGTCGCGGACAGAGTCATTTTTTATAGAGGCGAATTGGCTCTCAGGGTAATTAGCTGTCTCGTTGCTCGCGGGGGAGGGGGTCGATTCGCTCGACTTTTCTTCCGTATACTTCAATACGCCAGATGTCAAATTCCGTTGACATCGGCCGAATGCGAATATTGCTGTTATTGAATATTGCGTTCCGAGCTTTTTGAAAAATTTATGATCCCCAAGAGCTTTGCGCTCTGGAATACTCACAGCAGCTTATGCATCGTTCGAGGATCACAGATTTCGAGATAAAAATTAATAGACGACGCTTTCGATATTACGGCGTTCCGTATATAAAATCTCGTTCGACCCCGAGAAGAATTTCCGAGAAATCTTTGGAACGAATCGAGTTCTACTCCGTTGAAGGAAAGTATAAAAAAAAAAAAAAAAAACAAAAAAAAAGTAAACCGTTTTCAGAGGATCCTCGCCCAACTTCTTACCCGGAGACTGTTCGGAACATTTTCTCCAGAATATAAGACTTGGCTATGGGAGCTCTCTCTCTCTCTCCCTCTCCCCCCTCTCTCTCTCTCGCTCCCTATCTCTATCTCTCTCTTGTACTCTCGCCTGACGCGCGCGCCAACACCAAAACTTTCAGCCGGCACGGTGGAAGCTTCTCCGCGCGTTTGGCATGTATGCGGAAAGCTCGACGTGCGCCTTTCATGTATACACACATGTACGTGTGTATATATATATATATATATAGCTGCGCGAGGAGCGATCCATCAAGCGGCCGGCGTGGAGCTTTCTCAAAAGCCCCCCCCCACGCACCCTACCGACCCCCGGCCGGCAAGAAGAATCGTCGCGAATGCGCGAGCGCCGAGTCGTGTTCACGATGCGCGGGCGCTTAGCACGTTATATTGGGGTATATATACACATGGACATCAAGACGAGAGGGGAGAGAAAGAGAGAGAGAGAGAGAGAGAGAGACTGGAATTGGTATGGGTGCGTTGGCCGCTCTTGCTTTCTTTATACTTTTGATGGCAGTTTAAGAAGGTGGCGAAACTACGCTGCATGGACAAATAAGCGGAAAAGTATAAAATTTTCCGAGCTCCACGCGGAAAAATGAAAAGAAAGAATAGTCTTCTTCCAAGATCGTTCACTGAATGTATTTAGAACGTACTTTTCCAAAAAAAATAAATAAATAAATAAAGATACGAAAGGTAATTGACCAGAATATCTATTTTTCTCAATGTATAAAAATTTATTCAGCCTGAATTTTAGCTAGGATAAAATATTGCAAATTGAGAAAGTTATTTAAATGCATGAATTATATAGAGGATTCAATGTTTGGATTGCGTGAACTAGAACGCCAAGAAATAATATCATTAAGCGCGATGTCTCACAGAGTATACACACAGTAATTTTCAATTAGTTCGAGACGATTTAATATATTCATAGGAAACGTCGTGCACAATGTTTCGCGCCTGCTTGTCGCATCGAGATACCATTGCAATAGCTAAAATTAATTATAATACAGGATTCATGGATTAATTTTGTAACAGTGAAATCGAATGGGTCGTTCGATTTAAAAATAATGAATGGCATTCTTCAGTTATTAACAAAAGATATATGGATATTTTTTGGCAGTGCTATAATAATGACGCAATAATGGCGTCCTTTTTCCCACGTTATACGTTTAAAATGTAACCGAACGTTTTCATCCCCTCCCCAAAGATAGTATTGGAACGACGGATCGAATCTTACACGAATAATAAAGCCGGGGAAGTAACCCGGCTTTTTTCGCTCGATTATTTTTAAATTTCGACGTCTGAAGCGAAATTAATGCGATCGGTATATACGGTCGGATCGCAAATCTAAAAAGGGATGAATTCGCAATTATTGAAAATCCTCCCCGTGGATAAATCCATTTTAAAGCAGCTCCAAGTAGAAGTGGATCTGGACTAGAGGGAGACAGAGAGAATTGCGTATGAAAATCTGATTTTCGTTCGAGCCCTACGCTTCATATCTTTCGTCTCCTTTTTAACGTTAGTGCAGAAAAAGTTAAAATTTTTTTTGGAAAACTCGTTGATGCTGAAATTAGTTTATTGCACTATAATTTATAGAAAAATTCTTAGAGTTCAAATTCGGTTTAATAATGGATTAATAAATCATAAGAAAATTGCATTATTGCATTAGTGCATTTCCGTGCTATAAATCAGTACAATAAAAGTTGAATTTTGACGTTTTGAAAAATTAAATAAATTTAATTAAATAGATAAACCATTCCAGCGCAAACTTCTACAATAGTTTCTATCCGACGACCAGCGAAATTAAACAAATTTATCTTTTCGGATTATTCAGAGCTCTTGGTTATTACGAAATGCATAGATTAAGTAATTTGAACGCGAAGTTATTAACAAACCAACTTGGGCCAAAGTAGGTTGAACATATTGTACGTAACTGAGCATTGCTCAAACAACATATCCGGAGTTTCTAATACGCTCTCTGTGTGAGTTGTGTTATAAATTGTATTAAAACATCCAAAAGAAATATTACCGAAATCTCAAGAATATGCATAAGATCATACAGCGTCGTTTAAATTCTCGCAAATGTATATATATCGCTGCCATTCCATTATATTCGCACCGTTTCAATATCTTGGAAGCATTAGAGCTTTCGGGCATGATTAACGCGTATGTAAATCCCTCTATCTCGCTGTATTGTCAACGCGGTCCCCGCAAAAATTAATTGCATGAATAATGCAGCAAACTAAGGCGCAATTTTGCGAAGCTGGAATGATCTATAAATCTTTACGTATGGATAGGATTTATTAGCCGGCGTAACGTCTGTGAATGGAAGAGATCGCTTTGGGTCTTACATCGTATGAAATCGCATGTCAAGTAATCTTATTTACAAAATGTGGCCAATGATTCGGATATTCGCACGGGAATTCAATAATTGAGAAAATAGAATATAATACAGAAATTGGATCAATTACGTGATTCTAACTTTCGCCTTGGATCGCGTGCCTTGCGAACGTCAATTGAACGAGAGATAAACGAATCTTAGATGTGCAGTATTTAAGTCATGTCACTGACGAACCCAGCCACTGTCATAGGGTAAAAGCTGAAATGGGAAACCAGTATCTTTAATTACATTCTATTTCGAATTTTTTATTCAATACGTAGTAAGCATCTGTAGTCCTCAAATTCTCGTGTATATGTCGAAACTTTCGCTCTCAGGGAATTCATTGACTAAAGTTCATGTTTATTTTATTGAAATCTAGTTGCCACAACCTTGTAGATACTGTAGTGTGTGCGTGTGCGTGTGCGTGTGCGTGTGCGTGTGCGTGTGTGTGTGTGTGTGTGTGTGGTGCGCGCGTGGTAGGAATTAAATCAGCGACTCGCGACATTGCAATCCGGGACGGTCGGTGTGCACCGAGAAAACCGCTTGCCCAGCTGATTTCCAGACCGAGAAACGTGTTCCTTTTCCCCCGTGATCAACTACGTATATATCTATGTACATGCACACCTCGCCCGAAAACAAATCCACGTCTACGACCGAATCACAAATCCATTCCGGTTCGCAATAAAACACCCTTCGGACAGTTACCATTCCTGTTCCACACACATACACACACACGCGCGCGCGCGCGCGCGTGCACCTCCTTATCTGCCGCGCAAACCCTCGTCGAACTGGAGCATCGACAAGAGCAACCGGACCGGCTCGAACACGAGGAGGTCGATAGATAGACAGACAGTGAGGGAGGTGGGAAAGAGAGAATTCGGCGGAGAATACGAAGAGGCTATCTATATATATATATATATATATATATATAGGAGGGCGCGACAGAGAGAAGGAGCCAGCTGCGACAAGGCTGAACTGCCTCTCGCCCGTCCCGCCGAGGAGTCGATTCCAGGGATTCCCTGTCAGGTTGGCCCACACACACACACATATGTATACACACGCGCCTAAGTCGTGCTCGTCGCGAAGAAGAAATCCTTCCCGTGGCCTCGGCCGAGCGAGCCGGCACTGCGCCCCGAACTTTTGCCCCGCAATTATACATACCGGGCGAGCTCGAACGGCGATGCAGCGCACAATATACGTACGTACGTACACACGACCCTCCCGTAAGAGCCTTTTGTGTATACATCGGCTAATTGGGCGCCAGCTCCAAGTGGCCGCTTCCCTCCCGAGGGACGCGTCCGGGAGGAAGAGCCGCGCGCGTTCGCCACCCCACAGCCTCGCCTCCGCTCCCGCGAGCCGTGGACCGGCTCTCTCGCCGGGAGGAAAGTGCGCCACGGAGAGGCGAGCCGATTTGAGGGGTGGGGGGGGTAATCGCGGGAGCTTTGTTTCGCTTACACGGGCCGCCGCCCCCCCTTCCATGACTTCGGCCCGCAGAACTCATCCGTGTGCACGCGCGCTTCGAGCGCTAAAGTCTCTCTCCGTCGCTCTCTCGGGAGGTCGGCTCGCGGGACGCGGGCGTCAAGGAGGGAAAAGCTCCGGTGATTTGTTTCGGGATTTTCAGAGCCCGGCAAGAGGGGCGGCTCCGGCAGCGGCGGCGGCGGCGGCGCGCGCGCCTTGATGAAGCGGAGCTCGCGCGCCTGCGGCGGGATGCGCTCGGATGGCAAAAGTGAGACGCTTGCGGAATAAATGGAGGATGTGCCCGTTCGAGCTCATTGAAGGTCTCCAGCGATTTTCGGTGGGACTAAAGTTTCTGGTGGGGGAATTTTAAAGGGTCATTCGAGGTGTTATTAAAGAGACTCAGGCGTGCAAATATTGATCGCCTATATTTGTTTATTAATTTATTGATATTTCAGCGGAGATTTATAGTTTGTGAATTTCTGGACATTTGTAATCAAGCAGATTACACTTTGTACATGTGACGTATTTCGGGTATAATAGAGTGATTAATCGTATTAGCGATAAACTAGAACAAAGCTTCAATATCGAATTATGATGGAACTATGATTATAATCGTTACTTTACCAACAAATTGACTTGACATAGCTCAGGGACGAATTTATTTTTGTATTTTATAAAACTGCGAAGCAATACGATAAATAATTATTAAATACTACGAAAGTTCGACGAAAAAAATTATTTTAACCATGGATTAATTACGAAATAAATCTAATTAATTATCAGTGGCAATTTCTATCAATTTATTTATTTCCTCAGCTAAGTACGAGCTAAATAAATGCAAAGGAACAATTATTAGGATGTCCAGAGTTTTACTGGCTTAGCCTTACTGGTTCCGCAAATAATTTTTGGTAAAAAAAAATCGTTGTTTTGTTCCAATATGTTTTGGATCAACCCGCAAAATAACATAAGCAATCGCAGCAGCTGCCGATAATCAAACGAAGTTGTTTTTTACCTTTATATTTTATTCACGTAACAAATATATATATATATATATATATATATATTCTATTTCTCATAAGTGATATTCCATTACCATGACATATCATGTAAATTTTCATGCGTAATGAATATTTTATGCAATTTATCTTCCATTCGAAATGAATTAAATAACAGAGGGACTCTCGAATGCTTTTTGCGCCAATAATCAATCTAAAACTATACGAATACTAACGACTAGTTTGTCGCCTATTAATCTACAGATGAAATAAAAAATTATCGATGCAGACAGCAGCGTAAAACTAAATGTTTATCCCGGAAAGCGTCGAAATTCTTCCTAAAAAAAAATTTTTTTGCTGAAAATTCCTCAAAGTGCTTAAAAAGTGGATGATCGATAAAGCCAGCGAATTTTAAGCATATATGTATATATATATATCCATGAAATATCGGTGGGCTTCGGCAAGTTGTTGGCAAAAAATTATGCCGAACTGCACGTCGACGCGTTGGTCCCGCGCCGCCCCCTAGGGCCGCCCGAACTTTCTCGCTCGATTCGTTATTTCTCGCCCGTGTACCGCCTCAACCCCTCCGCCGCCCTCGCTCCGATAAACCGACCGAAACTTCGGCTACGACGAATTAAAGCCCTTTTAAAGCCGACGCGGCGATGCGTGCGCCACACCCCGACGCGGTAGAAAACGCGCCAACCCCCCCTCCCTTCAATGGTCGATGTAATAATTGCCGATGCCCAAATACCGAGATATCAAAGCGCACCACCATCGCCTGGACTCAAACATGCAGCTTTAGCTCTTTACGCCCCGACCCCCCCACCGCGCTACTCTACACGACCGACGCGGCGTACGCGCGTACGCGCTAGCCGACACATTGCCGAGGCTTATGTATACGTGTATAATTTCATGAATAATGTATCGCGGCGCCGGCCGGCCGCGCCCGCGCCCCCCTTCCCTCCCGCATAGGAACGCGGAACGACTGGTTTAACGGCGCGGTAGGACGCGTGTAACCGATTTATTATTGAAATGATGGAAAAATATCGATAAATCTTGGTTTATTGTCGAGGGCGAGCGGCGCGGGATCGGGGCGGACGGGGGCTTATTGTTTGGCGGGCTCGCAGCTTCTTCTATCTTCTTTCTCGGGCTCTTTTTTCTCTCTTTTTCCTTTCGAAATTTATGACTCAATGGCGTGGTTTCCAGCCCAGAATTTACTACTGTTCTATTAAGGAAGAGTGCCCCCGGTGTGAGAATGAAAAAAAAAAAAAAAAAACAGCTCTCGAGGGCAGTTTTTATCATCGCGAGGTATCTTCCACGGCCGCAGCTGAAAATTTGTATTCCCCTCTATATTATCTTTTAGTATGCGATAATAGAAAATAACTTTTCCAGGCTGTGCAGTTTCTTTTTTTTTTTTTTTTTATATTAGCATTTAATATTTCGTGTCGAATGGTTCATCGAAAGTTTCGTGATTTAATTAAAAGTTGAAAAAAACGGGCGTATTCGAGTTTAATTAGAACATATTTATTAATCACCTATTTATTTTTACTGCCAAAAGGACTATATTGATTACTGCAGGACTGCATTGTTTAAGGAAAAGACTTATACGGTGCCTAATTTTAATTGAACTCTTAAATTTATTTTCATCCAGCCGCTTGAATAAATTTTTTAAAATACGAAATTCGAATCGAACTCATCATTTCCAAGTTAAAAAGTTGGCATGACATAAAAATAATTGTAAACGACAGAAAATATGAAGCCTGAATAATTTAATTATCCGTATAATACTCTGCATTTTATGTCTATTTAATTATATAAATATTTTGGGCAGTAAGGCACGTCAATTTATTATCATTCATCCGACTAATCGATAAGTACATCTCGAGGTTTTCGAAATTCGGAAATTTTTCTACGTACGAGAAAAGTAAGATACAATTCAATAATGCTTTTTTATATATTACCGAATTCGTTTTAAATAATATAATCCGTTATCTATGATATGAAAATAAAATCATAGAAGTTTTTATCGAGCATAAATCTTTTCATTTGTGTTTTCCTTCGACCATTTTCGTTAATGCCAAAGACAAAGCGTTTTTCATAACCGTGCCCACGTGTTCGTTCGATTGTTCCCACAAGCAAAAAATATAGGCTACGACAAATGTTAAGCTCCTCGAACTAATAGATTACAAGGTATTGCTTTTAAAGGTTCGCGAATGAAATTCCACTGAAACGAAATCCTCGAATCTTTTGCTCTTCCCCGATTATCAAAATACAGATGCACTCACCTGCTTCTTTTTTTTGGAAATGTTTTATAAATCTTCGAATCGTTCAATCGATAAATTTCCTTACTTTTTACGACTCGAATTTTGATAATATTCTTGAATATCATTCACAGTAGAAAAACTAGTGTCAAAAATATGAGAGCATAACAATAGTCAATTAGTATCAAGAATTTACTTACAATATGATTTTATTCTTCAATTGAATTCGTTTAAAAAAGAAAAAAAAATACGTACATTTCGATTTCTCAAGCGGGCCACCGAACGTCTACGACCGCGTCGTCAACAATCCCACAAAGAGAATTATCACGACTCGCCCCAATTACGTCCACGCCGAATTCCCCAGGAAAGAAAACGCCCGCGCCGCCAATGACTGCCGCATAAGCTCAACGCCCTGGAAAACAATCGCCTCGGCCGTGCCTATCGGAATTCCCCTCCATGCACAATCTGTTGGGCCGACGCGCTCGAGCGCGCCGGCGTCGCCTAGCCGAGCCAGAGCTAATTTATCCCGAGGCCGAGAGCAACCCCCCACCCCGTCCTCAGGGAAGATTCGCGCGCGTATATAATCCCGTGAATGGCCGTCCCCTCTCGGAGGAGCCTCTTTGGCTGATCCTCCTCTCTCCCCCCGCCTCCCCCATCCCTCGCCCGCGCAGCGTCCATTCTCTTTATATTAGCCGACGGCGATTGACTCCTGATTATCGCCGGGTCGAGAGGGTAGTTTGCTCGGACCTGTAGTATGTCTCTTGTATTTTCCGACTCCTCTCAGAACCTCCACAATTCCCGACCGCTGTGTACAAAATGTGTGTATGTGTGTGTGTGTGTTAGTGCTCATGTATGGCTGAGGGGCGCATCGATCGCTCGCCGTTGTCACGTTCGCGTGCTCCCTCCCTCTCTCTCTCTCTCTTTCTCTCTCTTGCTAACCCTGTGCAAAACTTGGCCGCGCGTGACGATATTAGATAACGAGATGATTTACTTTGTAGCTTTGGCATTTAGCCCTCTCCTCCGACCCCGTCGACCCTTTCCGTCTATATATCTGTCTAATGTGTGTGTGTGTGTATGTGTATTTATATATAATATATATATATATATATATATATATATATATATATATATATATATATGTAGTTTACACTCTTAATTCATCCCGCCATCGCTCCTCCGGATTTAAAGGCTGTATAAACGGCGATCAGCGCGACGCCGTGCCTCGCTTGGTTTTGCCGGCGCTCACGATATTACTTTTTAACGCTCATTTTATATATTAAAGGAGATTGTCTTTTTCTTTTTTTTTTTTTAACTTTCGACCTGATGAAGGCGTTGGATTTTAAGGCGGTTAAAGAGAAATCGGATGTTTTATATTTTCCCGGATTTATTTTAATAAATCTGCACGCGGATCGTGATTAAAATCCGGTCGGAAAATCAAATCCTCAAATCGCTCCTAGACATATTATATTCATAGTTTCATAATCTATATACGAGGAAATTTATACGATCCTTTTATTTTCCACGAGAATGCATTTCAATGAATTTGTTAAATGTCGCATTTTCAGCACGAATGGCGAATTAATATTAACGTGCGCGCTTCGGCATTGAAAAATGTCACTGCTGCTATATCGATTTAACAAATGCAAGTATTTATAGCGGATACTATTTGCGATGCCCATCAATGATTAATACAGATATTAATTAGGTATTCATGACAATTAATTTTAAGTATCATCCGTTATTCATTCTGTCTCGCTGTATATCGCATATTTGCCGAAATAAGAATGCGTAATTAAATGTCGTCTTGGAATCCATTATACTTTTCCGGCATATATATATATATATATATATATATATATATATATATATATATATATATATTTACGTTGTACTTGCGAAACTTGTTAACGGATATTGGATAAATTCTTGGCAACTCCCATTTGCACATAAATTAAAATGTGCGCTCGGTAATTGAAATACTCCGTGGCGCAGTCGTTCGATCGAGTCCCTATAGAACGATTTCAGGGTTTTCCGCGGCGCTATAACGCTCGCAAATTACACACGCGTCGATCGAGATATTAACTTAAAATACCCGTCGATTACGTACGGGCGATCCCGAATTTACCGAACGTCCCCAAGTTTCACCGATTGTTCGCAAAATTCTCGGTGTCCCGCGCGGCCTGGGGCGTTGCGGACCGCCGCGAAGCCCAGACGATACGCGCGCGCTCGAAACTGGCATCCAGAGGGTAGTGGCGGAAAAATATTGCGCGTCGCCTTGGAACGAAGCTCGACGGGGCATCGGAAGGGCCCGAAGTCTGCACGCTGCCAAGTTTTAATTAAGTCTAGCTACTTTACTCGCCCCCCCCCGCCCCTCTGGCTGTCTGTATTTGTTACTCGAGGGAAGTTCGCGCAGCTGTTCGTCGGCTATATTTCTCAGTCAGCTCGACGGGTTCGAGCGCATTATCCAATTGCAGGGAGGAAATACTCGGCTTTGTTTGTTATACGTATCGCGAAATAACTGCATAGAAAATTAATTTTTGAAACGTCAAATTAGAATATATATATATATATATATATATATATATATATATATATATATAGAACTCGTAATGAGAATTACAGTTACCCATGAGTATAATTTTTAAACATGCATCGCCGCTCAATTTTTTTGCATATTTGAGAAGTGAAAATCTTGTTAATATTTACGTTGAAAAACAGAAAGAAATTCAGTCTAATATCAATAAATAATTTTTTCTGCGAAATTTCTAAGAAATAATAATGCCCGACTTTACATAAATTAAGCTTTATATTGCGTCTCAAATTTTTTTACGGTAGATAATATTTAAGATTATTAATTTTTATGAAATATTATTTAAGATTAAGATTTAAATAAGAATATGAATAAAGCAAATGTTTCTAAGTGGAAAAAAGCGAATAATGTTTATTACATATAAATACGAATGTTCGATATGTAATAAAAATAAATTTTTCAACGAATTTTAATATCGAGCGCATGTTTGTTTTGTTACTCGAGGCTGAGCGCGCGATTCTAGGAAACATTCTCGAAATAATTTAATTTATACGACTTTTAGAAAGCATACACTATAAAATAAAAATCCTGTTAGGATTCTTTGTTTCAAATACATGTCATATATAACATACTAGTACTTATTGAATTTTTCCTATTGAATCTGTCATACAAAAGTAAAATGTAAGTAATAATAATATATAGGAAATTCTTAAAATTTATAGAATATCATTATGTAATTTTACACTTGTATAACGATAAATCGAATAGTGAAATTCTGAACGTTGAAAACCTTCGATAAAAGACGTTCTACTTCGTGCGGATCGTGCCTCGTGCTCCCCGCGCCTGTCAATGCGTAGACACGATTTCCAAAATTTCGAATACCGAAGGGTGCAGAGACCGGGCGGCTCGAGCGTGATTATAAATAGACCGGCGGCGAGCGGAACTATCGCAGTTGCCTAATAGACGTCGAAGAATCAGGATCGTATAAACGGACTTGTATAGGAGACAATGAGCGATCCACGGTATAATAAGATTACCTTCAAAACAGACTTTGGTCCATACCTCTGGAATGAATAAATTATTTAGGATGAATTTCTTTTAGTCTGACTTTAATGAATTTTTAATGAACTCACACTGGGATTCGAAGTTTTTGCGCGAAAACATTGAACACTGAAAAACGCTTAAAACACGATGAGCGTCGGAATATAACGTATTAGGCACATATATATATATATATATATATATATATATATATATATATATATATATATATATAATATACCTGCAGCGTTAACATGGGTGTATAATCAAGCGCAATTCTCATATTTCACGGCTGCCTCTTAAAATCCTAGGCGGGCAAACAGCTAATTTACATGTTTCCTTTTATCGGTTCGAAGCCTAATTAGACGTCGCTTTTCAGCCTGCGATTGAAAAGCACGTCACGGGTCTCTCTCTCTCTCTCTCTCTCTCTCTTCCTCGCCACGGTCCACTTATAGCATATATTTATTAAATCAATATCAAAATTTCATTACCACGATTAGCCAAGTCTTGCCATTCACCGACGCTATACATAGAAAATATAATTAATCTTCGTGATTAATGGCCGCGGCTTAATCTCTCGCTCGTCTTATCGCCCAACGTACTTATGCTCGTTTATTAAAATATAAATAGAAAAAAGAAGAAAAAAGAAACAAAAAAATTATTTTAAAAATTGTCTATTCGCGATATGCTCATGCGTGACTATTGAGTAAGATATACCCTTCAAAAGTACCTCAGCATTATATTGAGAATAATTGCGGAACGATATATTTCTCTACTCCATAATGGCCCAATTGAACGCTAATATCGGTGAATGGATGGAAGGAAAGTGCACTAATTAAAATTTGTTTTTGTTTCAGCCGCCGCGATCGAACGCGGTTATCCCAAGACAATTGAACGAGCTGGTCTTGAATCAGGGCAGAACAATAGGTAGAGTCAGAAGGCGATTGCAGATAGATCGATTGTTTCCACGAATCCAAAGAGGTAAATTGAACGTTTTAGTATTCATTTTTTTATTTATTAAAATCCATTGTTACAGACTTTCTTTTCAATTTATATTTTGTTTAAGCCGTATATCGAGTAGTATTATATATGATCTTGAATATATTATTTAAAAAACTATTAAGTAATTATATATTTTTGTCGATAATTTTACAAAAAGTAATCGTGATATATGCTATGAAAGAAAAGTCAATTTTTAGACCCTGACACTGCACGATTTGCAAACTTTTGTATTGATAGGAAGGAATTCCAAAAGTTAATTTCGTTACGTCGGAAAAAAATAAGAAACTATCGTTACGTTAAAAAACTAAAAATTGGACAATTAGAATGAATTATAGGAAACTTGTCCCAACCGAATCATGTTTCTTGAATGAATGTTTCTGATCGCTATCGCGACTATTTATATGGATCTTTCCGTGTACTCGAGAAACTCTGTGCACCACATTCTGTCGATTAATGGTCTCATAATCATCGTGTAGATTTTCACTTGCAATAATTCAAGTTTCCATTCAATGATGCAAATCTTATTTCAATTTACTTCTTTTACAATTGAAAACGGATACTAGCATCGACATCTTTTCGGCCGTTTTTCGGCCATCAATACTAATAACCCTCTTATTGCTGGACCCCAATCTTGGAATCGTTTTCGATGCGACCCGTTTTCTCGGTGCCTAAGAAATACGCTAAACTCTAGGGAAACTTACTTTTTAGATATCTGTTCGAATTATTCTACTTCTTATAGTTCTCTCTCATAATTTTCAATGATTCTAATAAAAAACATTATTTGAATCAAAAGGTTGTAATGAACATATATCCACAATCATTCAGTTTCTTACTTATTGTGAATTGACGTTCCGACCATTTTTTATGCATTGGTAGTCATTTACTAACGCTTATCAAATGACCACATTTTACAATATGCTTTCTTGGAATCTATCATTAAAGATGAGGAATTGTTTTCAAAGCCAATTTCTCTGGTTATAAAGTTTGCCAGATTAAATTAGATGGAACTACTAACTGTAAATAGATGAGTAGTACTATATCCAGAGCATGGAAGACTTTTAGTTCCTAAAACTTTGCAGGACATATTTTAGACGTCAGCAGATATATCTCCCTTAATTTGCACGAAATCAGTCACCCGTGATCTTTTCTTGTTAGCAAATAGAATTTGTTTATAATAAAACGGTAATTTAACCAAAACCCGGAAACTTGTAATACGTGTCTAATATTTACATTTGGCACTTTTTAACAAAAAAAAAAAATAACTTCCCCTAATGTATTTCTAACTGCTCTAATGCACAAAGGTCTATTATTAAGTATAAAATAACCATAGGACCATGACTTTGTAGAAGTACAGTTACTTCCTTTAACTTCTCTCATGGGCTGTCGTGCGGTCTTCCGTTCGAATTCAAAAGAGATAGATACACAGAGGACCCTCAAACATTGAATGTACGCGATCGAATAGCGAAGCCGTATCCGCAGTATGTGTGTACGTGTGCGTAACTCGCCTCAAAGTAGTCTTTGATGCGTGCACCGTGCCCACAAAGTTTAAGCGAAATCGTATGTATCTCTCTCTCTCTCTCTCTCTCTATATATATATATATATATATGTAGAAGGATGTCCCACGCGTTTTCCAATGCTAAGCAGTATATAGTTGACGAACTTTTCGCAGGGGTGCCTAAATGCACCTTCGCGACGTTTTCATGGAGGCTTCACCGCAAGTTTCGAAAGAGAGAGAGAGAGAGAGAGAGAGAGAGAGAGACATTCTCTCTTTTTTCAGAAATTTTCCCTTTTCTTTTTCTCGCCTCGGCTCAATAATAATTTCGCAAGAATGGACGGAAATTTAGAACGAAGATCGCTCGTATTTACTAAGATCGAATGGGTTTATTTTGTGCTCAGTTGTACTAGGGAGAGCCTCTCTCGATATTGATTCGCATGCACTCTTCGACACAAATGTATTTTCTGCTAAGTATAATATACCGGTCAGGAAAAAGGATATAAATAAATAATTGTGCTCTTGGAAGATAGATGTTCTATAAGTTACAAGTCAGTGCAAGTTTAATGAGTGGGATTGGACGGAGAGGATTTTGATACACAGAGTGAATCCCTATAAGACTCGTATTTTTTCGTTTCTCATGGACGCTTTTTTTCTGGGGCCCTTTTCTAATAGCTCTTAAGTATCGTTCTGATTTATTCTTAAATATGAAGAAAAATCGTTACTCGAAACTTTTCAAGACATTTTTGAAATTCCAAGTACAATTAAATTCTTAAATTTATTCATCATTGAATTTAAATATGATCTTAAGGTTTGAGCACTCCCCGCTTCTATTTATACATGCACTCTTAACAACTGTCCATGACCCCTCTATGTTCTCCGAATTCAGAGAATTTTCCTATTCTTTCGAAATTTTACTGACAAAGCCATGATTCTAGTATTATAAAAGGAATCCAGTAGACCAAATGAACAGCCTTAACAGGGGGTATCGAGTAGAGCAAAACTTGAAATTGATATGTATATAGTATAAAATTGAGAAAATCCTTTATACCTTTTAAGTGAAAACACTGATATCAAATTCAATTAGTCGCTCGAGTGAGATGCCTGGAGCGAGAAATAAAGAGAAAAATAGATAGTCTGAAAAAGCTTTTTTTGCTTGTCGCTTACACAAGTCATCTGACCATGAGTTCTGAAATATAGCTTTTAAAAAATGCGATTAACCTAATATTATTTTTTTGCGATTCTACGTGTAAAAACTCAATCTAGGTTGAAAAATCAATTTTGATTTATAGCGATATATTTAAGGCTGCATAGTCTATTCAATATATCTCGAAAAGTGTTGTTAGGAAATGATTATGACAAAGAATTATGTTTTAGATTTCGGGATTAAAAAGATAGACAATGTACATCTTCTAACTCTTTTTTTCTGAATTCGACATTTCAGTATAACATCCCTACGTTCTTTTCTCATCCATTCAGAAACAGAATTGAAGTATAGCAAACTCTCTTTGAGGACTCCTCTTGTTAGGGTCGTCGACATCGAGCTCGTAAAACTCCGATGCTCTTTCCTCGAACCAATTGATTCTTCCACAATGACTCAGCCATCGGACCGCTATCGAGACTTACGACTCTCACAATCCACTATACAGACTTCCCGTGCAATTGAGATTTTGCGCGTTCGCTTCACTGCGCAAATAAGGTCACCATTGGCTATCCGATAAGCGGCTGACGTTAATTGACAAACGCGACGATTCAACCTCGCCAGAGAATTTGGCGATAGTACGAAATAAGTTCTCGGGAACGCGCTGGCTGACGCGCGGCTCGCGAATTATACAAGAGTCAGTTTCTGTAGCAATCGAGGCAGCCTTGTCGGCGAATCCAAGGGGACGCCTCGTAGGAGCGATAGCGAAAGTAGTTTGCAACTTCTCGCCGCCTGTCTTAAGATTGACGGAATTTCGCTCCTTTTCTCGTGGCGGAATAACTTGCATGAAGATTTGTCGAGGTGTTTATGAGGGGCGAAGTAGGTTGAGGTGGGGAGGGGGATAAGGAAGTTTAGCAAGGTGGCAGTAAAAAAGAAGCGATCCAAGAGAAGGTTGTGCGAGAATGAATTTTTTTTTTACCAAGAGCTAAGACTCCGTTGAATTGGTGAATAATTCTGTGGAATATTTGATGCGGATCTTTGAATATTTTAGTATTATGTCGATTCTTCTTGTTTTTATCTTTTTCTTAAGGTATAGAGAGAGAGAGAGAGAGAGACTAAAAAAGTTAGTAAAAAAATCCATGTCCCGAGGCATTCCACTGCCGGAAATTGGAATGCGAATTTGTACGAGAATGCCGCACGAGCTCTGTTCGCACTACTGTTACACGGGTTCTTATAGTTCAAACTTTCATTGGGCAATTTTAAGTTTTGCTCGGTGTGGTGCGGGGCGGCGGCTGGAGCTGGCTTCGTTGAGCCGCGCTCACTTATACTCGGTACATAAGCGCCGGTGGTGGCGCTGCGCGTCAAATATACCAAAACTTTCGGCTGCCCCGAGATTGGGGAGAGGAAAAGCACACGCCCCGTCTTCCATGCTTACCGCCGAGCTAAAAGTATTTTTCGCTCGATTCGCGTCTTCTTGTCTCGAAGAAACGCTAAAAGGTTTCGAAAATGAAGTACTTCCATTGGCAAACAATTAATTTTGACTCGAAAATTGACACCTATAAGAAAATAACAAGCTTTCTACGAATCAGTCGTTGGTATTGACTAGTGGGACGAAGAGTAAACGACTTTAGAATTAATTATCATTATAAAGTCATAACGCGTCGTTTCTTAAAGTAACTCTGTAGTATAAATGGCTCCAAAATTAACGTCCATCGCTCTACTTCCCTAAAACATTACCATTTCCTTACAACGATCAAAATCCGTCGGAGAGGGAGGAGGCGCAAGCTTTCGCTCATGTAGTCCGTACTACCTCTTTACCTCGCGCGCCCGGCCCACACAGCCGCTGCCGCCGTAAATCCCGATCCCGTATAAAATTGGCGTCAAATTGCCCTTGACGAAATCTAATTTAATAGGAAAAATGGCATACAGGAGGTAGAGAGGCGTGAGCGCACGCTAAAGCCGGTCTAAACTAAAACGTTGAATAGACGGAGGACAATAGGGCGGGGGCGGGAAGGGGGCGACGGGAAATTGCGCGGAGAAAATTGTTCCTCTGAGATACGACCGTCGTCCGTCCGGCCGGTGCGGCGAACTGGCGCACCGGGGATCTTCCCTGTTTTTTTTTTTTTTGTACATACAGGCGCGTGTATCTTTCCCCTCTTCCACTCACCCGTTTCCACTCCAACGTGCGTGCGGAACTTTTTCTTTCTGTGCCACTATCTCGCTCACAGAGCCCGGTGAAATTTGCGTGCTCGCGTAATGAAAACGTCGCTGCCCTAACTAAGTTTCGCTTAAAACAAATTCACATTTTTTATGTCTCTCTCTCTCTCTCTCTCTCTCTCTCTCTCTCTCTCTCTCCCTCTCTTTCGCTCTCTTCCTTGGTCAGACGTGGCGCGCCGTGTAGCCGCTGCGCACATCCTCTTCTATACCTTTGACGTCGAGCGCGAGGTTTGAGCAGCAGCGAGAGCTCAAAGAAGCTCGTTAGGAAATACGTCATAGCTTAAATATGAACGAGGGGTTACTCGCGATTAGTCGGCTAATGTTTGTCGGCTACTAATTTGAGTTAGCTCGAGATTTCTCTTTTTCTTTTGAGATTTTTTTTGTTTTTGTTGGCATCTGTGGCTCTCGCGTTTCATTTGGTCGGGTTTGATCTTTTCAACGTAGCGTAGAGCCCCACATAATACTCAGCCTTCAGTTAGAAACTTATTATAAACAATGAAATATCTTCTTCTTTTATTTGTGCATAAAAATTTCTCGTATAAGAACGTGATTTCTTTTGTTTTCTTCTTCGTTTTTTTTTCTTTTAAGAAATATTCAAGGAAAAATTGCCAGTCTTTCTGACAATTTTCCACCCTTGCGCTGTAAAGCTACTATGCAAATTTCAGAAAGCTCAGTATACTGAAAACTTTCACAATCTTTGCCATAGTAAAAAAGTGAGGCGAGTACTTAAACCAGCCGCTACATCCTCGTTTTTTTTTTTTTTTTTTTTTTTTTGTTAAACTGGAAGAACTATATGCCCGGTGGCCCAGTTTCACGCTGAATCTCGCGTATGCACAATTTTGATCAAACGGCCAGTGCTTAAAAACCTTCGTTTTCGTAAACTTTTTCCGAAACTGACGTGCAGTTATTTTGCTTACGTACACGCAGACAGACAGAATGACAAACAGACAGGCACAGCGCGTATACATTCTCCAGCTAAACAATAAGAAATAGAGTATGTTTTCAAATATAAAACAGCCATTATTATAACGGCGCAGAAACAACGCACTGCTAGGTTCATTAAGAAATAGGACTTTTTATTCCATATACGCTAGTGCTAAAAAGGGCATGCACTATTGTGCATACGAAATATTTATGGATTACATAAATATGTAAAATAAAATGGGGGCAACATTATTATAAAATATATAATAAGAAAAAGCATACTTGATATTCACTTTAAAAAAAAATTATAAAATTTATATTTAATTTTAACAAAGATCAAATCATGAAATTAGGTTAAAAAAATAACTAAATCTTAATAAAAAAGCATAATCGATATTTAGAATTTAAATATATATTTTATAATTTCGAGCTTCAAAAATGGTAAAGGGAGTTTTAGACATCGCTACAGGATAGATGCGTTAGCTACGAGTGCATATATATATATCTATAGATACACAATATTTTCTGAAATTACACGCGTAATTATAATAATAAATAAAGAAATTCACATGCAGATCGGGGACGGAGAAAAATAAGTGTATCTGTATCGAACCGGCGCACGTGGGAACAAGTGGAGCAGCTTCTCTCCTTTTTGTTCTTCTTCTTCGTTTTAATAATAAGCGATATCACGACCACGACCGAGAGTCCGGCATGGGAGACTTGCGCTTAATTCTTTAGCGATATCATTATTGTATAAATACATGAATACGCGCTAATTCACCGGCGAGACGGCGCCGCGCCGGCTTTGGATCTAATTAATTTCACCTCCTTCGACTCCCTCTCACCTCCGTGTGCAGCGAGGGCGAAGGAGAGGGTGAAGTGGGTGGCAGAACCGCCGTTGCTGCCGCGGACGGGGGGGGCGGGGGCGCCAGTTGGCGACGTCGGTGCCCGTTAGCTCGCCGTGGATTCTGCTTTTAACACCCGCGGGAAAAGTCGAGAGGCCGTTGATACCAAGGTGAAGTCGCCCGTATAAGTGACGCGCTTCGTCTTATATGTTTTATTAATCGAATTCCCTCCTCCCCGGTGTATATCAGCCGACGCGCGGCGTGGTTCTGATATCGTAGGGAGTCAATTGCTGGGGTGGAGAGTGGAAGAGGGGGGGGGGGTGAAGACCGACGGCTTTGCACATTTACTGATAATTGAAAGCTGGTAGAATGATAATTAGAGGACACGAGAGTCTCAGTTGCGGTTGGCAACTTGGCTCCGAATTAAGGAATATCCGAAAAGGCTTACAGTGCATTATAAAAAGAAGTTGGCCTTAATTATGTAGTGTAATTAGCAGCAGGTTTTAATGGAGAGAAATATATATATATATATATATATATATATATATATATATTTTTTTTTTTTTTTTTTGATGCTTCTTGAGAGGACTGCTTGAAGTTTGTTGGTGTGGTTGTAAAATTCACGCGGTAGAAAAATATTTGGTCAGCGGCAGAAATAAAGCTACACACTTGAATCCGATATTAATTTTAAAGACTTGAACTCAACATGATTCAGAAGCTGAGAAGGTATTGTGTAACATTATACTCTTCGAGCTGTAGAAATTGATAAATACGATAGATTGTCAAATTCGACAGTTCTTGATTATTATTAAATTTACAAAGTGCCGATCTATTTTAAAGTGGAAAGATGCTGTCAATTCAATAACTGAATATTGATGACCGTTTTTCTTTTACCAACACGTTATAAAACAGTACAAAAATCTTGTTTTTTTTTTAAACAAAAACATGGAAAAGATATCAAATTACACTAATAATATTTCATGATACTTGGGTTGATATAATTTTGTGTTTATAAATTCAAACAATTTCAATTACAATGAAACAGTACTGCTTGTTGAAGTTCATTAGAATGTACTATTTAACCATTTCCTTATAATAATTTAAGAAAGCAGTTAATAGTTTTGCTTTCAGAAATTACTTTAAAATTATTATCACAATTCAAACAAGTGAAGACTAACAGAATACCAAACTTAAATCCATCTATTCAATTAGCAAGAAGCATTTGTTCGAAACGTTGGTTCTTGTAATGTATAATAATTTTGTAACGTAATAGACAGTGATTAGTTGATTAATTTACTTACTTCGTTATAAAATATTCAGCGAAATAAATTCAAATAATAGAATCTATAATAAAATTGAAAATATTTTTGCATTGCAATAACTTATTTGCTACCGTCGATTAAGCGAATCAAACGAAAATTTATAGATTACACGTTTACAGAAAACAATGGACTAAAGTAAAAACGTTCAAAAAAGTAACATTCTTTCCCGGCTCGTAGAGTAGCGGGGGCGCCCTTTGTCGCTCTGCTCCGCTATTCTAATATAGTAAAATCTTGAAACGTGCGAGCACCGGGCTGATCGGTTAATCCAACGCCCCGCGTCATCGAACCAACGGCGGCAACGCGAAGAAATTCGAAGCACCGACGCCCGGCCGTTTTTTCCCAGCAGTTTACCCCCTCCTCCGGGAAAATGAGAACTGCGCGCCCTCGCCGATTTCTACATAATGCACAGCTATCGCAACCCGATTACGCGGGGGAAGATTGCGCCTCTCATTAATTCTCGCCGCGATCTTCGGAAGGGGAGAATGGGATGTAAATTCCCAGGGCTTTTAGCCAGGCGACAGTTGGCTTCTAGTTCGGAAGTGGGAGTATAGAGCCGGGTGGACGACCGACAGAGAAAAACCCGACCGCGGACGACGGAGGGCTCGACGAGCGTTTGATAGTTTAATTGCGCGCGATATCGAGTTTTTTCTTTCTCTCTCGCTGTCTCTCTCTCTCTCTCTCTCTCTCTCTCTCTCTCTCTCTCTCTCTCTCTCTTTGTTTTAGCCTCAAAGGGAGCATTTGCATCACTGACTGGGCTCAAACACAACTTTTGCGTTATATATATATATATATATATATATATATATATATATATCACTTTCGACGAAAAAGTAACTAACAGATAAAAGTTGAAGGATAAATAAATACCCGCGTTTATCCAGGTGTTCATAAAAGTCATTCCCTGGTAGCTTAATTAAAACTCTTCATGCAAATATATCCAAGTAGCTCTCTCTCTCTCTTTTTTCTTTTTTCTGCTAGTTTAAACTGCAGGCTCTGGGAGTACGAAATGCATATGCATATATATATATATATATATATATATATATATATATATATATATATATGTAACTAAGTGGGTTTTCAACTTGCACGCAGTCCTCCCTTTTTAAAATTACAGCTTATTTAAGTAGGATAACCCAATTAAAGGAGTATTCGTATAGCAGAAGCGGTACCGTGCCCGCCACAAACGAAATTTGTATTAAAATTTCAGCTAGCCTAAATTATCATGAATTTTCAGTTTTATCATATATAATCTTTCAATTGATTATTGGGCGTATCGAAGTCGATAGCAGCCTTACTTGTATAATAAAAAAGTAACGTGGACGTATTGTTAGGTTTTCGATGAAACAGCCAGATTACGAAAGGGACCAAAAACGTCCACCAAGAAAAATGAATTTCAAATGCAAATGGTGTCAATTTAGACGATTTCGCGCAGGCATGGTCGATTGAATCGAAATGCAATCTGAAAAGCAAGGAACGACGAAAAAATATGATTTAGAACTGTAACAGATCGATACTGGTATTTATTCGAAATGTCTGGAAGCGATTCATTGAAAAAACTTCGAACCCCATAACTTGGAGGAAAAAAAATCGTAAATTATATACCTTATTTGGTTTTATTAGGAAAAGAACAATGAAATTCACGATTTATGCGTTGGCTGCACTGTATATAAGCCCTTAACCGCGTCTTTGCCCCTTTCATTATCATAAAACCTGCGCATTATATGCACCACCTACCACTCTCGCATATCGACCTGGGCAACGATGAAAAAGAAAGAAAAAAGAAAAAAACCGCGGGCGTTGAGAAAACCAAAAGCCATCGAAATTCCTCGATCGCCCGAAGGACACGTAAGCGCTCATCGGGCAATTATAACGCCCGACGCGTACGCAATATCCCGAATCGCGTTCCGCCCACCGACGTCGAGGGGCATCCGCCGCCTCCCCCTTATATCGGGCGCATTATACGAGCCTTGGCACATGGGGGCGTTATCGACGGGCACCCCGAGCGCGGCCGTAAAAAATTTACAACCCGTCGCGCTCGCGCGCCCCGGGCTCCGCGAAAAGGAAAAAAAAAAAATTCGGAAAAAATCGCGAAGAGGCGAGGGATGGAGGAGTGGGACGCGGGATGATAAAAATGGGCTGCTCGTCTGTCCTCCTCGTCCTCCGGCCCCCGATCCCTTTTCACCGTCATCCAGCGAAGTTTTTAATTATTCCGTTCTCTCCGAGGCCGCGTTCGCTGTTCGATGGCACTTCCTGGCTCTCCGAAGAGGAGGGGGAGGGGGGCTTCTCGCCCAGAGTGCCGAGCGTTGGTTTTTTTTCCCATACGCGAACATCTCGAATGATTTTCGAATACAATTCTCTCTTCTGAACAAGTTGACGGTTAGAAAACAGTTTTTTTTTCTCGTAAGCCATTTCAATTTCATTAATCGATATTTGTGTGCATTGGAAAAAATTTTGGACGACCAACATGAGTCATGAGGAACATCGAAAAAACGTCTTCAAAGAATATTTTTAACGTTTTTTGACGATTTTTAAACTTGAAACTATAGTCAAAACTTACAAGAGTAATTTTCTTTAATAAATTACCTATATTTTTAGAAGAAAAAAATTTCCAATACTATCAAATCCATATGCAAGAGGTTCGGAACCAATACGAGCATGAAAATAAACTTGTTCTATTCGATTATGAAAATTCACTATTTCACTTTGTACAATTGTTGCATTTCAATTCGTACTGCTGCTTTTCCATAATTTTCATTTATTATATGGAATAATTTATTTCTAAATATAGATAATTTACAGGAAAAACCTATCTCTTACGTTTTGCCCTAGCTATCATAGTGTTAGAATGTTTGTAGTTTCACAACCATTCAAGAAGTAAAATAAAGGAACTTTTTAAAGCCATTTTAGTAGTGGAAAATGTGAAAAAGTCTTTAACACTCGGGGGGTCTCCATTAAATAGATTACTCCCAAAAACTTTGATCGGGTCGGTTTGTCTGAAAATCGCCTATATATGTATATATAAATCGAACGCTCTCAATTTAATTCCTCAATCGCCAGTGACGTGCAGGAGGGCACGGGATAACTGATCTTCAACTTTCCTGATTTTTTAACCCCGTACCCAGCGTCTCGGCAAGGTCGGCGAATTAATTTTCTTAATTGATGCTTCGGTGGCACTAAGGTTGGGGGGGAGGCAGGGAGAAGTTACTTAAGTCGGCTAACAAGCCTGAATACTCGGGCTCTAATTGAACCCACGGAAAGTCAAGTTTTGCGGGAGGGGAGGCGCGAGAGTAAAGAGGTGGGAGGATGTGAGACGCGAGGGGAGGGGTGGCTTCTTAAAGTTATGAAAAAAAATTAGCCGATGTCGACGTAGAATATTTCGGGCTTTAAGGGTCGGCGAACAGGGCCGCCGAAGCCGTTCGCCGGCGCTCTTCTCGATTTTACGATGGCTCGTCTTGGGACGCGATTTTGTTTGGCCAGATATAAGCTCGTGAATTTTCAAAAAGTCTTAAATACATAACGGAAATAATAAATTATGTAATAATAATACGAATACCAATAATAAATATATTTTTTTAATTATTCTGAAATTTCACAAATCATGCCTATAAAACAGCTATAGCCACGCGTAAAATACTCCATTCTTATCCCGTAAATTATTCACACTATAATAATTAATCGAGTCAGTAATAATAACGGAGATTCCATAATTATACAATTAAAATAGTTAATTTTATCTATGACAAACATCATATCTGGTCCTATGTTTGTGTATGTGGAGTTTCCGAGCAAGCTATCAATCATATTATTTTGCGACTCCCTCGTTACTACATAGATCGATTAAATTTCACGCTATGGGCCAGTATATTTTAATCCTCTCAATATTTAAGCTTTAATATCGTTTATAAACCCACACGTTATACAAACGTTTCTTCGATTATTAAGGAACTTAATGGCAACAGCTAATTATAAGATAACGCGTTTATTATCAGAAAAAAAAGAAACTGCATCTCTAAATTATATTTCCTTTCTAGAATTTTTTGTACAAACATTTTTTCTACATACAAAAACCTGGCACAATCTACATGTATAAATGGATTTTTTTAATCTATATAAAGGTATCACCTACATGAGCCGTACCTGTTAGGTTAAATGGATTAAATAAAAAACGAAGACATCCGAAATATGAAATTAGCTTTGTCTGGAATTCTGTAAAGTTTGTCTACTTATTAAGGAAGATCGTCGAATGTCAATGAAAATAACAGCAATCGAATTAATTCAGCCCTAAAGATCGACTTATTTGCAATCTTCATCCACGAGGCGCTTCATTCGCCCGCCCGATGATCGAGAGATGAATTTTCCGCATGCCGATAAAACCTCCGACCCATTGATAAGTTCCTTAAATTGGGCCGAGAGGGAGTTAATTTTGTTACCACGGCATTCTCCGCCGAATCGAAAAATATTAATTTCAGCAACTAGTATATATATATATATTTGACTCGTCCCCAAAATTCATTAAAAGCTATATATACATATACATACGACGGCGGAGATCGCGGATGCCGGAACCTCGAGAGCCCCGGCCCACTCGGCGACCTCTCCTGGATTTTTAAGAGCGCGGTGCTTTCGAGTGCCGCGCGCGTTTGGGGCGATGGCTCCGCGAGGCATTCAGGGGCGGCGGGAGGGCCTCCCCTTTCGAAAGCCACGGCGCGCAAGCCCTGGATCCGTGGATTTTAACGCGGCGTCTATCAAGGAATTTTACGAATAGCGTCTGTCCGCTTGTTTTTCATTGCTGCTGCTGTTGCTGCTGCTGCTGGTCGCTTCCACCGGAAGCCTATTGGGCGTTCGATGACAAGGTTATAACGATATAAAGTATTTTTAACACGATGTCTCGGTCCTGTGCGATAAAGAGCTGAAAATCAACGCCCACTCGCGCGAAAATCCTTTAACGTTATAGCACGACGTCTACGGAATATGGGCTATTTTTTTTCTTACAATCCAGTCACGTCACGCCCACACAGACGCCGCCCCCCAGGTGCATACTATAATTACGCTGCGTTAATATAATTATTTCATTATAATTACGCGTCGCGTTTAATGCGTCGCCCCTGCTCCATTCCATCTAATTACCCTCTGCGGTTGCTGCAACGTTCAGTAGTAGACGCGTACTAGTAAATACAGAAGTCGAGAACTACATATACACATGAATCAACATTACGCTCGCTCGTGTAAATTTATTATTTCTTACGAGAGGATGACGGGAAGAGAGAGAGAGAGAGAGGAGAGAGAGAGAGAGAAACTCCATCGTTCAATGGCGATAAATGAGTAAACTTTTTAATTAAATTTTATCCTTTGCTCGGGTTAATTACGCTAGATTGACAGTACGTGTATAAAATTCTTATATGATCGAGAATGAATGAAATTTTCTTTATATAAACATTTATACTCTCGCGATAAACATAATTAGATAGAAGTCCGCCAGGTATTCCTATATTTTTTATTGAAAAGTCGATTAAAACTAATTGGAAAGTTACTCAACAATTTCGCGTTACTTTTAGCCGGCCGTATATATCATATTGGTCGGATGAAAAATTACGAAGGATCAGAACGAAAGTTTTCCCTTTCGTTCTCAAACTACCCACTAATCCGATAGGTGTGTGTGTGTGTGTGTGTGTACGTGCGTGCATGGACTAAAATAACAATATATGATAATAAATGCTTCTAGTCCCTTAGTTTTTTTTTCAATCCTAATAATTCCGAAACGTTTCAAATGTATAATGTTATAAAAATGACCTGCCTATCGTCGACTCGCAATCGTCTTGCAATGCGAGATTAGAGCCTCACCCCACCCCCCTGCATTATAAGAAGCTATCGGTTTCCTATCGGACTTTGAACCAAGCCACGTTTATCATATAGAGGGTCTCTCACGAGACGGACGGGAACACCCGGGGGTGGGAGAGGCTCAAAGCGGAGTTAGTGGCGTTTTTGAAAATATTCTCTTCGTTACCCCAGTGGGTGGAAACTTTTAACGACGAGCGCACTCTCGCGCACGGGCGATGGAAAAAGGCGAGGCGAGACGAGCGAAATTGCGGGCTTTTATTTTTTTGGGTTCTCCCACTTCTTTCAGGCTCTGAAATTGAAATAATGCTTATGGCCCTGGCGGAGTGGATGGAACAATTATACGTGGGAAGCGCTTTAGTTCTAGACACGATGTGATGTTCAGACCTACCGATTATACTTTGCATACAAATAGTATCAGTCAATATACGAAAAGATAATGACCGTCTGGTTCTTGATGTAAACTGTTTATATTAACACAGTTATGTATTATTGAAGGTACATTTGTATAAAGCATTTTACAATATTACAGACGATCGTCGATATCTTCTACAGTGTTCAAAGATTCCCAACCGAATAAATGGAAAATAATACTCTTACATGTAGACGAAAGGTTTTTTGATAGGAAAAATTTTCTTTCATTCAACGAATGTAATAAGATAATTGCACCGAAAAATCTAATGAAACTAAATGTGATACGAAAAATGTTATAATAAGATATAACTGAAATTTTAAGTGCACGTTCCCCAAACATTTTATCAGATAAGCGTGCCCGAAGTATCTTCCCTATCGGATTGTTATACTCTTCAAATCGGACATTTTTCAGAGTGCGCACACAGCACTTTCATGAAAATAAAAAAAACAAAATCAAATGCTCCTCTCGCATAACGACGTATCGTCGCGCCATATCAAAAGCCCATACGGAGTGTCCCGATGCGACGGTAATTCAAATCCACGCTCCCCCCCCCCTCACCCATCGCTCGGGCCCCATAAAGAATACAATAAATAAGAGATAGGCACTGGGCGTAGTATCGCGGCATCGCCGCGTTTCATCGGCTCTTTTGTTCTAGCCGCTCGTGGCGGAATTGTAAATTCAACTGCAAAAGGCGCATAAAACCTGCCCCTCGAAGAGAGACGGAGGACTTATCGCTTGCCCTCGTCTCCTACCCCCCACCTACAACCCACTCTCTCTTTCCGCCTCTCTCGACTATATCTCGCAACAATGCCGTCAAGCCCATAAAACTGCGCGAGCGCGAGGTAGGAGGGCCTCTCTCGCCAGATAAGACTCGGCAAAAGACGCGAATGAGGAACAAAGAAGGTGGGTGGCTGGGCGCGGGAGAGAGAGACAAATCCGTGCGAGCTTAAAGAAGGCTTTATCCTTCCTCTCTCGCTCTCGGTTCCCTTACTCTCACGCCCGGGAACATCTCTAGTGCGCACTGTGCACTCTCACTCACTCTCTCTCTCTCTCTCTCTCTCTCTCTCTCTCTCTCTCGCAAAGATCCCCCCTCCCCAGGAGCGGTGCTGATTGCCACGAGCGCACGGCGAGAGTCTTAATTGCACTCGAGACAAACATTTGCATGCTGAGCGTAGGGTAAGAGAGAGAGAGAGAGAGAGAGAGAGAGAGAGAACAAGTGGAAGGGCGCAGTTGCTCCTGCATAACGTTCGACGGGGCTCCGGACCCTGCGGAGTCCTCTGATTCTCTGCGCACGGCGCTGAGCCGCACGCCCCGTGTTTCGAGTTGTCTACCAGAGCGCGCGCGAGCGAGGACAGAGGAAAGCGGACGGAGGGAGTGTTCTCGCCTGCTGGGAGCACAGAACGCGTCCAGGAGAGGAGGAAGAGGCTGCGAGTTAGTAAGCCGTTCGTCGTCGGAACGTTCTCAATCTCTCTCTCTCTTTCCCTCTCTCTATCTCTATCTCTCTGTCGCGGTGCTGTTGAAATTTGCGGAGGGAGTTGCGCGACAGTTAGGGGCATTCAATTACGTACCGCGCCACTCCGTCGATTTCGGGACGCGTTGGCAGTAGCGAGTTACGAAGACGCGCGCGATTCCGGCAGCGAGGAGGGTCCGGGGGGGCGGGAGCGGTCAATGGAGCCTCTCGGACGGACGAGGAATGCGTGGCGCAGTCCGTAAGTCGGACGGTACGCCCCTCACGGTCGAGTCAATCGGGGGGCGAATTAGAAAGGGGTGGGATATGGGAGATCCCGACGGAATTGGAAGGTCTTCGAATGGTATTGAATGAAAACAAATTCTCAGAGCCGCAGAGCTCGAGGAAAGTGTAAAACAAGAAGTACGCGGAATATTTTTTTCCCCGGATCCGGAAAAAATTCAATAGATGTCAAGAGATCAGTTTACAAGAATTATCACGAATTATTATTACTACTGCAGCTTCGAGTGAAAAAAAAACGAAGTACATATATCAAAGATCCCCGATTCAGAAAAAATAATTAACTTTTAAACTAGCAATAATACGATACTGCCTCTAGAAGCAGTAGATACCGCTGTGTATAACTACCTAATTATTATTGCATTTTTTTCCTAATTAGAAACACCCACTAAATTGGAATTTTCTCATTATTCCAAAGAAATAAATATAATAAATTAGAGAACCTTTCGTAGCCATAGAAAATTTAAGTACCCAGCTATATGACCCAGTGAAAAAAAGTGAGAGAGCAAAAAAAAAGTTTTACCGCCAGGGTAACACAACGTCCGGGGCGCTCGGCGGGGACGGCGACCCGATGTTCGGCTGTAAAAGCGTCGACTCCACCGGACAAAAAGTGTATGTGTGTATATATATATATATATATATATATATATATATATGCACGCTAAAAGCGGCTAGGTCGATTTCTTTCTAAATGTTAATGCAATTGGCGAACTATTGTATAAAAGGCGAGCGAATTCAGGAGAGCGTTGCGTAAAAAGGGAGGGGGAGGGGAAGGGGGCGAAAGGATGTAAAACACAAAGTCGTAAATCAGTAAAGGTAAGTTGGATCGAAGCTTTGCAGAATATATATATATATATATATATATATATATATATATATATATATATATATATATATATACTTAACACCAAGTCGGCAGGTCCGATCGGACTCCCCGGCGGGGAGTTTCCACTGGCCTCGCGCAGATAGAAGTTTCGCTTTATTTATTTCAGTTTCTCTACTCCGCGGCTCGTCCAAAGGGGCTCCGGAGCCAACGAGTCCTTTTAACCGTGTAAAACTCTCCCTCGCGTTGAAGCTCGCTGCGCGACACGACGGTGACCCGGCTCGCGGCGCTGCGCAGTTGGCGATAGTTTAATTGCGTCGCTTGCGAAAATCCGTCGATTTCGCGACGAGCGGCGCCTAGATTGCCACCCTTTTTCATTCGGCTAATGCATCGATTAAGCGTTCTGCCGATTGTTTTTTTTTTTTTTTGCGTTTTGGGTTTGTTTTTTGTTTATATCAAACGGAAAATGTGTAGTGGCGAAAAACGCGATAATGCAATGAGGGCGTGATTTGGGCCTAAGGAAAATTTTGGAATTGTTTAAACGAGCGCCATTAGTTGTTTAAAGAAACGGGATCGCTGCATAGATGAATTGCACTTACTTGTTATGTTTTTCTCTTACTTTTTTGCAAAGATGTGAAAACTTTTACGCGACGCCAGCGCTACCATTTTTCAGGACCGAAGGATTCACGAGATTGTATTAAGTACGGGAATGCGAAATGATCTATCAATTAATGTTAGTGAGATTTAAGTCGATTTTCTGAAAAATATCCACGTCTCTGTTGATTGCATAATGATAAATGTAAAAAGTATCAGCAAACGATATTCCTGAAACACCCAAGATGCTCGATTTGATCACGAGGGATCTCACGTTCACAATGCCTGTGTGCGCCACGTTGAAAGTAGACAAAACAAAAAAGGAAGAAGCGCAGATAAGTGGAGTGCGCATATAACGAGGTCGAAACCGGACAATAACCGCACACCTAGCCTATATGAAAAAGGACAAAACGAGATAAGAGAAAGTAAGACAGAGAGAGAGAGAGAGAGAGAGAGAGAGAGAGAGAGAGAGAGAGTAAGAAGCAGAGTAGGATGAAAAGCCAGTGCCCCCCCGCCCAACTTTTCTAGGACACAAAGAAGTGGAGGAGGAGAGCTGCATATTTGAACAGTACAAGCACGTAACTTCCGCTCTGTTACTTCTCGTCCGTCTTGTTGGGGCGGCTCGATTTTTCGCCGGAGAGCCGCGGGACGCTTCATTTTTTCCAAAATATAACAGCGCACCGCGAGCCGCCCGATGCGACGGATAGAGAGAAAAACGCGACGGAAAACGCAACGGAACGCGCCACTGATTTACGCGGGCGCGAGTCAAAGCGAAAGGTTCGGGGGCCTGCGAGAAGCCCGCGCATTAAGCTTGAGGCTACGAAGAAACACAAGAGCAGAGAGAGAGAGAGAGAGAGAGAGACAGACAGAGAGGTCAGTCCCTTGGGATTACGCGTAAGCAGTTAACAAGCCAGAAGTCTCCGTAAGCGGGATCTAACGAGGAAGATAGGAAGGGAACGAGACACAGAGAGAGAGAGAGAGAGAGAGAGAGAGAGAGGAGAGAGAGAGAGGAGAGAGAGAGAGAGAGAGCGAGGGGGAGAGAGAGAGAGGGAGAGAGAGAGAGAGAGAGAGAGAGAGAGAAAGAGAGAGAAAGATGAAGAAGAAAGGGAGTGACTAGCGAGTGTATAAACCAAGTTTTTCACCCGTGGAAACTGGGTCTCTGGAAAACTTACGCGGCGCGATAGACGCTCGCCCGCGGCCGTAATTATTTATATCGAGGCCGTGGCGAAATATTCCTTCGCTTCCCCGCCGCGCCCGCGCGCGCACCTTCTGCGCTTTCCGCCGCGATCATTGTCGTCGGAAGCCAGCCAGCCTTGGGGGGGAGGGAGGGGGAGGGATGATAATGCGAGCGAACGCGCATAAAGCACACAATGACAGAAGCTTTAAAGCGGGCCGGGTCGAGGGTACGGAAGAGTGGGGGGTAGAGGGGCTTCCGTGTTTGCTCGAACGACTTTGATGTCGTTCGCCTGGGAGAGCAAATGGCTGGGAGAGAGGGAGAGAGAGAGAGAGAGAGGCGGGAATAAACTATTCTCCGTACGAGCACGGGCAGACAGGGCCATTGAAAGCGAGAAACTTCAACGGTTTCATTACGCGCTCGTTTTTTCCCTACTTGTTCTTCCTCTCATTCTTATTTTTCTTTTCTCCTTTGTTTTAATCACACTTCGTACATAGGTGTAAAGAGAGAGAGAGAGAGAGAGAGAGGAGAGAGAGAGAGAGAGAGAGAGAGCCATTTCCACTGGTTTTGTGTAGTCTAAAACAAATAATTGCTCGTTAGGCGACTTTTATCGCGAGCACTCTATCCGCGCAGTAGTAAGCTCCGCTCTCCTCGCAATTATCGATATTTTCCCGATGCCGAAATTCCAACTAATTTGGAACGAGCAGCTGGGTGGATCGTTGATCGCGCATTTATATAATGTATACATATACATCCATGTGCAAAACCGCACGAACCTCTCCAACCGTCGCAGTGTGCCGTTCGAGCTTTTTTAACCCTCAACCCCCCCCCCTCCCGCCACGCTCCAAATTCCAAGCCTATACAGACGGTTCGTCGAAAGAAGCGATCGGATTTTCCGACGGATTAACCCGTGGCGGCGTGGTCGGGCGGATAGTGCTGGGGGGGGGGGGTGTGCTTAAGAAGCTCCTATATCTGTAGCCATGGCGTAAGATATCCGCTTTTCCGAACGGTGACGTTCAATTACAATCGCGGCCCTACTGAGTTTATTAAGGCCGCCTCGACGGATAAACGAAGGCGATCCGCCATAAATTCCGAGAGATCCCGGTTCGATTGTACCGCTCGGCCGAGTAACGAATGCGAATTTTCTTAAAGGCGAACGGGGCGCGCATCGTGAATTATTCCACGGGGGCAGCCGCCCCCTCCCCGCTCACGGTGCGATCCGCGAATTCCGAAATGATTTATTAACCCCGCGGACCGCTGATGGATCGCCCGGACTTCTTGGGCCACGGTTATCATTGTTAATTTGTAATGAATTTACCGGTGAATGTCCCGAACCGCGGCACTGCATCATTCGACCTGTTGCCAAGAAGGGCGGACTCGAAAATTTACAGGCTCTCTCGACACGGAGAGCGAGCTAAAAATCATGCTCCAAGTCTCAACTCGCGCGAAAACTCTTCGAGAATTTGGAAATGCGCTGACCTGAAAATCAAATCGATTTGAATCCCCGACGTGTTCGAGCGGCGTAAAGTTCCTAACTCTAGTTTTACAGCTGTATCATTTGTATAAATACAGTAACATTATTGTTCCTGGACTAGTCGGTGTAGATGTGTGTGTATATATATATATCGTACACCGTTGCCCATCTATAAAAAGCATGATAACTATCATTAAAACGCCAAAATTGTCGTATTAAACGCGCAAAGTTTATCAAAATCAATTGAAACGTCGCTTCTAATATCGGCGACCATCTCGAAATCTCGCATTTCTGCCTCGCCGCGTTTCTCTCGGTATGAACCGCCACGCCCCCTCACCTCTCTCGGGCAATAAACCCCGCTGTATTAGCTCATTATCGAACAATATCAGCTGGATGAAGGGGACCAGGGGGGCGCGATATTGACGAGCGACTCGTGCGCTCTCCACTCCATCCTAGGTATGGTAAATTAGCCGGCGAGCGCAAACATGCATATATATATATATATATATATATATATATATATATATATATATATAAACACCAAAGTTAAATACACAGAGCCAACGGCTCTCCACACCGTTTCAACCCGTACGGAATTTATTCCCGTTTTAGGCTTTACGCTGGCTAATCACTGCACACATACAGTCCGACCGGAGATATGATCAAACAACTGGTGGCGCTAAAGTGGACAGTGAGCCGCGCGCATTCGGTATTTCACCAGAGTATCTCGCGATATTTTCTCGTAAAACGAGAAAAAACGAAACTAAGCAGGAACGAGCAGGCTTTGAGGGTTAGGAGGGGGAGTCGAAGATATGGTTGAAATTAAAAAAAAAAACTTTTTATTTGTTTCCGTGCAGAATTCAACGAAAAATATTCCCCCGCTGAAATTTTTAAGATCGGATGCTTCCAATTTGTGTAAATTGCAAAAGAAAAACGAAACATTGATCGAACATCCCAGTCTGTGAATGAGAAGATGTGGATGAAATGTTCGAAAATACGTTTATCAATTTATTTCGTGCAAAATGCAATTAAAAAAGGGCGCCTATGTCAATTTTTTATGAATTCACTTTTTGATGCTGACACAATGTCAGAAAATGAAGGGAAAATTTAACTAAAAATCTAGGTCTTCGATTACGACGGGTACGTTTCACCGTTTTGCAAATATGTATCCTCATTTGTTCTATGTATAAATTAACGACCAATATGTCCCACTGGAATTTTTACGCCGTAAGTTTTGATTACGAGAAAATTGCAAAACATGGAAAATTCTACCAAACAAAAATCCAAGCTTTGGCAAAGGTTATGGTTCAAATTTCCGAAAACACCTTCTCGTATTTGGTTGATACAGAATACGATGACAGAGGCACTTTAGTCGAAGTTATTTTAAATCGAGCGCTTACAAGTGGAGAGAGTCGCAAAATTGACAAATTAAATTTTATAATAAACTGCAGCAAATATCTGTGATTAGTGTTATAAATTTTTATAAATATGTTTTTAGTATGTAACGATATAGAAGTCATACAACAAAAGTATATAAAAAAAATCAGCCTTGGAATTATTAATAATTGGAATTATTATCAATGCTAAAAATTACAAAAAAATTAAAAACATGAATTATATAAAAAAGGTTTGAAAATCATTTTGTTCGAAAAACTAAAAATTATGTCTTTTTGCTTGAACAAAGGAAATTATTAAAAAAATCTTGGCTTTCGTAAAAAAAGAAACATTCTGTGTGTCTTTCTCGTGAATTGTAGATGATTGAAGTGAAGGCAATTGAAAGATAATTACCTCAATTATTTTTGGACGGAGTAACCCTCCCCCCTCTCCAATTTGCCAAGTACAGCGATTCCGAATTTAAACGCCCCTGTACCGCGAACTTCTCCTGAAAATTAAGAAAGTTCGCGGTGGCCGCAGGGTGAGAAAAAGTTCACCCGCCGAGTTCGCAGGAGCCATAAAAATTTAGCGCACTCCCCCCAATACGACGGTGGCCAACACGCTTCTCCCTTACATTTCGGCCCGTCCGCGATTCGAGAAACAATTCGGCGGCGACACGCTCGCTTTACCGGCGCCGCAACAGAATCCGACTGTCGCTGCTGCGTACTCGACCGACGACGCAGCGCGGAAAATTGGTTTTTCCCGCGTGACGAAGGAGAGCCCCCGCCTCCGCCCCTCCAACAAGGCCGCCGGCGAGTCAGCCATGCAAGGTGGGAGGATTTCGATCCGGCGCCGGCTGCTGGCATTTGCTCGGCAACTTTTTTGGGGGAGGTGGCGAAGAAATTTTCGGACGCAATTTGCACTTCTGGATTGATGAAGGAACGACGCGGGCGAGCAGTTTGAAAAATAATAAAAATTGAAAATGAGAATAATTTCTAAATTTAGAAAGTTGTATTGGGATTTTTATATTCCCCCCGCGCTCGCTCACCCACGCAGTACTTGTAACTACCGACTTCTCGGTTATATCTTTTATTACGTTCCTTTTCCTCGAAACAACTTTTTCGCCATAGTTTTTCCAGTCGAGTGAAAGTCTTAAAACCCGCCTAAAATTTATTCGCCAAGATTGAATGTCTTGGAAAGCCGGATAAAAGTACAGAATAAGTTTCTGCGCACTTCTCACTTTGGATTTTCGATTTCAGCTACCCTATAACTCTATGTTCTAGCTTTGGGGGGGGGGGTAAAAAAACTTAGTTCACATTTCCTCGCTGGAAAAGTTACGGCGTTCGTTAAAAATCGATTTTTGTCGTTCCGGATCGAGTTGAAATATTATTTGAATGTATTATTCCTACTTTAATCCTTTTAGATATCCCAGAAACCTTCATTGAATAAAAAATAATTAACTTAATAAAAAATGAACAAATTAAGTAATGGCAGATGATTTTTTACTTTAGTTATTAGTGAGTATAATAATTGATTCGGTTGTTTGTTCTTGACATAGTAGAGCTAAAAGTGAAAATCACCTATAGATACAAATAAAACAATGCCAGGACAAATAAATCCTCGTCTCGCGGCACGACAGTCAAAAACATACAATTAATTGGAAAATAACGAGCACTTAAGCATACGTGGAAAAACTACTGCTGCTGACCAGAGATTGTAACGAGTGAATTTCTCGAGAGCATATCCCCGCTCGTAGTAAAAAAACACACAGAAAAAAACGGAGGGGCAGAGCGAGCATTCCGTACTAATGACAAATGAGTTAAAATTTGTACAACGTCGATGACCCTCGACTGCTGGGAGGGCTTTAAAAGCTCGACCGTGTTTTATTCCCGGTGAAACGTGCGCATTGTAGTCCGAGCGATTTCTCCCCCACCCTCTCTCTTTCTCTCTCTCTCTCTCTCGTTGCGCGCTAACGATCATTAAAGAACCGACATAAGTACTCCATCGGATGAAAGGGTTCGATGGTGGCGAGGGGGAGGGCCGCTCGAAAAGCGCGCGTGCACTCGAGAATCGTTCCGCGTTGCTTTTTAAAGTGACCAGCGGGCGTGCGGCCCGGGGAAGTTTCGCCAGTCTGTTTTCTCTCTTTAACAAGCCCCGCGCGATTCCGGGAAATAATTAGCCGGAGCTCGTGCGGCATTAGGATTAATTTGGCAAAGGGCTAAGGCTGTTTGTAAATGTACTGTTTATTTGAAAACTGTTAGAGGCACTTGTAATTCTATGCAATTATGGGCGGACAGAGGCAGTCGCTCACTGTTACTTGAGAGCAGCGCTTTAGAACGATGTTACTGGGATTGTGGTGAGCAAGAAAAATGCGTGCGCGAAGGCCGCGAAGATTGCCTGGAAAATTTCAGGGCTATTCCGCGGACCGCGCACGCTCGTTCGGTCGCCTGCGATTTTACACGGCGATAGACATTTACATGGTCCAATCGGCGCGAACGCAACGGGGCGGCGAGGGGTCCCCACGCCCGTGGCCCAACTTTCGAGCGCGCGCGCCTTTCCTGCCGAGGCGATCGGTCGATCAAACATCGGCGAACTTATCCCGTACGCCGTTGTCGCGGAATTGTGCGAGAGGGGCGGGGGGGAGGGAGGTTGGACCGAACATCCAGCCGTTCAATGGGTCTCCGGAGAGCTTGAAACTTCCGAGCGGTGCCCCCGCCCCCGTCACTGGGTCTCCTTCTTCTCGGGCTCGATTTCCTCGCTCTCGCAAATCAATCCTGCTCACGTGTCTCTGATCAAGAGAGGCAGCGACGCCACGCGTTGCACCCACCTCCCGGAATTGCCTCTCTCTCTCTCTCTCTCTCTCGGTCGCTCCGGCGACGTTTATTTCCCCGCTCGTCTTGCCACGCGACACGACGACAACACGGCGACACTCGACGCTCGGCGTGTTTTATCGGATCTCGCAATGGTCTTGCAAGGGGGGGGGGGCTCCGCGCTCTGGGAAAATTCTCAACGACGGCCAAATATATATATATATATATATATATATATATATACAGGCAACGAACGCGCCCCGTTTCCGGGCACCGAGAGGCGACGAACCCACGACTTGTTTACCTCCGTACAGGATCCTCGTCGCGCGCACGTTCGCCAATCCGACCTGTACGTACGGGATGCGGTGTCTCCGTTTGCCTTTCCACGCCGTCACCACGCGACGGTACGCGCGGCGTATTTTATCTCCTCCTCCTGCCCCCATCCCCAATCATCGGCGTACACCCCCGCCTCCGGGCTCTCCGGGTGCACTGGTCTCTTTTCGAGAGAACGCGGCCGCGTGAATGGGGCGGCGGATGTGTGGCACGACTACGGTCCTGGGTCTCGTCGCCGGTGCGAAACGCGGCGTAGGAATGAGTATAGGTGGCCGTCCGAGCACAATTGCCGCGGGGAAGGTCGCGTGGACGGACGGAAGTAGAATAAGTTTGCTGGTCGAATTAGAAAACGAAATCGGACGAACCTGGATTTTTTATACGTCATTCGATTTTCAAAGATTAAAATCAGCAAATTTAAGGCAAGGAAAATTCCTCGTCAATCGGTGACGCGGGATTTTAGATTTATGTTAATGTTTTATTGTGAAACAAATTGTGAGCAAAAAATAGAATTTTGCGTCATTCGGTGCAATCCAAAATCTGGCTTCGCAAGCGTCATAGAAAATTTTCTAATTTTTAATAAATTAAAATTGGTTTTATTTAACGATCAACTATATATTTCTCACCTCCTGCAGATATGAATATACTCGAGAATACGTATGTATGGTTAGAGAATTGTGGATAACAGTGGTCAGATCGATTTGTCGCACCTGTCCCCCAAAATTAGCGATTTCGTCAAAATATTCTTATACTGATCAAGGCCATAAATCCTCTATTGCCCTTACGTGTAATTATTTTCACGAAAGTCAATGTCTTTCCAATGAATTCACGCTGGAAAATTCGTGCTTTCGGAGTAGCGATGTTCGACGAACTTTTTCGGCAGCCCAATGAATCCGGTACATATGCGCGAATGTATATGAACGTTTTTATTGACATCTCGCACAATATTCTTGACAGAGGGCAGAGGTACTATACCTCCTTCCTCGCGACATGAACCGTAATTTATTACGGCGTCGGGGCTTATTTTCACCTTCGACGGTATTCCCGCTTAATTTTCCCCGATAAAGTGCATTCCATAATCATCGGCAACTACCTCGTCAAGTTACTTACATTGTTTCAAAACTGAAACTTTGCCGCGGATGTTCCGTAAAATTGCTCGAGAGTTTCGACGCGAGCATGTACATATATATAATTATTTTTCTTCTCGAATGACGTTTTCTTTTCAACTTAATTTCTTCTACGCCCAGAACGAGAAAAACAGTTTATTTCATCGGAGCGTAAAATTCTCGTGAATGAATTGCCAGCTTGCCATTCGAAAACTACAATTCCTCTCCTCGCGCGAGGGATAAAGAAACTCCCACTTGGAAAGACATTTACTGCATGTCTTAAAGTAGCTCATACAGTAGAATATATATATATATATATAGCTACTGTACAAGAAAAGACCCGAATGTCGCGAATTCTGAAAGCAAATGCTTGTCGTCGCGCCCGTCTCGCGTGTGCTTCGAAGATTTCAATTTTCGACCCTTTTGCCCGAGATTCTATAAGCGCGGGGACTCCGGCACGAGAGTGCCAACGTCGAATGTCGGAGCTGTCGACATTTTTAGCGCTATTCTCTGGGCTGTGGCGGAGGGTAGAATTGTAGTACACCTGTCGACTCGTTCTTCGCGCACTGTCGTGTTGGACATTTAACGCCCCCGGCCCCTCCCCGAATATCGACAGCGAACCGAGGCGTTGGGAGAGGGGTGATAAACTTGGGGCACCGATTCCATTTCTCAGACTCCAGCGCGATTCGATAAGTACGGCGATCAGCGTGGCATTAGATGGGCTCGGTCGCTACGATCTTGGGCCGGCATAATGAGACGCCTGGCCACGCTGGCGGAGCTCGGCCAAATCCTTTGGAGAAACAGGAGAGGAGGCGAGGGGGTGAGAAAAATGAAGACCAACTTTCGGGAGCATAGAGGGACGGAAGTACGGTCGAGGGGCAAGGACGTCGGTCGGCTCGCTCTCTCCTCGGATATTTCATTTTATCCTCTTCTTTTGCTTGTTTGTTTTTTTCTTTTTTTTTTCATAAAGTCGGTTTACACCCTGTCAGGTGCGATGCCTCATCGCTCGCCAGTCGCCGAGAGCTCGTTCATTGCGCGACCGTCGAGAGAATTCGGCAGAATTGCGATTGTGGGCGTCTCTCAGCGCGTCGTTCTGAAACTTCGCCTAATTAAGCCGGGCGGGGGAGAGGGAAGGAGGGTGGTAGGGAGACTGAGCTGAAGGCCAGAACGAGTTGTTTAAGGCTTGTTAGGATCTTATTGAAGTTAATTAAAGCGCAAAGGTATTTAGCCTTTGTATTTCATTCGACGAGGCTATTCTAAATGTAGGCTTTTAGAAAATTCCGCTATTATTGCCGTCAGATTAATAATCGTAGGATGTAGACATTGAGTTTTTTTAATACGTCGTTGACATTGTGAATGCGGAATATCATTCTCCTATGAATTTCTAGTATAAATTGGCAATGATAGTTGGACCTAAAACTTTACATACCAATTATATTTTTTGTAATTTTACAAAATCGAATATCTTTAGATTTTCTTCTTTACTGTAGCCTTATAATCATATTCATCATTCATTTCGGTTATTCATCATTTTCTCGCTAATAAAAATTTTGATTATTTGTGAACGCATTCCCTAATATCTTCCATTTTTAATATATTTCAATTTTCTCTAATTTCTAACCATTTTTAAGCTCGTTCAATGTTTTCGGAAACTTACTTTCGGAGCTGACAGGAAATAAATTTGATACGATTTTATTAAATTTGAAGAAAAATGTTCGGAAAATGTTTCGAACTTTATTATTAGTTCGGTATTATTATTTGAAAAAGGTTTAAATCCACGTTAAAAAGTTTGGCTTTTTTTTACTGCTCTTTTTAAACTCTAAAAGCTCGCAGAACGCGCGGAGTTTCTTTTAAATATTTTATTAAAGTAAAGCAACCAGAGTGAGCAAAAGTTGGTCTCACGAGATCAAACGGGAGGGTTATAGCGGAATCCATTGTTTGGCATCAGAAAACACCCTTTACAGTTCGATAAAAATCGCGCACGACCCGGAATTCTAATGTTTCCCTTTTAAGCTCGAATTAACGAAATAACATTACCAAAGTGAAATTCTAAAAAAAACAAACAATTTTTTCAATAATGCTTTTTCAGTGGGCAATATAAATTTAATTTATATATATATATATATATATATATATATATATATATATATATATATATATATGCTTACAAAAGGGGAAGGCGACTCTAAAATATTATTAATATAAAGGTGCTTAGCAATATATTTTTTAGTGCTCCGCTGTAAAAAAATCTTTATTAAAATCATGGAAAAGGCAAATACTTAAATTCTTTAATATAAAATTCTTTTTCGACAAAATAAAAACAAGAAATCCCCAGCCATGAAGAGTAGGAGTATATCAAATATTATCTTTTCACGTTATATCACAATGGCTGAAATATAAAAATACATCGGTCAAAAGAATAATACATCTACATCTATAGGTGTATTATTCTAGTCCAACTAATATATATAATAAGATTAAAAATCGTTTTGACATTTCTAATCCCCGATTTACTCTCCCCCCCCTAAACCTTATATAAATTGCCCATTCGAAACTTTGCCCCTGCCACTGGAATCGCCGCAGGCCGCACCTCCGTCCACCTACCGTCCAGTCTGACCTCGCCGCGAGGACCCGCGCGCGCGCGATAACGGCGACCCGAAACCACAGGGGGAGCTGCGCGCGCTGCTTATACAGAAGCGCCCCGCTCGTCAATTTCAATGATTACACACCTGCGGACGTCGTCGCATATAGCCGAACGGGAGAGAGAGAGAGAGAGAGAGAAGGCTTTGGGGGGGGGGGGGGAGAACACCAGTTCGTATATCCTTTCCCGAAGACCGGAACCGCATTATAGCCTCGCGCCTGCCGATGGCTTCTATTACGCGATGGCGGGGGAGGGTGGGCCGAGTTGGGGCGCAGGGATGGATCACGCGTCGCGCCGGCTGCGCTCGGGCGACTCGCAGGCGCTGCGGGTCCACGGGCGCTTGGGAGCCGTCGCGACGCGGCGCGAAATCATTAGATCAACGCTTTTCAATTTCGCTGATAACGAAGCGGTTTTGCCGTATTATAAACGACGCACCGTATGGGGAGGCACCGACCGAGCTCAATGCGGGATAATGTTCGAATATGAAACTTGGAGGATAATTTTGCAAAGCGATTAATTTTTCCGATGTTCTGCATTAAGAGGACAGTTAAAAATAACAATAGTGTCTATTAATTTAATCGGGCTGAAAAATCGGGGAGAATGATTTTTTGAGCGAGAATTGGCAAATGCGCCATGAACCTCGTGAAAATGATCAAACTGTAGTATTTCTTTAAACTTTAAAGTCGATTTTTACTAAAAAAGTTTACAAATTTTTCCTATTATTCTACTTGCTACTATACCCATGATGACCTTTAATTATCGTATGATATAATTAATTTATCTGAGATCATTGTTGTAAACCCGTTAGATTTCAACCGTACTTTTGATATCCCAAGTTTTTATATTAATTCATGTACCATATTGCACAAATTTTATTGCAAAATTACTGCTCAATTCATGGTCCTTGAGTTATTATTTATGACAAAACATCCGAACAGGTCGACAATAAAACACTTTTTCTTAAAGACAAAGAACTCGCTGAAGCCTCGTCGCGAGGTATTCAGTATATAAGGAAACCGAAAGAGAATGAAAACTCCAATTAATTTTCATGCGGATAAACTTTTAATATATGCGACGGCTCATTCGAATTTACGAACTGGTTCCGCTGGAATTCGCCCGAATCCGAGTTTCGTAAATAGATTTACATTAATATCGACTCAGAGCGGCCGACCGACGCGAATTCCAATCCCTCCGATCGCGGATAATATAACGGTTGATCGATATTCGGCGGAGATAAAGCGACAGAACTAATTTCAGATTTAAACGAACTAATATAGATCTTGCGAAGCGTGGAAAATTTTTCTCTTTTTCCACGATGAAATATCGAATTCAGGTTCTCGTGCTCGTCGTTGCTGGCAAGTGAATTCGATCTTTTAAGGTATTCGAGATGCAAATGATTGTTGTATATATATAGGTAATAATGGCTGCTCGTGTAATTCAAATATCATCTATACATATGCAACATCCTAGCTCTGTTAGATCAGACAGATATTGTTTTTCTAATGAATGCTTAGCACACAATAATATCATTTTTAAAAATGAAATAAAAAAAATATATTAATAAGATTAATAAATAAGAAAAATACATTTCGAACACAATAATATCATTTTTAAAAATGAAATAAAAAAAAATATATTTCTCCTTACTGTAAATGATATTAATATGCGCTTACCTAAATATTTTCCTCTATTTTTTTATCGTTTAATATATAAAAAAATATATATATAAAAAAAATATATATACAGTTACACACAAAAGGTACTTGATATGCGATAAAAGTTTTACGAGGCAGACGCGCCCCTAAGAGCCATTCGTAAGACAAACAAAATTTAGTAGGTCGAAGTTCCGATCGCCGACGCCGCCCAGAAAAAGTAAATACTTCCCCGACTCCGAAGATTTATCCAAACAATTTTATTCCCCTTCTTTGCTTTCTTTTTTTCTCCCATTTTTTTATAAAAGCACTTTCATCTCATTTTCCGTTTTTATCATAGATTTATATTAGTACATATAACCGAGACTTGGACATTTACCTCCCAAGCGAAATTTCTATATATTTCCACATTTGTCTCCATATCAAAGGAATCGATTTTCTATTCCAGGCAGGCCAGCGGAGCTTCCCGCCCAATCCAATTCTGCAAGTCCTGTAAGTAGAAAAGCAATCGTACTGTATTATTATTGCCATTATTATTGTACGCGTAGTGAGTTAAAGTTAATAGTATGGCGCTTAATAAGCATAATAATTGTTTTTCAACTCATCCCGCCGCATTCGTCCGCGCTACCAAATCAAAATCCGGCAATAACATTGCCCCAGCCGATACATATGTATATATACCTCTGTCGTAAATGGGACACATTCGCTCAACGTCCGAGCATTTCTACACGTCCGCGCTCACCCCTCCCCTCCCCCATCTTCTGTATATATATATATATATATATATATATATATATATATATATATATATAGACCGTATTATTAAGCGCCTCGTTAAACTTTAATTTTGCCGTCTAAACCAGGTGGCGCCCGCGCGTTCGAAAGACGCGCATTGCCGCCGATGCCGTTATACCCGAGCGTCCGCGTCGGGCGAATAATGTGCGCTACGCGGTCGAAACAATGCCGCGGCGATAGCGGCCGATTTGCTCGTTTATATATATATATATATATATATATATATATATATATATATATATATATATGCGCCCGCCATGAATCCGGGAATTCGATCCGCGACCCGCTGGTCAAACGGCGATGATGATTTAAATTTCCGAGTATAATGCTGGATGGGAGGGGGGTTGGAAGCGTAGCTGACGCTTCGTGGGGTCTTGAAGGGTAATTTTGATTTTGATATAAATAATGTTAGAGATAACGAACAGATCGGATTAAACCTCGCGCCTATATGAAAAAAACAAACTTTTCATACTCAGGAAATGAATCTGGCCCTAAAATTGGGAATCACGTCTTACTGTGGCGATATTCCAACGTAAATTTGTATATCGAGCTTTTTTACATACAAAAAAAGGGAACTAAAAAGGCAGATTAGAAATTCAATGTTTAATCTTTCAAAATGCCGCAGAATCTTTTCAAATATCCGTTTCTTTCGCGTTAATATATCGTATCTGCGAATGTACTTCATATCCGGAGCGACAAAAAAAAAAAATTTTTTTGATTTAACAAAAAAAATTATTTGCGATATCGTATATATTATATGAAACGCGCTTATTGCACTTTTACTTCTGGTTATCAAAAAAAATCTAACATAATGGACCGAATTCAGAGGTCGGATTTCCGTGCACCGGTTGAATTTCAAGTCTCGGAGAAGCAATCAACCTGTTTAATTATGATAATAAGATATGAAAGACAATTTATTAAGGCAATAACAGGGTGGTTCTGCAAGAAAGTCCTGGGGATTAGATGAAGATTCTTATGTTATTCGTTTTAATACCAGCGATTAAGATTTTTGTTCCATTCCACGTTAAATGTACAAAATTATACTTTAATTATAATTGTAGAGGTACAATACTAGTCTTTAAGTATATAAGGCTTTATTATGCCTAATTTTCCGAAGCTTAATTATTTTGACCATCATATGTTTTAAGCTATGAAACATGGCCTGATTATAATAATACTGACAAACGAATCATTTTCATCATAGATATGTTTACAATGCGAGTTTCTTAATGATATATATTAAGTTTCCTGGAATTCTAAGATCATACCAATAAGATACTTTCTTAAATGCACTAATTACTTACTTTTAAATCCAATGTATTTATTTTCATGATCTTTGGAAAAATATATTTTCAGCAATATTATGATTAATAATTACGTTTTTTTTTAAATTCTCACGCCTCTGTGTAATTATACGTTAAAGTCGTTTAAAAATCCTGTTGGTATGAAAACACGTCACGCGGGGCGCGATCATAAAAAGGGCTTTCGCTCAGTTTTTCAATTACAAAGGTTTAATTGAGACAAACGCGCCAAGGGAAACGAAGAAGGGAAAAAAGGAAGCGGCTTCAAATAGCCGAGGTGTATTTTTATGCCGTTAATACCCGGGCCCCTCTGCACTTTTATTCGGCTGTAAAAAGATTTTTCTTAATAAAGAGTAAATACCGGGGGGGGGAGGGTGAGAGCTGTCGCTCAATCCCCGCGTACAAAAAAGGCGAAATATATAACGAAATAAACAAGGCTTACGTTTAATTGAAACGGGTCGAACGCGCGAATTTCCCCCAATCCCCCGAAATACTTTATCATCGACCAGCCGTTGTACAAAATATAATACGCGAAAAAAATGGGATATGGCACGGAATAACGAGCGTGACGCACGAGGGGGGGGTGCGGGGTGGGAAGTCGAAAGTTCGACAAAAAGCATATGTTCCGGAAAAATTGATACAAAAAAATTGAATGTGCAACAGCTAGTACTACTCGTTTTCTACAGACACGTACAAAAAATGAAAATAAAAAAAATACACATATATAGTTCAAAGGGAATTATTACGTCCGGACCACTCCAAAAAAAACCCTCTTCTCGAAGAATGAAAAAATAAAACTAAAATAAAAAACTGAAAACGGAAAAACTACATGGCCGACAGGCTCTTTCCGCGTGCACCATCACTTCGAAGTGAGTTCAGCGCACCGGCTGCCTCAAAATTTCGCGACACCTACACCGCCCTCGGTACTCTCCGCTCGCCAGCGCAAATTCCATTTCCTGGCGGGGAGACGGGGACCCGTGCGCTCTCTCTCTCTTTCTCTCTCGCTCTCTCTCACTACCACGCCTAATACGACCCAATTCTGGCCGAGTCGCCGCCGCGTCGCGCCGGTCGTCCGAGATTTATTACCGGCTTTTCAGAGCGGCGCGCCGACCGCCCGCGGGAGAGCGCAAAATTTAGGGGATGGGAGGAGGGTGGCGGGGGCTCACCGAGCAGTGATCAAAGAAGCCGGTGAGTGCTTTTTGACCCCGGAGCCGGCGGGACGACGGAGAGCTGCTGGACGCGGCTGGCTGGTCACTCGCTGGCCCTTTGTCGGCGCTCGGGCGATGCGGGCAGGGGGGGGGAGGGCAGGGCGAAACGCCGTCGTCCATCGTGACGAACGAATACTTTTTCCTCGGGCCGCGGAGGGTTGTGAGAGAAGGGGAGGGTTTATAGGGAAGCTCGCCTGTCATTCCGGAGAGAATAAAAAATTACGAAAGAATCAGGCGAAGAGAATTTTTCAATTACCATGAAATCGGCTAATGTATCCATAGACGGCCTGTACTATTTTGCCCTTTTCGTCGAAAGCCAAAGACGTGGGGGAGAAAAGTTAGCGTAGGCGCATGTAATTTAAATAAGAAATACATTTAATGAAATTCATTTTAAAAAGGGGAAAAAAAGGGTCGCAGACCGGGGGAAACGACACAGTTTCTGGCAATTTATGTGGCAATTTTCTTCGTTACACAAGAGGGAGCTGTCGCGAAATTCTGTTTTAATTTGTCCATATATATATATATATATATATATATATATATATATATATATATATATATATATATATTACTTTATACACGTAAGCGTGCATTTGTGTGCTGTAAAGTAAATTTAAAACTGCTTCTTTCTAGAGCTTAATTTAGTAAACGGTATTTTTTTTGTAGAGAGTACAAAATAGTAAAATATCAATATTATAATAGACATTCATCAAAATTTAATTTGTTATTGCTGTTTTAATCATATCCTTTTAACGTCAGATTAAATTGCGATTTCTAATTTAGATAAATATTCCATGTGTAAATGCTATGAAAATGAGATAAAACCCAAAATTTAATACTCGTAAATTTATATATTTTTTAAATTAATGCGGTTTGTGTATAAATTATAATTGTTTAAAATTAAAGATTCTTTTGTACATGTACCAAATTTTATTTTACTTCAGTAACTATTTGTCTTTTTAATTTAACAACTACGGAAACAAGTATCCAAATCATTTTCAATAATCATGAGATCATTCTTGATTATGCTTGATTATCCGCTATTCGAAACCAGTAGTATTAACAGGCAATATAAAGAAAGTCAATTAGCAATATTTATTAAAGTTTATAAACGTTTATTTAGTAATTTCGATATTATGATATAGTTCAAAAGTAAAGCTGTACAATCGAAAAATTAAAGAGATCCAAACGTAAATGAATAAGACGTAATAAAATTATATACAGAATCACGAATTGGCGCGAGCTATTTGTCATATATTGAAAATTTAAGAATTACTTGAGAGACAATTTTCGGCTTTCGCGTCTATCTTCAGATTTATATAATTTTTCTCCTACACAAAATCGTAAATGATAAGCTTAGATCATAGTTTGGATTGCTATTGTCTCGCGTTTAAATAGAATTGATTATAAATTATAAAAGCTTGAATTCTTGTGCCTTTTCTATTCTTCTTTATAGTCAGAAAATTTCGTAATGAACAAATCAGACAAACAATCAAACAAATGAGAAGATCCCAACGTGTGCGATCTCGAGTTAACTTGTCAAAAAGAAGTCATGGCAAAAAAGATAACTTGTTATTTAAATATTTATAATTTTATCAGACGTGCAACCTTGGCGCTGGTCGAAATCGAAAAGTTTGCACGTAGAATCTATAGCGCGCTGAAAGCTTTTTGGATATTCACTAACCTTTACACACACACACACACACACACACACACACACACACACACATATATATAAAGATAAAATATATAATCATAAAAGAAAAGCCTCGGCGCGAAACGAAGTAATTTCCGAGGACGCGTATTCGGGACGCGCGCGACCCAGCCACAAATTTATTCTCCGCGAGGAAAAAAGGTAGCGGCGCGACGCCGCGCGAAACCCATTTTTCTCCCTATAATCCCGGCCCCCGCTACTACGACTGGCAATCGCCGATATACGTACGCAGTCGATCGAGTCCGAGGCCCTTTTATTGATTCGACAATTGGCGCTGCAAATACCCGCCAAGTGTCGTGGGAGGGTGGGAGGGAGGGAGGGAGGGAGGCCAAAGTAATAAGTCATGGGAGAGTGTGGCGGGGATAGCGGAGGGAGGGAGGAAGAGGGGTGGATTTTTCATCGAGAGGTTAATTAAGGCTGGCCAGTTATTTATTGCGGAGTTCGGCGAGCGAGAATATTTCAAGTTTTTTAATATTGCCAAAGCTTTAAATACAGAAGGCTTTCGATACGGCCTTTCGAATTTGTTCGAACTTTATATTCTTTTTGATATATACATATATATATCTCCGGATTTTAATTCTGAGGGATGCCCTTGTTAAAGGCTAATAAATAAAATATCCTTTAAAATTAAACTTTGTATAGATACAAGAAATTACGAATTTACGACGTATATTTATATAGAGCTTCTAGAGAGATTCCAATTGCATATTCAATGTATACGTACGCACACTTTCCAGAATTTGCCCCCAGGTCTGTTGAAGAGAGAGAGAGAGAGAGAGAGAGAGAGAGAGAGAGAGAGAGAGTCTCTCAATCGAGAACGAGCGCACTAAATGTGCGCTTAATCACGCGGTTTCCTTGATTAATAAATTTTCTTATTTGTGGCCTTCAAAGGATTTAACTTCGTTGTGGGTGGGGGTGGGGGGTTCAACTGATTTCGCTCTCGCAAATCCCTATATAAATCTAATATCCGCTCGAAGCCGTAAATTTAAGCTCTATTCAGAATTTTAATAGATAAAATTGGATCGATTTTCCGTTCGATTTTGCGCTTAACTCTAAATGCGCCAACGGAGCATCCGCACGCTACGGGGAATTTAGAGCATTTCGTAGATTCTCGTATTGCGAATTCAGCCATCGAATGATTAGCGCGGAGAGTCGGCGGTGGAGGGCTGAATGTATCGGGAATTCCAATCGAATCTTTCTTTCGTCAATTTTTCAACGGCGGATTTTCCGGAGACTACTATTCCCACCATTTACGGATATATGTATATATTGCGTATCTGTCCCCTCCATTATCGGTCGCGGTCGAGCTTTGTCCAGATATAGATTACTGGCTGGCGTAATCTATAGGCGGGAAAGAATTGAAAGGTCGGTTGCGTCCATTCCTTTTGTTGATCCCCCCCCCACCCTCGCTCCGGAAAGGGTCCGAATTGAAATTCTCATTCGACTCCCGACTCTTTACCGAGAGGAAAAAAGGGTCGTTCCAAATATTCGAGCGCTTTTCCTGGGCCGCTTCGGCCCTGAGCCGTCGCTCGCCGAAGGTCTGGTATGTGAGTGGAGTAGGACCAACAAAGCACGCCGCGTCAGCAACAGCGCGTGAAGGGTGGGCGGGGGAGGTAGGCAGGGACGCTCGACAAATACGAGAGACGGCCAGAGGTGGCGGTAGTCAGCAGGGCGAGTACGAAATTGGCGTCCCGAGCTCCCTCGTAGTGCCGAAATCGCAGTACGAAATAAGCCTCCCCCCCCCCCGAAGCCGCGAATCCACGCGCGACCCTCTCGCGCGCTCAATTTGCGGCAGCGCCCGCGCGGCTGGCGTGAATCCGCCGGGTTTCAACCGCCGCGCAGAAAGTTCCCGGACCGTCAATTTCGCTAATAGTTTCGGCCTGCCAAGGTCTCCGCCCAGGCCACCCTCGCCCTTTCGCGGGCTCGGACAGCGCTCGAATTTGCCAGTCGTGGCGGACGTGGGACTGGGGAGGGGGATGAAGTGCCGTCGTAGAGACTTGACGAAGCTGAATGCGTGCTCGGGAGAACCACGCGGATTTTCGATTTTCCTCATTTTTGATTTTGTTTCTGTTATGATTCAATTGATTCCGTAGGTGAGAAATGAGTAAAAGACGATGTGGGACAGTCTATAGTGTAAAAGAACCCTTATCAGTATCAAGAGATTTTTCAACAATTAAAATGTTTTAAACTAGAAACCAATGAACATTTTTAAACAGGGAATTATTATAAACAAAAAACTGTAGAGCTTCTTTTTGTTTTGTTTATATTATCATTTGTTAATTAAATGTTTTTCTATTGAGTAAATTTATCTTTCTGTAAATTATTTCATGACTAAGAATAAATAACAATTCATATAAATAAAAAACTGATAGAGATTATTGACTCGTGTCAAACACAAAGTTCTGGATTAACCGAAGTACACATAAAGCGAGCACTTACGCGACTTTATACAATATAATTAGTTGAAATTGAAGTATCAAATGAAATTGAAGAATACGGTGCGAACGGAACGAAGTATTAAAAGTTTTTACGTTGATATCAAAAATAAAAATATTGTAGAATAGCTTCAATTCGTTAGTTATCGATTAATAATCATTATTTTATAAACGAAGTAGGTTAGTATTATATGCAATAATACTAATTCACATTTTTGTAATGGCATGATACTAATTGTTGATTTTTTTTTATTTATCAACACTACAAGATCGGAAAAATTAAAAGTAGTATTTAAAAGAAAGTATTGAGAATGGTTGAAAAAATACCACAATAACTATTACCGATAATAATTTTAGTTGATATTTTTTACTGGTCATTCTTATAAAAAAAAACTTTTCTCGGAAAATATTCCGACTAAACAGTTTTTAAGCACTGGATCCCAAATGCTTAATACATATTTCTATTCACGCTAATTTTTTTTAATATACAATTATAACCCCGTTCAAGTTAGAAAAACATTTCTTAATAGTACGATTGCGTTCTTTTTTCAAAAAAAAGTCTGGCTTCAATTTCGTATTAAATATTTTACATTAGTCTCTTTAGATAAAGTTGTATGAAAAAATAAAAAAACAATCTAGTTAACATTGAAATGTAGAAATAATATTATCCTTTCGTTATCGAGACTCGAAGTTAATTCCGCGCCTCTTCTCTCCCACCCCCCTCCCCAAATCGTCCCCGGCGCCAAATTTCAATATCGTCCTCCAATCTGAAGAGCTTTAATAACACTTTTCCGAATCGCGCCAAAGCCGGCTCAAGCAAAAAGCCCCCTCAATTATTGTCGTCAGGCCCGATCGCGCATCCTGTTTACCGGGCGCCCTCGACTCGAGCCCGCGCGCATACGCGACACCTCCTCCACTTCGCTCGAGCCCACTCTCACGCCCCTCTGCCACATATCCGACGAACTTCGCGCCATCGTAACAGGCACTAAAAGCAAGCTCGCGTGCACGCACACTCCCGCTCTCTTCCTCGATCTCTCTCTCTCTCTCTCTCTCTCTCTCTCTCTCTCTCTCTCTCTGAAGAGCTGATCCTAAGACTACATACGTAAGCGCTGGAATCCCTCCTCGAGCCTCCGTCACCTACATATCCGCCCGTACCCCTCAGCCTTCCCTCATAAATTCATAAGCCACCCGCGCGAGCGCGGCGTCGAACGACTATCCAGGACCGTAAGGTGGGCGGGAGGGAGCGAGGGGGCTCAGCGCTAACGAGGGTAGAAATTCCTTAGCTCCGCGCGAAAGCCGAAGAACACGCGCGCGCGGATCTCCTTATTCCCCCCCCCCTCCCGCCCTCCACGCCACCGCCCATATTATATAGTATACGCTACGGGGTTATTCGATTTAACGGCCTTGAGAGTTTTTAATCGCTTCGCACCCTCCCCGTTGGCCAAGATCTACGAAGAAGTTGCTTAAGCTCGCGCAGCTGGCGAGCTCTTTGATGCGGGGGGGAAGGGGGAGAGAGAGCGAGGATGGGGGCGATGGCCAAGAGAGGAAAGGACGACCGGTAGATGAGACTAGAGTTCGTGTGTGTGCGCGCGCGATAGAAGCTGAGGTAATTCTCGTTGGCTAGGAGCTCTTTCGGCGAGGGACCGGAGAGAACGGAGCGGTAAAACGAATGCACAGCGGTTGATCCGTGGGATGTTTAGTCTGGCAAAAAGTTCGTTGCAAAAGTCAATTCCTAATAATGCATGTACTTCTTAATCGAATACTTTTACTATGAACATAGAAATGTAAATTTAAAATTTATAGTTTACATATATTTCATATAAAAAAACTTGCATAAATAATATAATATTTAGTAAGTAGTTATTCAATGAAGGATCTATTTAGACATCGCCGATTCAGATGGTTAAGTTACATTAGAATCCTAGACCCAAAGCTGAGACACTGTCCTCGGAAATTAAAAATAAAATTGTTTGTAAAGATACTTTATGTGTCTAAAAATGTTGTAAATTGTTATTCAAAATATTTACCATGTGGCGAGAACATATCATGAAAATTAAACGTAAAGTCTACATTCCAGTAAGATTACAAAGCTCAAAATAGAAATAATTATAATTACATCAATTCAAATTTCAAATAATTTTATTAAACTAATTTTTGGCGAAATTTCATGTATGAAAATACGAGTGGCATAGCAGCAAGAATCGATGTACAACAGTTTTTCAAGATTTACTATATGTTTTACATATTGTTTCCAAAAACTGATCTAAATACGAAAATGTAGTATTTATTATGAAATTTCCACCAGAAAGGAACCGGCTTACTGTCAGACTCGTATGCGTAGAATAAAGCAGATTTCGTAAGATTTGAACTGTTCAATAAGAAAGGAAAAAAGGATTATCGATTTTTTTGGTTTACACTTTTATGGACTATAATTATATACATTATTGTAATATGTAGTGATGATATCTTATCAGCCTTGTACTTCGTATCGATACTAATTTTTATCTTTTTCGTATTTAAGTTTTTCAAAAAGAAAGTTACATATATTAAAAAAAAAACAATATCATTACAATACGACATCAAAGAAACTTTCAATCAGAAATTTTTTCAATCTAACATCATTTAAAATTTCCAACACTGAGTTTTTTTACTATATTATGATATGAACTCCAATGTTTCTTTTAAAATGGCTTCAATTTGATAAGAAATTTTATTATATCCTTATTATCCTTATTATTAAAGACAGTTCAAATATTATTTACATATTGTTATTATTATTATTATATTTTCAAAACATTAAGATTTCTATATAGATTCTAAAAACAAAATTCATGAAAAAGATTATAATTGTTCATTGATCTCGAATGACTATATATATATATATATATATATATATATATATATATATATATATATATACAAAATCACAAAATAAAAATTTGCTGAGAAACTGATTTTATCGCAAACTGCCGGAACTCTCTGTCCTTGTATAATGAAGCGAGGAAAAAAACTACTCTCAATGAATTCAATTAACTGCAGCCTTCTGTTTTCACTGTAAATTTTGCATAGAGATCTGGTTTAATGCCATGCCGACGCATATATATATATATGAATATATAACGCTATTGTATAAGGCTGAAACTCACGGAGTGAGTGGTTTTCTGCATCGGCCTTATAATCGTTAAGGAAGCCGCGCGCGAAGCTCTCCCGACCAGTCTGTCCTCCTTAAGAACATTAAGACCAATTATGGAAAAACCAGGCTCTTTTATCCTCGTTTCGTGTTCTGCCTTCTGTAAAAAAAACTTATATATATAGAATAAGTCGCCATCGGCGATTAGCTAATCTAATTACGAACTCCTTGTTCGATTTTTTCTTTTTTTTTTTATTTTCGATCGACGGAGACGACAAGGTTGAAAATGCATCATTTGTAAGATGGCGCTATAATCAATCCGAGTACGGAGTGCGTTTTCTTTGTTACGGATGTTCACGAGATACATGTATATATATATATATATATATATATATATATATATATATATATATATATATATAGAATGATCTGGAATTGTATAGCATTTTTTAAGGTCACTTTGTAACACGCAGTGTCCCGGTTTCTGAAAAGCAACGCTAATCCGTTGTCATCTCATCTAGTTGTAAAATCACGAAGCCTGACCCCGAATTCTTTTCTTTATATCGGTCATTGATATTTGAGTTTATTTTCTGATCAAAAACAAAAAAAAGCAGCAACCTTCGCCGGTCCTTTTTTCGAAAATGTCCATAGGCGTAATTTTTCAAGACTCGCAATCACGGCCATTCGCAGTTTCTTATTTGATATTCCCGACATTCCGTGCACGTTAATCGAGTAGTTTTATTTGGCGCGATGAATGAATTATTTAAAGTATTTTTAAAGCTACGATCCACCGAGACTTGAAATGCCAAGGTAAAATCCTTGATTCTTTGAAAAGTTAGTTCATTAAATAGAAGTTGATTTCCAAACAATAGCGGTACAAAAAATAATATGCTATTACAAAGCAGACAAAACAAGTATATGTATATATATATTTAAACAGAAATATAAATTATTCTTTAAAATTGCTGATTTCACGCAATTGGGTAAATTAAACTAAAAATCCAGATTATACAGCTTTCTAACGATAATTTAAAAATGATACAATCTGATATTATATTACGAATGATTTATCTATTTTTCGATGATAATTCATAGTCTCACCACGTGTACTAAGCAAATTAGATACCCGAAGATGCCGCACAAGGGTATCGGACAAAATCTCACCGATCTCAGCGCACGTAATCCAAGGACCTTGCGAGAAATCCCATTATCATTTCAGCAATCAAAGCGACTCCATTGCGTTCGCGTTGCGAGAATCTCCATCGCGCTATTATCGCGCATTATTGGACTACTTTAGCACAGGGACTCGCCGTCACCTTTGATCCATGGCGCCTCGCACCTGCGGGCAGCCAAAGCATTTCGAGCCTCTCGCTCCCCAACGAATGGCAAAATTGACCGATTTACAATGCAACGCGTTCGCGAAAAATTCCGGAACACGCGCGCAAAAATGTATGGGGTACCTATGAAGCACGTGCAAAGTTACAGATTTTTGTATTCCATACTGTCTCTGACTCTCTCTATTCTCTCTCTCTCTCTCTCTCTCTCTCTCTCTCTCTCTCTCTCTCTCTCTCTCTCTCTCTCTCTCTCTCTCTCTCTCGTTCACGTTCTCTTTACAACAGAGCAGTACAAAAATGTCTTGTTTTTCCTTTTTTTCATTTGTAAGCGAAAAAAGAGTCCAGGAAAAAGGGAGAAAGAGATGGGTAAAGGATGTATATATATAACAAATTGCGAGAGCACGGACGTCTGTTCGTCCAGTTTCTCTCCTTTTGCTTTTTTGCCAGACCTTTACCCTCCTATACCCTCCCATCCCCGATCACCGTAAACCTTGCTTAACCCCGAATAGCCGCGCGAGAATTGGAGCGGCTGCAGCGTCCGGACGTTTGCCCCCCTCCCCCCTACCCACGCCAACTCCCTCACCCTCGCACCGCCCGCCCCCGGGCGTAACGTCGATATTGGCTTAACCGTCGATGCAAAGGAAGGAAAAAGAAGAAGAGCGGAAAAGAAGCGCGAGAGAGGGCACGTAACGGTGGGAGGGGGTGAGGAAGAGGCGGAAGAAGGGGTCGACACACCTACACAGTTCCCCCCTCCGTCTCTACCTCGTGGCCTGCAGGACCATAAAGTTTGCTTTAAAAACTTTACTCGCACTTGGCCGCGACTTTTATCGCGGAGGGGGGAGCGGGAAGGGAGAAAGAGAAAAAGGATGAGGGAGCTTCTCGATTTAATTAATCGCGTCGTTCGCCAGGTATTACGAAAACGACGCGAGATATGCCGGCGTTTATCCTCTTCCGGCTGCACAAATGGATATATATATATATATATATATATATATATATATATATAGAGAGAGAGAGAGAGAGAGAGAGAGAGAGAGAGAGAGAGAGAGAGCGCGAGGGGGGGGAGATAGCGAGAGCACTTTATACTGTTGAAATTCATCGAGTATATATGTCATCGAGTTTCGTGTCGATTCTCGCGATTTATACCCGATATAATTAAGCTCACAAGGCAATCTGTAATCAAAATTTATATTATTCTAAGATTATTTAATATTGACTCTGCACTTTTAAAATTCAGGAATTCTATCTTTGTTTTTTGACCAATGAAAAATTCACAATCATATATATTTTCGAAAGCTCGCAGAGTGCGCGACTCATTCGTACGGTGGTTTAAATTATATATGTATACAGCTATATGTTCCATATCGACTAGCGAAAATACCGTTATTATATCGTTTTATGAGAAATGATCTCGGAAGCAATTACATCATTGTATAATTATCTCGATGTAAGCAAGCTTTGCTAACTGACACGTTGTAGATTCAGTTACTTTTTGAAAAATTATCTTCTGATTGTTTACTGGGACACCAATTTTGGACTATTCGCGCATTGTTTCACCAGAGACAAGTATTATACTGTCTACATAAATTTTTATAATTTCTTTAATTCTTCGCGAGTTAACTAATAAAATGATTTTGCTTAGGTAAATTTTTTTGTTCTTGCTATTGTTTAGCAGATATACGAAATCCATAATAAGTCGCCATTCGCAATCTTTAAAACTTGGACGACATACCCTTTGGATTCTGGCAGTTTCATTTGTTGTCATATTCATCATAAATATTTATTCTGACGTTGATAAGTATATAACTGCCTCTCTCGTCTAATTATCGATCGAGACACGCTCGGGTAGAAAGGTGGCGCGGGAGGTTGTTTGCTTTGTAAATTATTCGTAAACAGATCGGCCGGCCGACTGCAAATACAAGAAACACGCTGCGCGCTCGCGCGATTCCCGTTTGACGTCTGGCGCGTAAACAAAGTGAAATACGTTTTATTCCCGGCATTTTCACACGGAGGCGTTCGCCTCCCGAAAACAAGAAGGGAGAAATTGAATGGCAAAGTAAAAGCGATCGAGAACGAGCGGCTGGTAAACAATGCCAAAGTGCCTCTTTAATGGAACGGTTGTTTTGACATGTTTGTTGCGCGTAACGTATCACGCAATCGACAGACGCTATCGAAGCCAAGTCGAATCCTGAGACGCAAGTCCCAATTAAAATTTTTTGACGAGCAGCCAATCTCCCCCTTCCCGGCAAGGCTCTTCCTGTATTAATCCTCGAATATCTTCATCGAGATTTTCCAATCTAACCAATGCCACTCGCCCCATACCCAATCCACCCATGTTATCTTTTTAGAATTTCCAAGCAGCCTCCCCTCGCAAGTAGCGAGAGAGGGCACGCGAAGGCGCAAAATAATGGGGGCTCTGAAGACCCTCTGATCCAAAAAAGCTTTAAGCCACGCCAGCTTAACCAGCCGCTCTTCTCTTACTCTGGCTAGGCTGCGGCGAAATTCCGTCAGAGTGCAGCGCCACGGTCCTCGGGATAAAAGCGAAAATAATATTCACGCGTACTGCTCCCGTTCCGTAATTCCCCGCGTACGCCTAACTGAGTGGACTTTCCGATAGGCTGCGCTTTTCCAGCCTCCGATCTTCACCCCCATTCCCACGCAGACAAAATGGAGGGAGGGGGAGGTTGGAAGTGCACGTCGTCCTCTTTTTTCCGGAGGCTTGCTAGGATATATTTTAGCGTTATATATATATATGTATACACGACATCTTCTAGGATAGAAGACGTCGAATATGCTTCTCTAGTCGTACTTTCCCTATCCCATCCTCGTAAAGAAATACATAGAATAGAATCAGTAGCGCATAAAGCTATGGGCCAATTATTTTGCTCTTACGTGGGTAACGTTAAATAACAATTGAGCAAGCGCGGCGAAGTCGGAGAGAAACGAGAGAATCCCTGGACTGACTCGCTCGGCCGAGAATCGAAACCTCTTTCGTGACGGCTGCTGCCCAGCTGAGGAGCGGATGCAGGCGCGATACACTTTTTTTACTTTTTAATCTCATTAGGAGTGAAAATTATATTCTTCGCAGTATTGTTGACTAGAATAGGACAGGGCCTTACGGTCGATCATTATTAATGCGAGTTATCAATAGTAGTATATATATATGGTTAAAAATTACTCACCGACGCTCTTTTTTTCATAACATCCTTATACTTTCCTGCTGAAAGGGAACGTCAGTGCCACCGCGACAAAATCGCAACTGGACGGGACGATGGAACACCCCCTCTCCCGACATCCCTATGAATGCGCGCGAAGGTGGAAGGGGTGTCATACGCCTCAATTTAACCCTATCCGAGCTTTGACCAACTTCGGAAGCGCCGGTTCGAATCGTCGATCCGGGGCGCTCTCGCGCGTGCGGTCGGGAATATGATGGGGTTTAAAATGCACCTGCATTATATATAACGACCTACGAAGTTTCAGGGCCGAGTCAATCCCCTGCGCGAACAAGGAGGCAAGAGAGAAAGAGAAGAGAGAGAGAGAGAGAGAGAGCGTGGGGCGGGACAGAGTAAGTCGCTGGCGCGTTGAATTACTCGCAAGAAGCTTCCCACCGAGGAGCTATGAGCTCTCGAGAAATTTAGAGTGGTGTTAGTTGCAGTGAGGCGGTTCGTTAACAACTTAAATATATATATACCGCGTTTAGTTAAAATGTTTATGTCGGGAGCTCGGGAGGGGGGTGAGCGACCCCCCCCCGCCACGGTTTTAAGGGGTAAACTTCGAACTTTCGCGTATGGAAGGAGCCCAGAGGCCCGATGCTTTATTCGGCTTAGCGCTTGCATTCTTAATTTAAAGCCTCGTTTTCCATACTCGTTATATAAATATACTCTTGAGGTTATATTAGGTTCGTTAAATTTCTGCGAGGAATGAGAGAATTTTCAGCTTCCTTGGTAAAATTCTCAGATTATATACAGGAAATAGTATAATCCTTCGTTATGGCTTCGGCATGCTACGCGAGCCGGAAAATTGAAAGTGAAAGAAAAAAACAATTAAGCGTGCCTCGCGATCTTTCGCCTTCTGTCGATAGAAATCTTTTTTGAGGCGGTGTCGAAATTTATTTTCGCAATCATTACGTCGGAAAATCGTATTCTATATATATATATACATATTTTAAATGAACTTTTCTCCAGTGTTCGATCTTGTGACTTTGGAAAATGTTGCTCGGATGTACGAAATAATTTTAAAAATAGTTTTAGAAGGAGATTTGTATGTGAAGATTAGACATCAAATAGAGTTCCCTTGATGACAGGTTGCTGACGCAATTTTCATGACTATTGTACACGAACAATCTATTAAACAAAAATTTGTCACATGAATTTAGTCTATTCAAAGTTTTGACTTTTCTGCTTTTTGCTATATTTGAAAAAAACATTCGCTTCACAGAGCCCCGTTCTGTATACAGTTTAAAATTAAAAATATAATTACGAGAGAAAAAAAAACATGCTGCAGCTTGAATAACGTTCGGAATAATGGCACGCATGAGACACAGAATGATCTAAATTTTCTATAGAGTAAACTTAATGCCGGGCAAAAGTTTTACGAGGGTATAGCGAATTTTCTACACACCAGCATAATATGACCGACGTAAATATATATAGAAATTTTGAAAGGGGGAGAGGGCACAGAAACGCACTCGACTCCGTCTCTGTCACCCTCGCGGGAGAACCGTCCTCCCCCCTCCCCAATCTACGTAGCTCGCGCGGCGGCGCGCGGTCACTCCCGAGCGGCGCAGCGCGCGCAATAATTCTATTTAATCTCCGCCCTTAGCGCGATATTTACGCGTGCCCCCGGCATTTCACCCCTTTCTCCCTCCCACGCGCAAAACTGTAGCGAGTCCCGCTTTTACGTTCGCGCGCTCGCGTCACGCGTAACATTACTATACGCGACCACCGCATCCCCCATCCGCAGCCCTTGTTTACGAGGATATTTTACGTGTGTAAGTGCATACTTATAATTCGTAGAGACAAGAGGGAGGAAAGGGGCGCTGAGTGCGCGAGCGAAAAGGAATTTTGCCAGCGCTAAAATTAGTAATAATGGGATAGACACGATTAATTGGACACAGACGGAACACCACAGAGTCACGGATAACTGGCGCGGGATAAATTTTTTCCGAATGTCCTCTTTCCGAAGGTTAATTTTACCGGAAATATGCCATTTTTTTTTCATGTATTTCTTGTAATATTAACGATTTTCCGATCTGTTTTTATTTTATAGTAAATGAGGCATTGTTAGAGATATAGAATGCCTATACATACTTCATCAGTTTTACGAAACTTACATTGCACAATTTGGTTTCTGGATTCTGCACAGTAATATGCCTTGCATAATATAAAAATAATTACACGCAATTTGAAAGTCAAAAAATTATACTTTTCTCCTAGGTTTTAGCCATCTGTATATAATTAATAGACAGTTATGTTCCAACATTATATTTTGCGAAACGGAATCTGATATCTTACGCTCTTATATAATTAATATTCTCTCTAGAATCGGTGAAAATTGTCAGACTACTAATAATCGAAAAAGTACAGTTATAAGCATAGGGTAATTCTTTAAAAAGTAATAAACATTAAAAATACTATGTTTCATGGTTAAATACTAATTTATAATCAGTTAAAGATTCGGAACCTCATAATGATTCCTCTTAAATTTAATTCCAGTCTAGAGTGTGCGATGAGCAATATTGATAATTGTATTCAGAATTAATAGTAGTTGATAAAACTCGCAGAACGCGAATGAATTTCACTACTTTCATCAACAAAATAATGTTTATCACAGATTTCTCCGAAGTTTTAGTTTGAATTGAATTTTCAGGATAATTAATACGAGTTCTGTATCATTATTTTTTTTCTTTTCACTTATGAAGCTGGCAGATTTACAGAGGATCTATTTCAGCTACAATTGTTATGTACATTTTGCATCTACTTACAAATGTTATATTTATATTATTATAATTTTAAGTCTATAGCCTTTAAAAATACAAAAATTCACTGACAGAATGCAATGTTTGGTTCGCAAACAAAGGCTTCTATTGAAATTGGACAGTGTATTTCAAGTTTCTACTATTTCTGTATCATTATATATAAATATGTTTAAAATTATATTATTAAATTGAGTTTTCTTTTTGTTGTAACATTATGAATATTTTCAATTTTTTGATTAAAGAAATTGATTATTTTTATTTAATTTTAAAATTTCTGGATTTATTTTTTTCTCTTTTTAAGCTTTTATCTATGAAATTCTGCAATATAAACTAACTATAGGGAGCTAGAAAAGGAACTATGAAACTTAATTATTTTACTAAGTAATTTGTTAAATGAATGATTTCGATCAATAAATGCGTCAACAATTTATTTCAATATTACAACCCGAACAGAATATGCGATTTAATAAAATCGTATTAGAAAGAATACAATCTTCACTATATATAATCCATGGTATGCTCATGAGAGGACGAAAACAGATTATGCCAATTGTTTGTTAGTAGTGAGCAGATGTTTGCTAATTTAATCAGTTGATAAAATACGATTAAAACATTGATTTCTGTGGCTAGAAAGCATTTTTATCCTACGACCGATCTGATTTACCTAGTTCTCAATAGACTAACATTATGTATTATAAACAGATCGTGAAATGGCCAAACAGCAATGTAAAAGAAATGCGAAAATACGAGCAACAGCATCGTCAATGCGCTCGGAAAATCGAAACCCTGTAAAATTCTAAATTCCACCTAAAGACCTAAGAACTGCGAATGCAGGAGCCGGGCGTGCATTAAGGAACGACTAACCGCGAGCATTTGTAACTCTATCCTTTAAAATTCAGCACCAACTTTAACAATGGAAACGGAGAAGTCGGGCCGAGAGGATTTATGCCCCCCCCCTTCCCTCCACCACGGGCGAAGCTATTCCATATATAATACTACACAAATCAGTCGCAGCGCCAAGTTCGCCCTGCGAATTATGCGCGCTGCATGCATTACGTTACAGATACATACATAGATACATACATAGATACATAGATACATACATAGATACACACACACACACACACACACACACACACACACACACACACACACACACACACACACACACACACACATATCAAGGTAGACGCTTCCGGAGCACAGGTGAGAGAGGATGGATGGGAGAGCGAGTAGTCTGGATTCCCGAGTACCTCCTCGGCCTCTATCTCGCTCCTTCGCTCTCGGGCCGCTGCGCTGGCTTCCAAAGTGGGCCGCGGGCGTGTACGCGGCACGAGAATTACCGCGACCGGTGCCGAGACGACGAATCCCTATACGCATACATGTGTAATAAAAGCAGCCGCGTTTGGCGCGCCCGCGCGTAGCCTATGTGCGCGCGACTTTTTATGCCCGCGGTGCGGACGACGCCGCGGCGCAATATTCCTTTTTTTTGTTTTTTTTTTTTTTTTTTTTTTGTTTCGTCCTTGCTCTTGCGGGATTTAAGGGGACTGACCGCAGAGGGGATATACACGTATAAATATAATTTTTTTTTTTCGTTGTTCCCCCTCGGCAAAAAAGGGGGAGGGGCGTAACGAGGCCGCGAGGGAAGAATTTTTGTTCCCCAGGACCATGGTGGATATTTTATTGTTGAGCCCGCGCTCGAGGCCGGGCTAAGGGGAGGCGGAGGGGGTGAAACTAGCAAAATAAAATCCCGGGATAGCCCGGGCTTGAGGGATGCGCTTTTCGTGCCCGGAAATTTGTATGACAGGCGAGCCGAGATTTTTGCGCGGGATAACTCCGGCCCCTCCCCCGCTCCCTCGGCCGTACTTCCACCGTGCGCGAGATCCGTTACTTCTTTTCAACTGACTTCCTCGTTTCTTCCCTTTTTATTGTTTCTGTTTTTTTTTCTTTTTTTTTTATCTTTTTTCTCTTTTTTGGAAAGGAAATAAAAGCTTGTGCATTGATCCTACGACATAAGCGTTTTTTATTGTTTCGCCATTTATGGACCGTGGGAGCGCGGTGAATCTAGCCGCGAGGGACCGCCGCGGCTTAAAAGATCGCGATAAATTCAAGTTTTCCCGTGTGCCGTATAGATGTATATGTCGTGATTCTTATTTGCGCGTTTCTTTTTTGGATTACCGTCGAGATTCTCGTATTTTGGACGTGTGGGCGGATTCGAGCGGGTTGCAATCGCCGATAGCGAGCGGATACCGTGGCCTCAAATCGTATAAATAAGACGTCGAGTTCAAAGGATTAAGAGCGATGCAACTCTGAGCTTCCGTGACTTAATGGCCGGGAAAAATTGTAAGTTGATACCTCGCAACCCTTTTCGATACACACTTGTTTCTGGGAATATGCCTAATATAGTATTAGGCTTTTACAATATGGTGTTTGTTTCAGATTCAAATTTGAAAATTTCAGTGCTTTTTTTTTGATTTTTTGTACAGAGACTTTTGGATTCATAAAATACGAATCTAAATATGTGGTGGTAGAAAATGCATAACCCATTATTGAAGTACAATTGCTGGAAATCGAGGTTACGAAAAACAAAAGTTATTAAAAAGAATACATTACAGAACTTGGTATATATCATACATTAAAAATGTTTCGGTGGTTAAGGATTTTTCCATCTAAAACATGTAATTTTTTTTCTAAAACGAAAAATTTCTCGCGCTAAAATTGTTTATAACTGTACTCTTAAATAAACTAATTTGATTACCTTTCTATATTAAACTTATTACTTATGATAAGTAATAATAATAAGGTAATAATAAAAAGTAATGAATATACGTACCACCGTCCCTGACACGCTGTTGAACAGGTTTACTTAAAATCCGAAGTTTTAATAATGTCTTGACTATTCGAATAATTGTCATGTTCTATTCGAACTGTTTTTATTGTTTAATAAGCTTAAATGTATTGCATCGAAATTCATATGTGCATAAGGTAAAACTTCATTGAAATCATAATCTCATTAACTCCGACTTTGATTCTGGTTCAGTTGTTGGCCAGAAAATCAGAACGCACCATATTAGTTTGATCAAATAATTTTCGATATCCTCGATCAAGATTAATCCAGTGACAGAAAATTAAAGTTTAATTACTGATAAATTCCTGCGTTATTACTTTTTCAAAAAATAATAGTAATCTCTGAAGATTTCACGCAATCAGGAAATTTTGGATTAATTAGATAATTAATTATTATAATTAATAATAACACTCTTGAATTGAAAAAATCCGTGTGTTCCAAGTCAAGCGAGTCATAAACGCCATAGGAAAGATTTTTTCAATTGAAATCCATTATAATACATAGAACTCAAGGGATACCGTGTCCGTTTTACAGAAAATTTTACAGCATCTATACCTATATATATATATATATATATATATATATATATATATATATATATATATATATACTCGCGGGCAGAACGCGCCTGTCCCTGTAAATTAATACGCAACTTGCTTCCCTCGAAAACTTTCGCTGTCGGACCTGCGCCCGTTTTGAAAGTGAAAAAACGCTCCCCCCACCATCTCCCCTCACCCGCGACACCGACAACTTTAATTTAGGAACGGTATAATCGTGAACAAGTCGCCGCTGAACGCGAGCGTTTGTAACATGTGAATTTTAATAAACATCGGGGAGGAAACGTGTTTTAATTATCTAAATAAGTCGCGCTAGCGTTATATATTAATTATACTTTCGCACAGTCGCGCAGACTTCCCCAATGCATAATTGATAAAATGAATTTGTCGATCGATCTCGCGCGCCCATCGGTTTTTGGAACGGGCGTAACGGCGGCTGGCGAGCGGGTGCGGAGGCCCGAGGTATAATCGTATTATCGATTTTTGCTTGATTTCCGTCAATTAACGGCCGCCAATGGGAATGGTAAGCGATGAACCGGGCAGCCGGGGTACCTTTTTGCGCGAATTCTCGCCCCGTCGCGATAAATTCATTCGCGCCGAGACGTAAATAAATCGGGCGACGTAATAATGGGGAACAGTTAATTATCAAGTACTGCCCCGAGTGAAATTCGCGGATTTGACGGACGCGCCTGCGTTATGCGGAATAAATTCATTATACGCGCGCGCTCGCGCGCACGTAATTCAATTATTAAGGCTTATTATGGGACGTGATTAAAGTAAAGAACGAAAACTAAAAAAAAAAAAAAAAAAAAAATCCGAACGACATATAAGCCTATAAATAATCCCAGAGCGCGAACCGACACTAAGACTGCTCGTTTTTATTTGGGTCATTGACGAATAAAAAAGAACGTGTAACACGTCGATGAATCCCGGCACCGGATGAATTATCGTTTCGCGCTGCTTACAGGCATCGCGCGTTCGCCCGCGAACTCCTCTGCTTTATTTACGGCCCTGCGCTTCTTCACGATCTCGTCACTGCTGGACGACACCCGCTCTCTCTCTCTCTCTCTCTCTCTCTCTCTCTCTCTCTCTCTCTCTGGGCCACCCACTCATTGACTTTTCTACTTGGCTCTTACCGCGCGTGCGTACATAGACAGGAGGACGCCGATGGATTGCACGAACGCCTCCATATAATATATATTCTACTGTATAGAGACAGAGTAAGACGGAGTAGATAATATATAAGGTCGATGAAGTATGCAAGTGCCTCTCCGATAATAATGAGGAAAAGGAAATGAACCTTCAAATAGATAACGAGTAATGGAAAGGTTCTCGCTGACCTTACTCTTTTCATTTTTCTTACCTTCTTGTTTGCTTTGGCTTTCTCCCCTTCTCTCTCTCTTCTCTCTCTCTCTCTCTCTCTCTCTCTCTCTCTCTCACTCTCTCTCTCTCACTGCAACCCCGTCGTTCTCTTTCTGCGCCTATATTTCTCGCTCTGCCGAGCGTCGGACTTTTTGTTTCATACTTTATCTCGCGCCCCGCTATCTTTTATCTTTTTCGCCATTCACTTAGATTTTCTTTTTCAGACCATAAACTTCTGCCCCTCGTCGTATTAGGTCACTTTTCTCTCCGTCTTCCTACCGTGATAACAGAACGGAGAGCCTAGCGAGCGAGAGCGAAAGAGAGAGAGAGAGAGAGAGAGAGAGAGAGAGAGAGAGAGAGAGACTCCAAGGAGGCAGACAAGTGGCAGAATTTATCGCGCCGAGGCCGACCGAGATGAAAAAAGTTTTTCTCTTCCGAGGAGGTGTAGAGAAGTGGGGCAAATGGACGGCGGCGCATCGCCAACTGGCTGCCCAAACCGAACGACTCGGCGAGTCTGCCGGCCGATCGGTCAGCTCGTAGAAAATAAAGTTCGGGAATCTTTATGACCCGCATTCGTCTCTCTCTCTCTCTTTCGCTCTCTCTCTCTCTCTCTCTCTCTGGCTCCGCCGCTATCCTGTTGCTCTATTCTGGATCGCCTCTTTTCGGGTGGGGCCGCCTGATTAGAAAAGTCGGGCACGCCCGGTACTTGGATGCTTGAAAGTCTTTTGTGCGCGGCTTATTTATTATGTGAAAGAGGCACTCCCCGCGTGCACGCTCGAAATTGCCACGATAATCGGGATGATATTTCCCGAAGCGTAAAAGAACATTGTACCGACGTAAGATTTTCAGGTTTGTCCGATGATACTCCAGGTAACATAATTTTTAAGGCATAAAGTAACTTCTAGGCAACTGGGCTATAGATTTTAATGCATAATTGCAATAAATTAAAAAAATAGTTGGTTTTATGAGTAATAATATGTAATAGTTTTTACCTAAAATCTAATGATAATTAGTAAGTAAATAATTCTTATGTTATTAGTTTGTTTGAGCGCACGCGTGTGTATATGGAAATTGTTGGAATGGATGAACGCAAAATTATATGCACCGCAATCCTAATTATGCTGTTACGTAAATATCCTGAACTCATAATCGGAGTATCCACAACTAACTAAATAATTATAAATTCTATTTCTCTATGCATATAATAATTAATGAACTTTTTCTTGTACAATTTAACCGATTATTTTAGTCAAATATATTATTTAGTTAAATTATAATAAGAATCAGTAAGATTGATTATTATTCCATTACAGACATATAAGCCATTGTTGTATAAATAAATAATCGCTTGTTAACACTTACCATTTCGTTTCGCGCATTCGTTCACAATTTCATCTCCGTAATAGGGACAATAAAATAAAATAAAATAAAATAAAACGTCTTTCCGATCGATAACAAAGTTTCTCCCGTATCATTACGTCGGATAATGATATTTTTATCCCCTCGGCCGAAAATACGCTTCCATCCGAGCATGTTTCGCTAACGAGACCGACGACATCGCCCTCGGCGTCGAGCATTGAAAACGAGTCGCCGCCCCGGCGCCCATCCCCATTCGAAGAGAGGCGTCGCGCCGCGACGGCGAAGAAAAGTTCACGGTTCGGCCGCTTTCCTCGCCAGGCGGGGGCGCGCAACTGACGCCGCGCCGGGGCACTTGCACGGTTTATTCCGCAGCGAGAGAGGAAGTGAAGGTATCTGGGTTACATAGCGATATATATATATATATATATAAAGTAGTACGTGGCTTGCTGAGTTTTGTAACCGGCGAGAACGCGCGAGAAGAGGTGGGGAAATCGACACCATCTAGAATGCTCTCTCGCTGTACTTTTATATGGACCGATCGATCGATCGATCGACTTATATATATATATATAAGGGTCGGCGGCAATTTAATTCCGTTTTTTTCCCAGGCTTATACAGTTTCCACCACGAAGCTCCAAGGAAAGATGGGGGGGGCAGGTGAGGGAGGGCGCTCGGAAACTCATTCGGCGACTAATGGACGGATCAAGAAGTCGCGGATAATGGCACGGGGACGTTTTACAAATTATCCGATTATCGATCAACACCCCGCGCCTTACTCCCCCAACGTTATACTCCTCGTGGCGTTAGTTGCCCCCCCCCCCACACCCCAAGCCCCGCTACGGAATAGCTTATTACGGGAGAAAATCGATTTGCATCCCGCACTACGGGCTCGCTTTAGCCAAGGGAACAATGACGGCTCCCACGCGGGATAATGCCGACCGCCTTTCGCGAGCTGCGAATTACTCTCCAGCGAGGCATCGCTCTTCACCCGCGCGTTACTTCGTAGGCTACTGCGAAAAAATCCAATCGAACGTAAACTCGAACGAGTTGGCCCCCCGGTTCCGTTGCTCCGCGCAAGCCAGCGAGGCCCGGGCGAGCGATCTCGGGACGGAGTCGAAGAAGCATCTTCTGTAGCCTAATTATCGAAGGCTCTACACCTCGCTCGATCCCCGTCCTCGTGATGCTGTCGATGAAAACTTCCGATTTTAATGGATTATTTCTGAATCAATTTAGTCAGTTCCGTTAATGTGGTAAAAAGTTCAACGACATCTCCTTTCGAGATCGAGGATTAATGGATTGTTTCATAATTCATCGATCATTTCAACGTTATTTTTACCCCCTTCTTTCCGTAAAATCGTCCTTTTAATTCTATTTTTAACGCATTATTATCATAAAGCTAAAAAGAAAAAAAAAGGGAGAAAAAAGTCTATAATGTACACGAAGACCACATATTTGCCGTTCGATATTTACTATAGAGATTTTCGATATTACTATAGAGAACGACGACAGCTTTATGAATATCACGAGCACGTACGCTTATTAAAGTAAAAATATTTGAAATAAATTAATGGGCGTGTTGTTAAATCAACAACTACGTAACGATTTTGCATTGTTGGAAAAGCTATTCTATACTTGATAATTGCTTATTAACTTTTACGAAATAAATAAACAAATTTTACAACCCAATGTAATAAAATATGCGTATAAAATCTCTCTATTCGGGAAAAAAACATAAATTCAGAGCGAAATGGAAATTTGGGAATGTATTATTAGTATAATTTGCAAAATTGCTTTCAGATAAAAAGAAACTTATTACGCGCATTATTTACGATAATGCTCGGCCGTAATTACATAAATATTTTCGATTGATTTTATTTCAGAACAGTAACCGATAGAAGGTAATATTGTCTTGCATACTCTAGAAGTATTTAATATTGCTATAAGAATATTGAAAATTCTATTTTTTTACAATTTTTGTAAATCCAACTATTAAGAGCCGAGAATTTTAAGAAAATTGAATTAAACTACACTAGAAACAATATATATCTGATTTTTTTTATCAAATTTGGAAAACCACGTAATCGTGTATATCGATGTAGAATTCGATAATAAACACTTTTGTCCCATTGGAATTCTTAATATTAGCCTATTTCAAGCTGACAAAACTGTAATAACCAAAAAAAAACCGGAAAAATTGAAAATGAATAATTAAATTCGAGAAAACGTGTGTCCCGGTATACGTCAGCAGTGCGTAAATAAAAAAAAAACAAATTCAAACTTCCCAAATTTCCAAAATACCTAACTAACGGCCTGTTAAAATATAAACGATTCGCTCAGCATTTATGATAAAACTCTCGGCGGGGAGGGGAAAAATCCAGCCATGCAACGATTCCGGCTAATTTAAATGCGCCCATGCGTCCTCCCTCATAAATATAAAGCGAATCCCTTCGATAAGTGCCGGGGCGTTTCCATGAGTGTCTGTATATATATATATATATATATATATATATATATATATATATATATATATATATGCGCGAATGCACAGCATGCGCGCCGAGGATAGCATTGAAAACCGATTGTTTCGAATTTCCGCGCGCGCGTGCCGACGTGGGAGAATACGGAAAAAAAAAACAAAACAAAACCGAAAAAGACAAAAAAACGATATTTAAGCCGCTTTTAAAAAAAGCACCCTGTCAGGGTAAAGCCGAAGAGATATGTTCCGCCACCCACCCGCCTCCCCTCGCACCCGGGCGCCAGATGAACTAACCGTGCTGAATTACACAAAAGAGATCCCGCCCCCCTCCTGCGACGGCCCACGCTTATCATAAAGACGCCCGACGCCTCCTCCTCCTCCTCCTCCTCATCCTCCTCCCTCTCTGCTCGCGCCTGTATCGCGCGGAGCGAATTCCTTCTTTTCTGCGCTGCCTCGATCGATTTACATTACCGGGAGGAAAATTCCCCGGGGACCCGGGTGTAGGATATTTATTTGCCCGTCTCCCATCGCGCCAGTAGGAGGGGTCAGTCCTTCCCTCGCACGCTAGCGCTGCCTAGCTTTCTATATCATTCGATTACACCGTATAACGCCCGCGCGTCGTGTCGTCCGTTTCCATTTTAACGCGCCCGCTGAGAATCGACTCTTTTTCCCTCTCTCGCGCTCTCTCTCTCTCTCTCTCTCTCTCTCTCTCTCTCTCTCTCTCTCTCTCTCTCTCTCTCTCTCTCTCTATCTCACTCTCTTTTTTCCAATGGATCGTCACGAGCTTGGGGGGGGGGGAGGTATCGCGAAGGCCTGGTCGACAAGCGAGAATTTCGTTTCGGCTTTTTTTTGGGAGGACAAGCATATAATCCGTGTGCGCTTTGGGACGGAAAGGCTGGGGGGAGGGGGGCTTGGAGGATAATGCAAATTGATATAACTTTATTATTTTGGGCTAAGCCTCGGCTCGTGATGAATTCGTCGATATTTAGTTTTTTCTTTTTAAATATTGCGAGACTTATTCCATACAGGCTGGCGAGCAAATTCGAGTTTTCTCTCGCACGTAGCGACTTTTCAATAATAAATTCGTATGTTATTATATCCAGCTGCGCGGTTTTCGAAATTACTGCTTTATGATCTAGTAATTATGAAATTTTAAATAATACTTCAATTTGCAAAAAAAAAAAATCTTTTTACGAACGTATAATAATTAATAGATAAACGAAAATACGCAATAACGAGATTTTTCATCTTTTTAATTGAAGCTTAATAAATTCATGAAAAATATACGAGTATTATGCATAACAGCATCCAACATCTCGGACGTTTTGATCTATTTAGATTTTGGATGTAAAAGATGATAATTATATCTACATCAAAGAAATTTTACACTGTATTAAAAACGCAAATTTTCTTATTAACTATTCTAATTATGGAGATGGATTGTATCCCAATCATCGTTCTTACATTCTACTTTACACGACGTTTGCTTTCCAATCTGTTCTTGTGTTGTCCATGTAAAATAGTTCCAATTTACTCCTTTCCCAACTGCATAAATTCGGATCAAACGAAATCTGTTTGAAAATCAGAAAAAAAAGAGCGCACGAAAAATTGCGATAATAATCATTAAACTGCGGGTACAACCGGAAAAAAATTCCATCGTCTTTTTCCACCCAGGCAGGTTGCCGAGGTTAAAAGACAGATGTCGCTTTAATGGTTCCGCCGGTGAAAAACCGTCGAGGCTCCTTTTTCCTTTATAAACATCGTCTTTTGATGCGTCCCGGATTATCGGCGCGATAGGAAATCCGATCCATAATGATAGTGATTTCACCGAGGAAATCCAGTCAATGGTTTTCCAACACGGGCGCCTCAATTAAATCGAGTAATGGTCGCAGTGTTGCTACGATGTATACATCGTTGATGATTTTTAGACCTCTGCAACGTTTCGCAGACTTTTTTTCTTCATTTCTTCGTTTAATTAATTCGCATACTTCATTGAGATCATAAATCGATGATTAAATAAAAAAATTATACAGGTTTTGTATTTTTGAAACTTTTTCTTTAATTAAAATAGAACTTTTCAGACTATTTAATTATTGAATGTAACGAGCGCGAAGAGGACTTACGGGATGCATTAATATTTGCAACGTGATACGATAAATGTATTAAAATTCAAAATTATTTATGACGAAAATAAAACGTATATACGAGTATATATTCTGTAAATCAAAGATTAATTTAATTCAGAAAATAAATACTTCAACCTTTCACGAATAATTTTTAAATACCTTTAGTATTATGAACTTTGCGTTCTCCCGTAAACTTCATTAATTTTCGAGAAGGCAATAAATATTTGAACAAGACCGCCTTTTTTTCATTGATACATCTCACGTAAATGAAATGCAAAGTTCGCAACACTACACAATGGTAATCCTTCTTATTCAAAAAGTTTCCAGATCGATGCCAATTCATTTACTACATTTAAAATTCAAGCTTTATCACATTTTTTAAACTATTTATATATATATATATATATATATATATATATATATATATATATATATACACGACGCCGCATTTCATTTGTCAACTATTATTTGACAAAGAACAATGGCTAAGCAACATACTTACGATATTTCATTAGGCATAAACAGTATAATTTCGAGAAGACGTGCGCGAGACGCGAACGAAATTTCGCTCTTGCGAAACAGCGCGCCGTGTATAGGTGTAATGATATTAACAGCCGGAGCTTGGCCGAAATCGCCGTTGGGACGCGAAGCGGGACGAAGGAAATTGGTGTAAAGCCACCCAAGGACACGCCGCGACGACGAAGACGACGTCGACGACGTTGTCGGCGCGGCCGGTACGGCGACGACGCGACACTTCCGAGGGGCGTCGGCGTGTACGGCGGTGTACGTATATATAAGCGGGACGGACGGGCGGCCGCGACGCTTGTCGCCCGTTATTTATTACGCGTGGAATTATGAGAAAGGAGCCAATTTTCCGTAACGCCCCCTAATTGCGATTTGTTCACGTATTAATAGAGCGCCTATAGGACAGGAGCGGAACGGAATATACGTATTATAATGGTAATTTTTTGCCCTCGTCATAAGACCGAGTTCAGGGTGAACTTGTTTCTCTCCTTTATCTTACTTTTTTACACGTAATACGCGCACTGCCAAAAAATGCACTTAAATTGAAAAAATAAGCGAGCGTCTTTATGTTTAATAATTGAGAAAATTGTTATTAAGAATTGTTAATCAATAATTATTCTTATTAATATTAAAATTTTGCTTGTTTTTAATAAGTAGTACATACTTTATCAGATGGTATCATATTTTATCAGATGATGATACATATGACTGCAGATATTTATTAAATGATGTTTTTTTATGTAATCCGAATGATTAAATTTAGAAATCCACTTACTTACTTTAGTAATAAACAGAAAAATTTAAACAATCGATTTTTAAAATTAATTATTCCAAACAAAGGGGCATGCAAAATAATATGAAAATATATAAATCATCTCTGAATTCGAAGAAATAATTTTCTATAAATATTATTTGATTATGTTACTAATTTTCCTTTTAGTAAATACATTTATGAGAGCGGGATAAATTTGTTTTCAGCGCATTAATCCAACTGAAATTGGTCCGCGACGCTCGCTTCAAAACAGTCGATCCGACACCGCGCTCGACTCCTTCATCGTTGCCAAGTGCGATTTTTTGCTTATGCGCGGATTATAAAGTCGACCGCTCCGCGATCGCGCCGTTCTTTGGCACGCGCGCGCGCACGGCGGCGGCTCTCCGCGCCGTCTGCCCCTCAATTGATTATAATTCGCCGGAAACAGTTTATCATTGACAAAGTTTAGGATTTAATTAAAACTCGGAGATAGCGCGCGCGCGCGCGTGCTGCCGCAATAGTTTGGCTCGATTTTTGAAACGATCATTCCGAGGGAATTTGGTCCAAGTACTATTTTTGGCCGGGCGTTCATTGAATCGGCGTCGGAGGAATCATCGAACGACGACGACGACGACATTTCGGGCGCGCAGGAATTCGCGGAAAGGGGGATGGGGGTAGGAGGGGCTGGCGTGTGGCGAATTTTCATCGCCAGCCGCGCACCCGACGCGCGTAAAGCGCGAGACGATCGGAATTTGGCCGATGCGCAATTTATCGCCGCACGCGGCGATGATCAATGCGGGGATCGTCGGTGCGTGTGGTCGAAAGTCCTCCCCCCTCCCCCGGCACGTCCCGCAGTGCTGGTAGCATTTGTCTTTTTCCAATGCATCGACAAAATTAAACGCTTAATAAATTAAAAGCGTCAGCGAGTGCTCACTTATACTAACCCTTTAACAATGGTGCGCCTAGCAGTGCTGGAAATATTATTACTACGGCAAGATTCGTCCCCCCTCCCACGCTTCAAGCTGCGAAATTAGCTTCCGGTTGCAGAGAGTGAGATGAAGGGGTGGGGGTGACTCCCGGAATTGCTGCTCGACGGTCGCATCGTACCCCCCCCCCCTTGCAATTATCTTAGCACTTAAAGGCCTCGAGGCAGAGGGGCGGGGAGGCGAGGAGCTTTTAGTCGGCCGAGCTTTTACAATGCGGAAAAATTAAATGATGCAATTGACGTCGAGGTAGGAGGTGGGCAGGGGAGCGAAGAGCGTCGGAAAACTGTGGGCGGGGGGGGGAGAGAGGTAAGGGGATTTGTACAGCGCCTGCCCGCCTCCCTCTCGTATCGCAATGTGTGTATAATAATTCTCTCGGGTAAGTGGGCAGGAAGAATCTTTTTCACTTAGCGTTAATGAAATCCCCGAGAGCAATAGGCAAGTCGGGAATGGCTTTCCCGTTGAAATTGATAATTATAAGCTAGAACGTATAGGCGGACAAAGGGCTCATTTAACTTTTTAATACGGATTGTATAGCAAATACTCGGAGCAATTAAAAACATATACTTTGGGTGAGAGAGAGAGAGAAGAGAGAGAGAGAGAGAGAGAGAGAGAGAGAGAGAGAGAGAGAGAGAGAGAGAGAGAGAGAGAGAGAGAGGAATAATTTAAAACTTTTGGAACGAAGGCGAAAAGAATACAAATCCAATAACGATCAGGAATTTGCATAATTATAAATTGACTCTTGGCCTTTCTGCAAGGATCGAATGATGAGTCTGAGTTAAGTTGTGGGATAGTAACAGGATTTTGATCGAGAAATCGCGTGGTAATAGTAACTAGGTTTTGTAATAATTAAAAAGAACTTCAGTCATAAAATTCATCTTATCAAAATTACTCGAAAAATTACAAAAGACTTTTTTATCTAAAACTAACTTCTTTGCTCAATTCTAATTATTTTTCCTTTTCTCTGTATTTTTTTCAAAGTGTTCGTATCTTAAGAGTTAAAAATTCGCCAAAAATTGGACTAAGAAATTTGGTAAAATTTTTACGCAAAGGCGTTTTAAAAATTTGAAAGAACAAAAAATGACCAGAACTGACAATGGAATACGTGTCACTGCTTTCAGAATTTTATGTGCGACTTATTAATTTTTCAAAAAATTAAAAATTCCGAAAAAATTTTAAATAAAGAGGTATTTGCCGCAACTATCAATGTTTACCATTTTTTGTTTAAAATTTTTTTTAGTAGTGTTGGATAATTTTGAGTTAAAAATGGGCAAGATTTATCCATTACTTTTCAGCTCTCGTTCAATATATTCATTTTATAAATCATTTTAATAATTGCAGGCCATCAATTTTGCCTATAAAAAACAGTTAGACACCATCTTTTAGTTTTTAGTTTTGAACCTTTTAAGAACTGCATTTCAATATCTTGAATTTTATGTGGAGCAGTAGATGCCACATAAAAAAACCTTTGCTGTTCTTTTGAAAAATTGCGTTATAGTGAATTTGGTGGCTATAAAAGTTTTCAAAAAAAAAGTTCCTCTTGAAGTAAAGAAGTAAAAATGTTACATCGGATAATACGGAGTAAATTTTCAAGTTTATAATTCAAAATTACAGACATGTTTATAATATATAACGGCTTTTTCTGGGAGCAGAAGATCTCATTAATTATAAAGTAATGCTTGGAGGGGTATTTTGAAAGTTGTTTCTTTATTATGTATCCTTTATATTATCCGAAACAAAATACCGTTATTAATAAATGAAACGAAATTTTTTACATCGATGATATAAATAACATATTACATATCGCATTACAATTAAATGCAAAATACAAAATAATGAATTCTTTCATGAAGTTGATACATGTTGTATTTAATGATGTAAACAAATACAGGGAGATGGTTTAAAATTTCTCATTGCTTACTTATATGAGGGAGGGAATGGACCAAAAACTCTACAACAAAAAATCCTTTATTATCAATTCTCATTAACCTAATAATTCGATTTCGCAACAATAGTCGCGATCGAAATCGCGAAAATGTGCTGGGGTGTCTCCTTTCATGTTCTTCTTGACGCGGGCTTCTTACACACACACACATATATATATATATAATATATATATATATATATATATATATATATATGTATGTATGTATAAAACAAACGCTGCACCAATTCTCGACTTTACAGTGAGTCCATAAAGCAAAGTGCCCCCCCATTCCCCTCCTTCGCGCCCCATGGAAAAATCCTCCGACTGGAGCGCCATCTCGAACACGCGCAGCCCGTCGCGCGCCCACTCCCCCCCTTTTTCATACGACGACCTCCTGTCTAGAATAAAGTGCACTTCGCGCGCGCGGTTTCCATAAATCTGGCGCCGAGCTCGGAACGTCCTCCTTAACCTTTCATCCTCTAAAATGTCCCCCCTCCTACTACACAAACACACACACACACACACACAGACGCTCGATGGTTCTTCCACCGGTCTGAGTCGGCTTGCCCGCGTACTCCGGTCGGCTGGCAAAGACCTCTCTCGTCCTCCCCGGCCTCATATTTTTCGCCGCGCGCGCCGTAAAATCTCGACGCGGCGCTACGCCCGCGGGCTCACCTCGGATCTATTTGCTGCATCTGATTTCCCCACCCCCCCTTCGAATATCCCACGGGCAAATCCACCCGCGCGTACCGCGACCGTTTGTGCGCGCGGAACTGGATCGCATTTATCGGATGTGGAAGTGAGGGCGTGGGAGGGGGCGGGGGGATTTAGCTCGGTATTATTGGCCGATATGAATTGTACATTGGCACGGTGCTGGCGCGTCTGGGAGATGGAGTGAGAAATGGAGATGTTCACGTGTCTTTTGCGCGATGGCTGAAAAGCCTCTTTATTGTTTGCTGTAGGATCATTTACAGGATATATATATATATATATATATATATATATATATATATATATGTCTGTGGAAAATTAGTATCATAAACTTCTTGCAAATTAGACGAAACCGTACAGGATTTATAAATATCCCCTCAAAGCACCGCGAAAGTCTTTTCGTCTACGATCTTGGAAATGTACATATTTCTTTGGAGCACCACTTCGGAGTCGTTTCGACGATCTTTTATGCCGCTATAGCGGGCACTGGGCTCAAGAGTGGGAGTAAAATTTAATTAGATGCTAGATATATATATATATATATATATATATATATATATAAGCTGGTAATGTCGGTAATGTCATTCTTACGTGGAGTGAGCTCCTCCTTAAAAATAATAGCTGTGCACGCTCGAAAAAACCCGGAGATAAAAAAAGTGTCTCAAGCGTAATTTCATGCGTTTACGGATTATATGAGAAAAATGAGAAAAAAAGTTGTATGGATAATTACTTCATTTCCACGTAATAACTTTGACACCGAACAACATTTGTTTATATGCATTTACTGAGTTTTTGCTAAAAGAATAGAGTCGCTACTCTGAGTTGTAAATTACTGGGAAATTGTGTGGTAAAGCATACGTTTTATCACTGAAAAACAAAGTATATAAAGTAATTAAACTTTTAATTATATTAAACTGATTCAAAACAATAGTACAACTATAATTTATTTAACTATTTATATCTACTTAATAATAGATGAGGTTAATGTCGATAGCACAGGTTATTAATAATATTTGATAAAGACATATTAGATTATATAATAATAACGATATAAAAATGAAATTCAATAATAGTAGATTCTAAAATATTGTAAAAGTATATTTTACTACTTAACTAATATATTTTATAGTTTAATAATTTATAAAGTTAATTATTAATAAATTAGGGCAACTTTGAATTGAATTTGAATATTTTTTATTACTCTGTTATAATAAATTTGTATGATAGAATTGATGAAAATTCAGGCAAATACGCCATTTACATATTACATTCCCCAAGGTATTTAATAAATAAAATTATCATAATTCATAAACATCTTCTTCTGCATTTGCACCTGCTGTAGATAAAAAGTACACAGTAGATTGATCATTATCTCACCGATCGCCATCAAGACTTATTACTGCACCAATGGCGTGCGCTTCGCGGATTTCAACGCAAGAACTCCGTATCGGATTATCCCTCTCTCCCCGGCACGTTAATACTTCCCAGGGCCGCGTATTTATCATTAATAGTTACCGGTCCATTTATTTTGCGCATTCCATATTATGAGGGAGGAGAGGAGGGATCGGCAAAGCCTTGGTTTACGACGCGACATTACGAACACGCATCATAGAATTTAAACGGATTCGGCCGCGGAGCGTTCCGCCCGCGCCAAAGCTACTCGTACGTATGTAATTGAATGTGGCTCGAGCCGCGCACGATATATATATATATATATATATATATATATATATATATATATATATATATATTATTTGTGCATGCACTTACGGCATTGATGCATATCGAATGATTTGAATATACAGAATTGACAGTCAACACTATAACGGATTTGTAGAAAATTCGTTTATTTTATTATTATATTAATGTTACCATTATTTTATTTAAAAATGGAAAAATTAAAAATCTTGATTTATAGATGACAAGCTAATCAAAAAAATTTTATAATCAATAAGAAAATAAAAAATGAATTTATATATTAAGATTTAAGAATAATTATTAACTGAACTAAAAAAAAACTTAAAATGTCAATTAAAATCCATAAGCAGAATTTTTTTTAATAAAAGAAATAAATATGGAAGTGCGTTCGTATTGACTTTTCCGCACTTCAATCGGATAAATTAATTAATTGAAAAAATATTAGATTTCAACATTTTTTAATAAATGAAAAACTCAGACGAAATGTATAATTCAATTTCGAAAACTGACTCCTCTTATAAATTTAGTGCTTTAATCAGTATTTCTATGTTTTCATTAGCCTCAGTTAAAGTTATTTTTATATGGAATTATAAATAATATCTATATATACATATATAGATAATTAATACAATTTTAATAGAAAAAAGATATTAACATTTGTTTATTGAAATTTCGATTTAAGTCGACACCACCCATATAATGGAATCAAAAAATTATTAGGATATCAAAGTTTGTAAAGTATCGAATTAAAAAGTAAATATGGCGGCAATGCCCTCACTTACCATGCCGCGTAATAGCGTAAAATCCCTCCTGACTCTCTCTCTAGAAGCATATAGCGGCATAGAAATAAGGCTTGCGCGTACGGCGACAGTGGCAACGCACGGCCACAGGAAATGCGGCGCGGATGTCCTTTCGAAAATATATAACAAAAACCGACCACGGCTGTCGCTTCGTGCGCCCTGCCCTTACCATTGCATGGGATGGGATCCGATATCGTAGAATGAGGATAATTTCAATATGACTGGACATTTTCGTGTGTGCGGTGGTGGGAAAATGGAAGGACTTGAAAATCCTTCTACAATCGGCACAGTACCCGGGCACAGTCGCGCTACGAAGTATGCTCCCTCGAAAGGGACGTGCGTCCCGTTTGAGAATAGCGCTTCAACTGCCAAAATTTGAATCGGCCAAAAAAATAATTCGTTCCTTCCGCGAATCCGCGAACGCCGGCCTGAGCGACGAGTTCTCGGAATCGCAGGCTCGAAAACATCTCGGGCTTGTTTACATCTCGCACTGCCTATAACGTACATAAGCTACAACGTAATATAACGTATATGCTACAACGTAATATAAGAATTGCATTTACGTATTATATATATATATATATATATATATATATATATATATATATATATATATATATATAATATGAAATATAAATCTGATTTTTTATTTCGCTCTATTTTTAAAAAATATCTTTAAAAATAGAATAAGAAGTAATATATGACGAGTTTTTGATGAAATCGTTTAATTCTAAAACCAACGTTTACAAAAATTTATGCTGAAATTGAAAACCTTACACATCAAGACATTCGGTTTTGATGATCTGTTCTGTACAAAAATCTTAACGACTCACGAAAGCGTGTGCATATAAATCTATACATGTGTGTTCGTGCGCGCGCGCGTGTGTATGTGCATGCGTATGCGCGTATACGCGTGTCCCGTGTGTGTGTCTGAAAAATATATACCAGCTCCAGATTTGAATCTTCCAGACTTCGATTCCACGTCCCTAAATATCAATAAACTCTCCGATTCCTTTCGGCAATAGCGTTACGTCTCCGTTATTTCCCTCCGCGCATGATAAATCGAAATCAGGTCGAATGAAAGTTTCCACGTTCGGAAGTAATAAGTCGGGCACCGCGGCGCACATTAAAAATTCAAACGCACCATTCCGCCCTCCCATTCTCATCCTCCTTTCAGCGAATATTCCTCGAAACCAAACTCGGCGACTAGAGATGAGGGGGGTTAAGTTCGCGGAATCGCAGGCGTCTCATATAAGCCAAAACGAGATGCAAAGCTCGCAAGCGGTGAACGTTGATGCAGCGAAAAAAAAGGGGGCGGGTATCGGTGAAGCGCAGTGGAGGAAGGAGGAAGAGGAAGGCGAATAGACGGAGACGAAACGTTATTAATTCAAAGGCGATTTCAAGAGACAAGCCGGGGGAGTAGAATCACTCGCCAGCCCCTTAATAAATTCACTTTGACGTAGACTGCAATCCCTCCCCCTTACATACACGTACGGTGCACTTTCAAGGAAGAAGTGTACATCTCGCTATTTTGCATTCGAGGCGCAACCGGCACAAAAGATTAAGGCGGGGAGGGGGGGGAGCTCCTTTTTTCCCGGGGATACTCCGCCCCCTCGTCTTTTCCAGCCGAGTGCCCCGCTCGCGTTCGGGTTACTTATTCCATACGGACACGCGCCTCCGTTGCCGGAGCGCGAAGGCGGCGGTCGAATTTCGTATTCAGGGTGCAAAAAGGGATTCTCTCGTTTCCCGAGCCAAAGCTCCCCCCTAACCCCCTAGAGCGCCATCTAGCTGATTTTCTTACGGCCGATGGCGGAAGTGCCCGGGCTCGTTCGTCTTTAATTTTGGCCTCACTCTTTCCGGTTCCTTTCCCCAAAAATACTTGATTGCTGTTGTAGCCGGGACTAAGGAGCTTTTCATGAGTGAGTCTCTCTCTCTCTCTCTCAGTCGCTCTCCTAAAAATAGCGAGGAGCGCCGAATCTTTCATGGACCAGAACTGCAGGTTGACAGATTCAAATTTTTTCTTTAAACTTTGAACGAGATCCGTTTCTGCGTGCATGTTCCGAGTACTTACACGTGTGTCTCGATTCGATCGCCGCTAGTATTATGCTCACCCGTTAAAATTTCCGGAAAAATTCGATAAGCCGAGAGCAGTATACGGAGTACTAGAACATCGTGCATAAGATAAGCATTGATGATTGCGCGAGAAACGGGAGGTGGCAGTGTCGATACGTGTTATTCGCAGCCATAATCCGGGATCGAATGCGACTGCAGCGTGAGCTCTAATTATTTAGATTAACTAATTATTTATTTAACCAACGCGCCCCAAAAGTTTACTGTCGTTCCTTTTTTCTGTACCGATTTAAATGCTATACTTGAATTGAATTTACTTGAATTTACTCTTCAATGTTTCACCTTGCCTCGGAGATTATTCAGCTGGGTATTGTTTTTATACTCGAAATATTAGAATAAAGTATAGTATTCTAACGGTTGTGTGCTGCCCCCCCCCAGCACTCTAAAGCACTCTTCTCTTGTAGAACATTGCGTTTTGGTCCTGAAGCCGCGCTGGGAATAAACATTGACGTTGGTTTTCGTCGTTCGCACGGTCCCGAAGATACGTTTAACATTTTCCTACGAATATATGTCGCATATTTTGGACCGAAGTTCTTCTAGTTTTTCGTACTCCCCAGGTATTCCCTTATTCTTTTTGTTATTTCTTTTCCTTATGTTTCCAAAAGGTTAAGGAACCGCATATTTCCAATGTAAACGTCAAGCCGTATATACGTATATATATTTCGTTCATACGGCCCTTTATGAATTTTAAAGGAAGTCGTATCTATTGCCTTGGACTTCCGAACGTGCGATTTGAAATTCTTGCAAAGCCTCCTTACTTCCGCTAACTTAGTGGCCGTATAAAAGAGCATTATCTGAATAAAGTTTCGCTCTTTTAGATTTACGCCGTAACCTTTGCACTGCAGTGAATTTTTCTCGACGCATTTTATGCACATTGACATTTGGAATTTGTTCACACCGTTGGCGCATATTTCATATTATTTTTTTTTGACCTTTCCAACAAATCGGTGTTATTATTCGTTACGAAAAATATTGCGGAGAATTAACAATTTTAACAATTAACGAATGGTCATAAGAAACTCCGATGATTAAAAATTATTTAAAAAATTTAAATAGTATATGACATTAATATTTAAATTTAACTAGCATATGATTTAAAATATAAGATCATTTCAGAATATTTAGAGCTATGTCTATATATTTTTTCATTGTTTTTAAATTCATTAATTATCATTTCTATAAAACAAAAAACAATGGTCCTGGGCGCACGTAGAAAAAAAGTAAGCGCGTGAAAAATCACTCGAGCGATGCATTTCCCTTCATTAATCAAAGGAATTTTAAATTACATAAAATCTCATTAAAAACCTGAAAAAAATGAGAAGGAATTCTTTATTCACTGTACGACCGTCGGGCGGCCGGAGCCGATGTTGAAGCAGCCCGAAGGTATATGCCCGATATACAGATATACCAGCTGGGCGGCGTTGTCAGTAAGGGAAGAAAAGAGAATTGCATTAAGAGATAAAGAACTCGGTGGAATTTACGGCCAATTTCATTTTCCAGAGTCACGGAAGAGAAGAAGAAACCGGAGAGGAATCAGCGATCCCTTTGTCATAAATTATAATTACGGCGCTGTACACCTTCGCGTTTTTCAGTTTTTTCCTCCTACCCGCAAATTTTCGACATGCAAGATTGAAAAGTGCAGGAATCAGAAATCGCGAGGAAATGAGAGCAGGATGATAGAATTGTTATATATTTATTTATACGTCGATCTAATAAAGAATTATCTGAATGTGAAAAAAAAATTTTACAAAATCTTAAGGTAGTAATTATAAGGCATTAAAGTATATAGGTCTGAAAGAATGATGGCCAAACATTATACGTCGAACACAAGTTGCATGGACAAAAAGGGTAATAGGGCAAAATATTTTTTCTTTCCCTCGATTTTGCGAATACATGCATTAAAAGCAGTTTTTAAACAAAAGTTAACCATAATATTTGATTGACTAAAATAATTAATATACCCGCTGCAGTGCAGACTCGACGGTTCAATTGCCCACTCGCCTAGATTTTCAATTCCCTTCAAACGTACAGTGATGCCCAACGTGTGTTCGCCCACCCCAACCCCCCTCCCCACTCTCTTAAAGCAACCATTACCGAGAAAATAAAAAAAAAACCCATCGAGAATGCAAAAAGGCGAAAATTCTGGGGGGGAGGTGGCGGAGGTGGCGGAAGGCTGTTGCCGCGCGTGTTCGGCCAACCGAATTTACGAGGCTAATATGCGCGTGAGTCGCGCGGGACGCGTACGGTGGGAGGCTGCGCCATATTGTAAAACGAAGAGACACGGCGACGGCGAGAGGGAGGAAGGGAGATGGGGGTGGAGTTGAATAATTAAAAATCCCGTTGAAAATCGAGGAGGAAAAAGTCCGAACGAGTCGGCTGGCTATTGTGAAAATACTCAGCGAGTTAAACTTTTTTTTTCTTCATTATTTAAAGCTACCGTTTACTGTATATACGTATATAGACTCGAGGCTCGACTTTGTAATGCACGAGTAGTTGGTTGCTTCGGTCAAGTGTGCGCGAAATCGCAGCGCTTTTCGCCGTGCGCCGCTTATCGGGCCAACAATAATTCGATATAAAACTTTATTATGTGAAAATATTAAGACGGAACTATATCTGTATAAATTCCAAAAAAATATTAAAACGAACAATATGTCTGTCTAAATTCCAAGATCATGAGACTTAGAAAATTTCATCCTTCTTCGTTCGTTATATTGAAAATATTAGACAGGAATGGATCAGCTCTGTAGAGACAGTATAACATTTAAATTTGATTTTGAAACTTTGTCTTCGATCGTAATATTCCTAGTGGAATAATTTATATATGTAACGAAAATTAAAATTTAAAAAATAAAACCATTATGTAAATTTATGAATTTTCGATTTTTCTAAATAACAATAATTTATGCTTCGCGACAATTGGGAATTTTTAAATTCCCTATTTTTAAATAATACAATTGGGAAGTGTAACATTTTATATTCCACACGATCGTCGAGATGTCGACAGTCAGCTTGAAATCCTGATATTGACAAACTGCCCCTCCTCTCCCTCTCTTTCTTTTGATCACAGTCTACTCGGTCGACTTCGATGCGCATCCAACCTGCGTCCGCGGCCGCTCACCCTGATTTCATAATATAGATATAGATATAGATATATATATATATATATATATATATATATATATATATATATATATATATATATATATACAGGTATCTATCTGCATTATGCGCGCCCTCTCGCATCGAATTTTTCAAGGGGCTGTTCTGTAATATTGTACACGATCTGGGGCGCGACGCCCGACTTGACTCCTGTTTTATGTATATATACATGTTTTATTATGGGATAATAAATAAGGTATTATGTATGTATATTAATATTGACGAGATCCTAGCGGGTGTACTCCACGGTTACAATCAGAATTACTGGCCTTTCAAAATTATGTATAAACAACGGCTTATGCCTATTTTGTCCACTGGTGGCGCTATAGTATATATTGCTACCGACGATCACTAGCTCAATCTTATAGTATATATATATATATATATATATATATATATATATATATATATATATATATATATATATATAGTACAGCCGTTCGCTCGCACCGACGCTCCGTACGAATAGTGATGGAATGGAAGGAGCGGGGAGGCGAAAAACTTCTGCGAGACTCGTTGGTGCGGCGAGCGACGAAGAGACGGCGCCTCTTCATCGCTGCAGTAGTCTTAAAATTCACGAAATTAATGCGAAATATTACTGCCCGTGCTCCGGGTTTCGTTAAGATACATATACGGAGGGGCTTATTTAAATTTACAATAGTTCATATACACAGAACGCCCAGGCTTGCGCTTTTCCCGGAATTTTGAATGTTAATTAAAGACTTCGGCTGTTGATATAGTCAGTCTCCGTGGTACTTCTGGTACATATAACTTCGAGAATGCGTCGGCAAATAAAATTAATTCCGGGAACTTCTAAATCTGTCTACGAGTGCACTTGAAATTTCACAGCGGCTCCGGTCCGAACTTCGGGATTCCGGGAAATGTGAATATATATATATATATATATATATATATATATATATATATATATATATATATAATGTAGGTTTGAATATTATATAAACTTATTATTTCGAAGTTTTTATTATTTTTCAAACTGTGTTGAATTTCGAAAGATAAGTAACGTATAATAAATTTATGCACAGAGCAAAAATGGATATATATATATATATATATATATATATATATATATATATATATACTGTATATAGAATAAAATAAAACGATGATTTGATTAGTAGGTATTAAATTGTAAAGCAACTAAAGATTGCTTTATAAACAAAATTCATTTAATCAATAAATCCTTGATGAGGGCGTATTTTACCAATAAAAAATAAGTAACTGAAAAAACCGTTGCAGTTACTGTTAATAACAATTTATATGATTATTTGAGTCAAATAAAAATTTATATGATTCAACTAATTTTAGAATTTTTTTAGTGTAAAATTGTATGTCAATATGACAGGGTATTATTTTCTTCGATTTCCACATAAATTTACTATAACATAACAATATACAGTTTTTACGCCGACTACACATTTCTTCCCTACATTTAGCTTACAATCAAGTCCCCCGGCGAAACGAATAAATACACTATCGATTCCAATTATGCCCTATGAAACTTCTTCCCAACGAAGGAAGGCAAATGACTTGAAATTTCATAAAAATAAATTTTTTTCCTCGAATAATTTATAAAAAAAGATATAACACGTATGCAATTGTATTGTCACCGTTACAGAAAAATGCTACCCGCAATTACTATCGAAATCTATAAGAAAATTTTACTCTAACGAAATGCATAAAGATTTTATAACTCATATCGCCCCCGCCCACCCCGTTTTCTGTTCCAGACGCGCAAGCAGAAGCGGCGCGCACCCGAGGATCGCGCGGGGCTGCTCGAGAGCCGCCATGCCAGCGAATGAACCGCGGTGAGCCAAGGGAAAAACGGGGCCCGAGAGCGGGAGCAGATTCGTCGAAATCACGAATACGTGGCGAGACGTAAAGCGGGGTAAGTTCCATGCATGTGTGTATATATATATATATACGTGTGCGCCTGCGTATATATTACATTTCACTGAAACTGACGGGCTCGCTTCTCCCCCTCCCCCTCTCCTACACGCAAATGGATATATACAGATCCGCACGCATCTTCCTGAAATTGACTTCGTCGCGCATATAATCCCGGGCTGTTTCTGATCGATTCGGTCGGGCTGGTGAGTGACAACTTTTGCGAGCTATATGGTAGACTGCTATGTATGTATGTATGTGCGTATGTATGTATGTATGTATGTATGTATGTATGTATGTATGTATATATATACAATATAGAAGAGGGACAGAGTGAGAGAGAGCCAGTGAGATTTCCCTGTCCTAGATCAATCTTGGCGTCATGAGCAAAGCTTCGCACGTATGTACGCAGATTCCGTCATTCGCGACTACCGGGGGGGGGGGAGTCCGTGTTTGTCATCCCGGCACGTGTATTCGTCTTTCTGAGACATTAGCGGCGGAAGCGGGGAAATGCAGAATATTGGTTCATCGTCGTCGAGATCATTTTCGCATTTACATTAAACGATTGAGTAGCAATGTATCACATTACGTTCAAAAACAGTCAGATCCATTCTGCCTTTGTATCATTCATGATTAAATCAAATAATTTTCTTGCTTTTTAAATATTTTGTTTTTCTTTTTGATTTTTGTTTCGACTTTAGCTTTCGATTATTGGCCCTAACCTATACAAATAGGGAATATAAAAATCCTACGGACAACCCCCCAAGCGAATGAACTCACCGATCCTAAAAATCCTTGTATATGAAATATTGTCTGATTTGCTTCATTTTTTGTTTTGCTTTGCCATTTTCAAACCTTCAAAATGAAAACTTCCGTGTCACTTCATCGGTTAAGGTATATAATGAGATCTTCAGTTTCGATCGAGCGCTTGAAGCTGTCCGCTTTTCATCTTGTATCTAGGAGATTTAAAAATAAGTTTGGAATCGTCGATCGTTGTAAAAGCGTGGTTCATATGTTAAAAGTGAATCTAACTGGTAGTAGAAAATAGCCTCTTTAAAATGTAGATCCAAGAAGATAAAACAAGGCAGAATAGAGCTCTTGAAAATAGTAAGTTTAAATATACAACATTATAGATTTTTTAAGCTCGGCCAATATTTACGAAAAATCTGAAAGTAGATATTTTACTGATGCATTCGATTTGGAAGAATCTCTAAGAGTGATGTGAAACAGAATAAATCACGCAGCAAATGTAGTAATAATAATTTCTAGCTCGAACGATGTAGTGCTTTATCTCTTCAGATTGCTCACAATGCCAAGCAGCGAACATTCAATGTATAGCTGTTATTTACGATCCAAACGGATGATTAAGACATTCGAACATTGGAATAATATTGCAGTTATCGAAAAATGAGCTTTTGGAAATCGTATACAACTAAAATTTTATCTGGTCAATTTCATAGACGGCAAATGTTTCTTTAGCATTGTATTGACATTTAAAAATGGGAAATTTACATGTAAAAAATCAACTTATACAAATCGACACGATCTCCTTATTAAAATCTGAAGACTGTTTTAAAAATTTAAAATCAAAATAAGTAAAGTATGAAAGTTAAATAAGGATATTTTGTTTGACAAAAAAAAAGCAAAAAACATGAATCAACCCATGCCAGATCTACATACAATCACTCTTCGAGTTATAGCCAGAAAAACAGTGAGAGCCGCGTTGCGTACAACGCCCACACATATAAAGGAACGTATATACGCCGCAGGAAAAAAATAATGCCCGATCTCACTTTGTCTTCTCCCTACTTTATATACTCAACGTAATACGGTAAAAGACGTAACGAGCTCCCTTCCCTCCCCCTCCATCTAGCTCGTCCGCTCATGTTTTCTCGAGCACTCGGCCTATAAGGCATATATATTATGTACTATAATAAAAGTCTCGGCACGACTGTGCTCCCCCCCCCCATCCTACGGTCTAATCTCACTCTCTCTCTCTCTCTCTCTCTCTCTCTCTCTCTCTCTCTCTCTCTTTCTTTCTTTCCGCAGTCGCCTTTTTATCCTCCTGACATATCACCTCCCTCCCTCCACCCTCACCGGACATCTTGGCGCGTCGCTAGATATACGGGAATCCTGCGGTGTGCGAAACTTTGGAGACCTCCGACCACGCGGAATGTACGGGGGAATGTCCAGACGAGCCGGGTTGTGCGCGCCGACATGTACGTACTTCTTGAGCTCGGGCCGTATGGGCGTGACCCGAAATTCAAGCGGCTCGGAATTTATTTATCGAGAGGGAGTGAGAAAGAGAGAGAGAGAGAGAGAAAGAAAGATGAGAGGTCGCGGTCGCCTTTTCTGCAGAGCTCCTCTGCGCCTGTCTCGATTCCTACGAGTATGCTCACTAGCTCTCCCTTGTATTCGGTAGTCTAGCTGTGGCTGAGAAGGAATGATGCAGATGTGAGTCTTGAAAGGAGGTTTTTCGAAAGAATGAGAGAGAGAGAGAGAGAGAGAGAGAGAGAACGTGGGATAATAAAACGGTTTATTTGAGCAATGTTAGTCCGTTCGGATTGTTAGTATCCTTGGACAAGCTTTGGCTTTTTTCGTAAGTAGACTTTAAGTTTCGGACGATCTTTTTTAACTTTATATTAAAGGTTAATAATTCATCCATATCTAAATTAATGACGACCCTTTACATTCATAATATGGAAATCTGAGCTTAAATAAAAAATAGAAGGAAAAAATTTGCTTTAAAAATTCAAAACGTAACATCCAAGTTGAATAACAGAAAATCTTATCTTCTGCAGAATTTTTAAAAGATGAATCTATATAAAGCATAAATTGCTATAATATATATTACTGAATATTATTCAATCCTAATAACAACAAGTTTTATTAGATTAAAAATAAGAATTAGAAATCAGAGAAAAAACAAGTTACAAGTTCTTTGAATCAGAATAACTGAACGAAATACGCGAATTGCTCATGATTGTATTACTAGGGACCATGTTCCGACAGAGGCAACGAATGCATCATTAATAGTTACCGGTCCGTTTATTTTGCGTATGCATATTATAGTGGCAGAGGGGAGGTGGAGGGCAAAGCTTTGGTTTACGAGCGACATTACGAACACGAGTCATAGAATTTAAACGGATTCGGCAGTTCTACGAGCAAAATCTACTCGTGTAATTGAATATCGCTTGAGCGATACAAATACATACATATATACTCGAATACATGCATTCGGTGCTTTGATGCCTCGAACAATGTTTTGGACGTAGAATTAACAGCAAAAGTCATTATGCGTCCAAACCATTTAAGCGTATTTAAAATTCGATTATAAAACTTGCCCAAAGTACGTTTATTTATTAACGTATTTTTCTTGTCAATGCATTGCACAGAATTCGCGATCAAAGCGAATTTATCTGCTTGAAAATTTGGACAATGTGCATAGTAAATCTAGAAAAAAACTTTCCATGCACGTATAAATATTTATGTATTAATCTTTCTTAATATAATCCAAATTACTATAAAACTAGATAAGCTCTTTGCGAATTTTTCCTTTTTTTGAAGTTTTTTATCTAGAAATTCCATGTCGAAATTTTCTACTTTGTTGGGAAAGTAGGTTCTTCTTTGTTGTTTTCAGACGCTATTTAAATATTAAAAATAAGGACAGGGATGCATAAGTATAAAAAATAACTTTCTTTTATTTTATCTTCTTTCACAAAAAAGTATCTATTTCTTTTCTTACAATTCAAGGTAGAAAAACAAATTTTTAATTTATTTTTAGAATTTGGTTGTTTGATTTAAACTTATTTAAAAGTCTTTTTCCTTTTTCCGTTATCATCTTCACGTAAAATCTTTGAAATTAGATAGAATCAAAGTATTGGATCATATGTATGGGAAAATCCTTGAAATTCACTAATATAAATCGAACACGGTAGCTTGAGAGCTCCGTAAATCTCGATGACATTATAGTTCTCGGGCTTTGGCACGCCAACGTCCATCATCTCTCTCTCTCTCTCTCTCTCTCTCTCTGAGCCCCCAAGTTGCTCATATCAAGGTGTTTGCTCATAACCAAAGTTTGCGGACGCATTGCATTACCGGTGTTCGATTTGCATATGTCATTTGGCTCGAAGTCCCACCCATGAAAATATCTCGCGAATTATAGTTCAGTAATATTAATTGATCTGTAAAAAAATAAGGTGTTTGGTCCATTCCACTGTATTTTAGCGCTGTACATTTGAGAGATCACGGGATGTCTCGATAATTTCTATTATGATTCATTCTAAAAAGTGTAACTAGGTTAAATTTAGTTACATAGTCGACGATTGCGGAAATATTCAATGCAAAATGCAAGCATATACATAACTTCGTTAAAATTACTTTCGATGATACCCTGAAAGTTTCAGATCCACTCTCGTCTCGCCTGGCCAACGGCTAAACATGCAACTAACGTAATACGAGGAAGCCGTATTCGGTTGTAGCCAACGGCGCCTCGTTGCCAAGATAATAACGATGGCAGGTGTTACGTAGCCTCCAATTTGTTATCGCGAGCATTTTATCCTCTTGAGCGATTAAAGCGATGTTGGAAGAAAGTAGGAGGTTTAAACGCGCGATATTTATCCTCCTGTTACAAAATCATTAGCTGAGCAGTTATAAATTTTATCTGACCGTTCGTCAGTCGTAGAAATCTGGTGGTTTTTCAGTGATTTCACGTTGTGATAGATAGAGGTATCACATCATTCTGAGGCACCTTAAATAAAAAAATTATTATAATAGAAAATCCTAGATTTCCTTCAAACTTTTAGCTGTTATTATTTAATATACAGAATTCCAAAGTTTCGATAACAGCGCATCAGCCCCCTTCATCCACAATGTATCGAGAATTTTAAAACAGGTTCTATTCCGAAATATTCCTCGGTATAGACGAAAATTTTAAAGTAAACGAAAACGAACATCTCGGCCGCCTATGTGCAACCGAGTGCATAAATAATCGATCTCGATAAACTCTCCCTCCCTCCTCCCCCGCTGTATACATACTCTTCCACTTGTTACCTATGCAAATTGAGAAAAGATGTTCCCTGCCTGTCGACCCCCTTTTTTCACTCGACTTCTAAAGAGAGCAAAGAGAGGAAGAGGAAGAGAGAGATCGAGCCAAAGACCCCGCACCACCGTCGTTCCCGCGGCGGTAGCCCGGAATCCCAAGGGTGTATAGAAACGACTCCGCTTATAAAGCCCGGGAGCTCGCGGCTGACGCGCGTTCACCGGGGCTGGGGTCGCACTCAGTGCGGCAGGTGGTGGGTGGGGGAGGGCAGGGATTCCCCGGAGCCTCGCAAGGCTCGGTAGAGCCGGGGGTTCATTACTTCCCTAGACCAGCGATATAAGTATTACTTCCGTCCCCTTCCCTTATCACGGATGCAGCACGGCAGAACTATTCAGACGGGACTGGAGATGGCGGTGGCAACGGTAATCCTGACGGATGAACGGCTCGTCGATAGGTGCGTATGCACTTATCAAATTACCAATGATTAGGAGCAACGTTCGAAAACCGGAAGCAGGGGGGAGTACAGTGTTTCTCAAACAAAATACCTTACAAGTGCCAATTCGACTATATAGATATAGATCGACAAAAAGATTTTAATCAAATTTGACGAAGAAAACGGTGAAAGACTGGATTGCAAGAGGAGGGGGGCGTTGAAATTTTGAAATCGATCGATATGTTCAACAGCCCCGAGCTTGAAATTCAAGGAGCAATGATTGACGTTTTATGTTTTGTCATAAGAATTAAAAACTTGATAATCATTTTGGGATCATAATGATGGTCTACATTGAAAATTTTATCTATTAATCGGAAATACCCGAATTTGGATCCTTTGAGAGAAAAATTTGAAATTTCCCTATGATCCAGAAGGATAAAAATGAAAAAAATCTTATTACGATATAATCGTGTCCACATGATTATTATTATTATTATATTTTTATTTCAAATAAAGCAATTATAAGTTTATTCTGCTATTGACAATGGCCAGAAGAATTGACACGTGGGATTTGATGTTTGAGTAACCCGAGGACCGAAGATGGAAGAAATTTTAAAAAGCCCGTCCTGCATATACATATAAATCGAAGTAGAAAATATTCGAGTCCGGCCAGGCGAGTTGCGGAATTTTACCCCTTTGTATTCGGCTCGCGCCAACTTCTGAACTGGATTTCCAATTTTATTTATTTTTGTTCTAAAATATTAGCAGGCCAAAAGAAAGAGAAAACGAGAGAAAAAATACATGTCCACCACGACTTGCGTCCATGGTATTTGCTTCGCATTAAAGTCATTGTCTGCAATATCCTATATGCTCCAAATTTACTCACGGGGATGCATACCGCATTCCTAAGAGAGAAGAAGATTTACTCTCGGCGGAATTTAATTTTGCACTTAAGCTTATGCGCATACGGCCGCAGTGGCTTTAATGCCTCGCACGTGGTAAAGTATAAGGAAACGTTGGGGCGGGGGGGGGGGGTTGAACTTCCATAAGTGTGTATAAAAGCTTTAGTAAATATCCAATACTCTCACATTAAAAACTTTTACTTCTCTTCCTCTCCGCGCCTCTTGCACTTTCCTTCTCTATGTGCACGTCTGAATGAACGATGCTCCCTACGATGCAGATAAAAGTTCCAAGTGCGACGAAAGAGTGTTATTATAAAGAGAGTAAGGAAAAAAAAACGTTAAAAATTGCTTTTGCTACGCGCTATTCCACGTCTATACACTAAGTGGCGTTGTAAAGTCACGAAGGCGAATTCGAGAACAGCCGGCACGTTAAGCGACCGCTGCAATATTTGAATCTATATCCTTATTCTTTGATGCTGGCATTATTTTAATCAGTCAGTTTTTATTCGTAGACTCGCACTTATTGGCCTCGTCTTTTTTAGGATTAGAATCGCATATATATATATATAATACACACACGCGCGCACTCGGTCTGTTTTCACGCGGCTTTAGAATCTCCGGTGAGCGTTCGCACGTTTCTTCATTTCTGTGGCGGGACCGAACAGGTTTTTTTTTGCTTCATCGTTCAAAGGGGTTGCATTTATTTTGGTGAAAAGTATTTTTCGTCATTCGTTATCTTTGTTAATTAAAAACATTCGTGAATCGACATATTTTGGCGGCAAACTTGTGATGCCTACTTACATTAACACGCCTACATTTTTTATTAATTATACGTTAAATTTTATCCGGGGATAAAAATTCAAATTTTTTTGAAGCAGTATTTTGCAAATGCGTAATTATGGAGAAGAAAAGTGCATAGCGCACATTTAATTAAACTTGTTCACGCATCAGTAAACATTCTCATTAGAAATGTAAATTATGTTAATTGTTATATTGGAAGCACAGTATAACATATATTTATTGATGTCACGCCGAACAAAAATTGGTGCTCTATAATTAACCACTCTTATATGATATTGCAATACGCGCGCGTGTAGGATTTTCACTGATTTAATTATCTTTGTAGATTCGCAGTCTCCGTAAAAAGTTAATGATGTTTATGAACTGCTTTGGCGATAGACTCATTTAAAATGTCTGTTAGCCAAGATTGAAAGTTGGCTACAATTCGAAAATTTAATTCTCTGTTTTGATAGATATTGAGTCTACAAGTAAGTCTTCAGCGTTTTTTTTTCTTCAAAATGTGAGGTTTTATTAAGAAAACATGGTTACATATCCTGTATTCAAAGTAAAATAGAAAGTTCATCAGAAACTATAACTTTTTCTCATTGTCCTCGTAATTTGTGAATTCCGGACCAAAAAAATTTTTCGACTTGCGAGTCACGTCAAGATACTCGCGGCACGTCGATTCACTAATACATTCCGCTCATAAGATACGATAGCAAACGATAGGCCACAGTCGCACTTTTCCTCACATTAAAGAACAAAAGTAGCGCTTACTAGACTGAGTAGGGTGGAGACTTGCCATGATTTTGTCAATAAAATAAATGAAACCAAATGAAATGCTCAAACATAAGGCTACAAAATTGTTGACAGATATACAACCTACAAATATAACGCATGAGGTATGACATTGCTGCTCGGGAAAATTCGATAATGATTTGGTTCATAAAATAGCTCTGATAAATAAGATCTTTTTACCTGATATTTATATTAAAGGCAATATTACTAAATTTCACGATTCAAAGTCCAGACACTAATGATTATAAACATCATGGGAAGATAAAATTCAAATAATTAGAGATATAGTCAAATACAACTACACTTTAACATTGAAAATTCGCCTACGATTTTCCACATGTAATCATGCAGCTTTCCTATCAGAAAGAGGGTGAGAGAGATAGAGAGAGTGAGAATGAAGATAAATATACAGCATTGATGACGAAACGAAGACCTTCGGTATGTCCAGCGCGTCCATCTCCGGCGCGATCATTCGCCGCAAAAAAGAGCAGGAACGCGAATCGAGAATCGCGTCACAAAAGCCGATCCAGATAAAACACGCCGCGGTGGAGACTCTTTCGAAGAAAGATGCGGTTTGGAGAGAGATAGAGAAAGAGAGAAAGAGTGAGAGAGAATGAGATAGAACGAGATAGTAAAACGAATAAGAACAGACGAAGGAAGAGAAATAAAGGGAGAAAAAGTTATTTCCGATTCGACGAAAATCCGGTATCCGAGGTTGGACCGAGAATGTCTCTCTCCGTTGGACTATGTCGCGTTTGCCTCTCTCTGTCGAGAGCGTGAGGGACAATGAATCGAAGTCACCTTTTGCGTCGGGAAACATTAGACTTCTCGGAAGGATCGGACTACTCTTTGTGCGCTTACCACATCTTTAGTTTAACGCGCTCGAATAGCCCTTTGGTCCAGCTGTAAATCTGGCAATTTGTGGCCATTCAATAATGGCGATATTAATTGCAGTTTTAACGGAGGCATGTGGTCGCTGTACTTTGCACAAACGGTATTTTATGAATAATTATTATCGTAAAAAGCCCTCTGCCAATTTTATCGTTAATCGTGTAAAATTTGTCAATGTAAAACCGTTTGACTGGCGGGAGGGATATAGTTACATGGCTGAAAAGTCCGGTAAACGATTACCTAATTATTGTATAAATTATTTATAAAGAAAATTATTATATGTGCAGGTAACTGCATTCGATTACATATTTAAAAGCTCTAAACGCAATTTATAGTAATTGTACGATTTGTTGCCACATTTTTTTAGGTTAGACGCGAGATAGAACGGTATAACAGTCGATCATGCTGAGGGTTAGTTGGCGAAAAGTTGTTACAAAAGCGAAGAGAATTAAAAAAAATCATTGGAAATTGGATAAAAAATCTTTCTAAAATCCATAGAATAATTTGTTTTTTATCGTACATAGCGTTATATTTGAAAATGAATAAATTAAGTTGATCTTGGAAACGAGGGATTTTGTGGTATAAAAGCGCAGGTCGTTCCGGCGACCCGCTTTTTCCTCCTCTTGAAAAATCCAAAAAATTAACGCAATATCAAGCAATGCTAGATTTTAACCAGTAAAATTTAATAACTATAAAAAAGGACAAAATGACTTTACACCTACAAACTCCAATAACAGGCATAAAATTTTCACCGTTAATTTCTATGGTGATAGAGATGATTTTCTGACAAGCGTTTGGAATAACCAACTGGCACAAATGGCCGCTTCAATATACAATGAGGATCTTTCAATAGAGCATGAATTCCAAGATAAATAATAAATTTACAGTAATTAACTATAATTTCAGTATTAAATATTGGATAGAATCAGTCGAAATAATATAACTCATAGCTGAAATATCGACTTTTTTATGATCATAAATTTTCACAAAGTTCGTATGAATTATTAATTAATTTTTGTCAAATGTTGAGACCGCAAAGATTCAATTTACAATTATTATTGGGAAAATTTTTATTTTTCTGAATTTTGCTGCACTAACGAGCTGACTTTGGTATTTGATTATTGATTATTTCATTACATAATAATTATGAACAGTTGAAAATTTTTCGTTTAGCTTTTTTATTCGTTTCTATTCGAGTAATTAATAAATAAACGACTTAATTTAATAATCAACTTACGTTGTAATAATATTTTCAGGAAAAAAATTTTAATTAAGTATAGCCTCTCTTAATTGCATCTCGGCAGGGGTGTTATGATTTTAATTTCTTTAGCGAGCGAGTCGTAATTTGAAATGTAATACAAAGGCCATTCCCGAATCTCCTCATTATTGCATTGAGTTATAATATTACCATTGAATTTCAGATTACAGACCGGAAAGCTAAATAACGGCAGGAGCGCGCACACTGCAATTATAATTATAATTTGCGCGCGAATCGTATTGATACGAATTTTATATATATATATATATATATATATATATATATATATATATATATATATATATATATAATGATCGTAATAATGGAAGGCGGACGGACAAAAATTTCTGCTTTTCACAATGGCATTACCGCTGTGGAATCGATGTGTAATTCAGCCCAGAGCCCCCTTTAATATCTCTAAAATACGCTCTGCTCTAAATACCATTAAAAGCTTTCCACCAGAATTGACGTTTGTCGGAATCCAATACCGCCGACAATGGACCACCGCGCGACGCGTCGGGATCGACGCTGCGTCTATCTTTATCTCACTCTCTCTCTCTCTGTCTTTGTCTCTCGGTCTCTTTGCCTCTCTCCTCTTCTCTCTCAGGAACGAGAATACAAACGCACACACAGCCGGGCAGACAATGCCGCGGTGAGACGAACCAATAACGATTGGCAGCCGTATCAAAAGATACGAGTTCTCACGAATAAATCAGCTGTACATTGACGCCTACCAATTCTCTCTCTCTCTCTCTCTCTCTCTCTCTCTCTCTCTCTCTCTCTTCTCTCGTTCTATCTATGTAGCTAACTAAGATCCACAGAACAAATGTTGGAGAGCGTTCCTCGATGCTTGGTCGTTCTAATTTCCTTTGCGGCTACAGGGAAGCGTCGTTAAAAAGAGCGCCCCCACCAAATTTAATTAAATCGTGTACGCCGGACGGTATAACCGCGGATCCGCGTTTCGTATGATATATATATATATATATATATATATATATATATATATATATATATATATATATAGTGTGTCTTGTGTAGCCAAGGAAACAAATATTCTTTTAGCGGGGGATGCTGCTTTTTCCCATCGATTCGGCCCTATTCTGCGTTCAGTGAGACGCTACAGCCTCTGTCTCCGTATTAATGTTATTGTAAATGTATCCAAGCGGAGGGGACGAAAGGCATTGTAAATAAATGTCGCTGAGAGCAAACACATTCGATAGGTTCGATCAAAGATCGAAATATAGTTTCCCTTCCGCCAATCCCCAACAGTAACGTTTATTTGGAACGATGAAAAAATTCCTTATTCCAAGCAAATATTTATTTCAATCTCGGCGATTCCTCGTCCCGGCCGGGCCTCGAGACATTATTTGAAGAGGGAGCAGACAATTTTTTTTAGCGATTTTCCAAACTCGAAGTCTACCGTGCACGGGTGTACCACGGGAGCTGTGTATATGCCCATACGCATATATCCATACGCTCTTATATATTATACTGCACCGTGTGTACGCGGCAAACATACGGGTGTATACACGTGTAGAAGAATAGAATGGCAAACGTTTCACACTTATAATACGATCGAATCGGGAGAGCATTGCCCCCCCCCCCTCCTCGCGCTCCTCGTCGCTCTTCGACGCCGACGCGTGAAAGTCTATGTGTACAATGGCGCACGTCTATAATGTCGCGTCAGAGAGTGCGGACGAGACCGAGGCGACAACGAAGAGGGGTATATATAGATGTATAGATATAGATGCATAGGAAGCCGAGCAAAATTCAATCACCGCCTCGCTGGCTGGCCGTGAGCAGGACGGGACCACGTGTTAGAATGCGGAGGGTGATATATATATATATATATGTATGAGGTTCTACATTGAACAGTGGAGAAAGAAAAGATGCATTCGCATCTAATTCGTAAATCGTCGCAATATTCAGGACGAAAATAAATTGATAAAAATAATGCCTCTTATATTATATACGTGCGCCACGTATATCCGCCTATCCGTACTTGCAGATTTTTCATCGACATTATAACCGCGCCCTGATTAGAGATTCAACTGCATGATATATATACATATATATATATATATATATATATATATATATATATATATCGCAAGCAATTTGACTTGGATATTTTTCTATATATATATATATATATATATATATATATATATATATATATATATATATATATATATTAGAAAGCATTTCTCATCATCCGGAACATCACTGATCGAGTCGATTTCCAAGCGGCGAATTTAAAGTATATTGGAAAATACAAATTCGCAATCTCCCGCACTGAGTTTCCGCGCGGCCACTCTCTCTCTCTCTCTCTCTCTCTCTCTCTCTCTCTCTCTCTCTCTCTCTCGTGGATCGGCTTCATCAATCGAACCCCTCCCTGCCTTTTCCCAACAAACTCTCGTTCACTTTCTCTCTCGCTCCGCGAATTTTTTCACCGGCCCGATGGATATTCTGATTTGTTATATAGGAAGTTAAATCGCTGAAAAAAGTTAGTTAGTTAGTGGAACCCAATAAATATTTGTTTCACAATTAGTAAACAATAACGGAATTAAAAAATAATACTAATTTTTTTATTGTTTTTTATTTTTATATTTTAAAACCTTTTATATTTGCATTTTTCAATAATCGATATTTTATTTCTATCTATTCATATATCTTTATTATTTAACCATTATGTGTTCAATTAATTAATTCAATTTTATTCACTATGTCTCCCACTTTCTCTCGTTCTCTGTCGCTCTGTTTCTAATTCGCCATCCCATCATCTTGTTTAATTCTCTTTCTCCAAAGACGCTTTTATTATACCTCCTAATAATTCATTTTTGCTTCAATTCAACAAAAAAGAAAACACAAAGGTATCGTATGCGATTTTAAATTCTAATTCCGAACGCATAAGTATAGGAATAAGAATAAATATTCACCGTCTATTTGCAGCTTTGAAAATTTCCTGAATGCATAAAACGAGTATATAAAGAAACGCCGTTCTCCGTTTCTTTGCGCAAAGGGTTACTAGAAGATTTTTATAGTCGCAGTTTTAAATTCTCTGCTTATAAAGAATTTTAAATTCCTCTAAAAGCGTTATTCCGGACATTTCGTGTCGTCGAACAAAAAAAAAATGAATCTATTTTTCATTCTTCGATCTCGTTTGGCATTTAAAAGCATTATCAATCGGTCTATTTTTCCGAATATATACATTATGCCAATAAAAAATAAACATAAATGAAATCGATGAATGCTTTGCATTGTTGGTTTTCATTAAAATTCGTTCTCATCCGAATTCTTCTTCAACAAATATTCGAAAAATATAAGAACAGAAATACTATATTTTCCTTATTTAATAAGAAATAAGGTGGTTCAAAAAATAGATGGTCTCATTGTTTCGCAAGGATTTAAATTTTATTTCCTGCATTGATTTGAACCTTTTATAAATTATTGATAATCCTCTATAATGGCAATAACTCCGGAATAATGAATATTGCCTCGGTATCAATTCGCCGTCTATTAAAAAACAAAAAGGAAAGAAAAGAAAAGAGGAATCATTCGATAAAGAGCATGAACTCGTTGTAGCTTATAATATTCAAATTTTTATACTTGGAAAATGGAAGCATAAATAATTTCCAATTCCACTTAATCGTTGGTTTGCCGGTCTCGTGGACCGATCTAAATTTTAAATGAAACCATATTCGCGACAATAATATCGTTGGTCTACAGTACGTTGATATAGTATATCCGAAATTCGCATAATGTTGGAATATATATATATATATATATATATATATATATATATATAGAGAGAGAGAGAGAGAGAGAGAGAGAGAGAGAGAGCCTTGCCGGAAATGCGTCGGGAAACATTATTATCTTTCATGTTCAACCGGCCCGTTAATATTAACGTTATACAGGTTATAGCGAGGATGAATTGTTATTCGTCAAATCATAGTCGTCGTAGGTAATCATATGCATGTATATGTATATATATGAGATAGGCATCATATTATTACGGCAATTTTTATCGCTCTAGGCAAACGCCATTGGAAGTATGCATTAACTTTACTGCGTCGAGCGCAATGACCAGAAGGAAGAGCGCGCTAAATGTATAAAACTGTTATGGGCGGCTCTCCGCGCTCGTTGCGCCGCGGCTGCGACTGTGCGCGCAAAACCGCAGGATTCTTCGGAACGCGACGATGCCCGCGCGCTCGAAATTAATCCGAAAAGGGCTCGTCGTAAACACCGGCGGCGACGCCGACAGCAGCCTCGCCCTCTAGGCGGGTTTGGTACTTTATATATATATATATATATATATATATATATATATATATATGCATAGTTGGCGCTCGTTGTTCGCCGGAGCGCGCTGCGGTGGTCAAGGGGCGGGTAGAACCCGCTGCACGCGCATTTTACGCCCCTGCAATTTGTATGCATTTTACGGCTTGATTAGCATATATACCTATGCGCGCGCGTGTGTGCAGTACGTATACTCGACTAAACTAGGATTTTGGGATAAAAATCGCCAAAATAGGGCGCAGAGGTCGTATAGCTTTAAAGCGCGGGTTTCGTGTCGCCCGGGCTCGTGAATTTCACGGGGCTTAAATGAGTCAGACCGTAGCTTTTTTTTACACGGACGATCGTGATTTGAAGTATCCCATGTTCGATGATATATATATATATATATATATATATATATATATATTCATAATTATTTATTAAAAAAGGTTTTCACCCCATATCTCATTCAATACAGACGTTTCTCATTAATAATTTGTCAAATGTTCCAATACAAAATTTTTCAGTTATAGCTCTATAAAAAGTATCTTCTTTCTGAAAATAGTTTCAGTTCAGTTACACAGTCAGTAATTTTTAACTTTCAAATGTACTTTTTTTTGTTCAAGAAATAATATGACAACACGTATATCATTTTAAAGAGCCATATAAACGTCGTGGAAAATGCGTTAATTCATTCAGTACAGACGGCGTTTATTCTATTACTGTCCCACAACAAAAAAAAATAGTCACATTTTCCTGTACGTAAAAAAAGGTTCGATCCGATCTAGCACTCAACAATTCGCCCATTAGTTTCATAATTAATCCCAGCACATTATCTGATCTTAACGTTATATACATCTAATTCTGGTTACATAATTCCAATTAATTTATTATATCAATCTACTGCCGTTCAAAGAATACTAACAGCACATTAGCATCAGACAGGTGCGGACGATTGTAGTACGTTAAAAAAAAAGAACATAAATAAAAAAAAATAAATAACAAATCCCGTCCGAGCCTTTTCTCGCCTGCATGTTTCTCGAAGTACAAATGACACAAAAGAAAAATTATATTTAAAAGCTTCTCTCTCTCTCTCTCTCTCTCTCTCTCGCTCTCTCGCACGAGATTACATCGCGTGATACAACAGCAATGCTTGTCGTACACGCGGACTCTCAGCCCGTCCCCCACTCCTCCTTCTCCTCCACGGCCGCCAATACATACAGATACACACACACACACACACACACACACACACACATAGACAGCAACGACGACGACAATGGAGGAATAAATCTTCCCGGGCGGCGCGCTCGGAGCTCGATCCGTCAAGGCTGATGGCATTGTGCTGCGCGCACCTTTTACTCCAGATTAGCGCTCCCCGCGAGATATCGTGCTGATAAACGCGCGCGAACCACCTGCTAATCGCCACATATACTTGTATAATATATATATATATATATATATATATATATATATATATATATATATATATATGTATATATCCACGTTAACGGGCATTTATAATAGAATCATTATGATACATTTATATAGAATCTTAAAAATAATACATAAAAAAGCTCTAATGGATAAGAAGTATATCTTTTAGGTATCAAATGTGACATTTTTATTGGCATTTATAGCTTTAATTCTTATCGATGTATTAAAAAGCAGTATTTATAGTCAGAGGTTATAACTAGAAAGAAAAATAAGCGGCCAAAAAAAAATTAATAGGACAACTATTAGCCATAAAATTAGACACTTATTGACTTTCTGAGTACACGATAGATTATCTACTGAACTATAAGTTATATAATGAACTATATACTTTTGGAGGTCTACGATATGGTTCGTTCGCTAGAGCGAAGGACTATAGTAATTTGGTGATCCGAGTTCAAATCCCGGATTTTCTAAATTTCTAAATACAAATATAAAATTTATATTTAGAAATTGTGGATATGATAGGTAATGCAATCTATAATATATACTGTATATATATAGATTGTTCATAGATTAAGGCATATGTAGGTATTTACTAATGTCTGCATGCACTATACACGTTTATAAATTGAATCTAGTAAAGAAGTAAGTAATTATAAGAGAAAAAGTAAATATAAAGTTATTGCTGATTTTCCAAAGCTTACAAGTTACGTGTGGAAAATCAATGGACAAGAACAATCGCGACTAATGCGCTACTTACCAGCGTTCCTGATGATCCATTGCATTAGAATCGCGTTCGTAGCATGAAAAAAAAAACTTCTCGGTAGTATTCAATGGTATTAGGAAAAAATAGAGAAAGTATAGCGAGGAAAAAAGAGTTGGAAAATTTTATGGACTCTTTATTCGTTGAATTAACAATTACAGCTACAATGAGCGATTGGGTTATTTAAAAATAATGACTTGATATATTCAATTGTTTTTACTTGGTAAATACTTTGACTAATTGAGTTGTTAATACAATCGTTTATTGGTTTATGGAAATTTATGTAAATTGGAATAATTATTATTAACTATTTCATGAATAGGCACACATTAAACTTCATTATTCGATAAGACCGAGGAAATAATGATTATTTAATTTAAATTCAATTGCTAATAAGTAATAGATGGTGCGCCAATTTTCCTATTGCTCACGATTTGACTAAAAATCTTTGACACGCCTATAACTATGGGCACGGTGAGATATTCACAGATAAGTAACAGAAGGCTACCAACATCGTCAAATGCAAATTATTCTTATTGCAACCGTCTCTATTTATACATTACATTCGAAAAATGACAACTCTGAAATATCTGTCGCCCTGTATGTTTTGCCCTAAATCTCCTGCTGGGACACCGTCAGTAAAACGACGTTGGCGATTTATAATTTTACACGTACAAGGAGAAATGAAATTATTAAAAAGATCATAAAACGAAAGTGGCCGCGTTGGTGATTAGAAATTAATCAGAAGCGAAATAAAAGACCGCATATCGCTTACGTCGCCTTGTGAGAATATAGATGTAAGAATAGGTTATCAGAGTATCGTACCGACGAGCTCGGTGCTTATCTTACGGCCAAACTTACACGACAGATTTTAGATTTATAATTGCATGGATAATTCAAATTTAATATAGAGGCTTTTTTAGATTTATTTCAAAATTTTATCGGACCAATCGATCGCCCTTATTAATTAAACTCACACACGAATAAACTGAATTATTCTGATAGAATTTACGTTCATTCGTTATTATTGGTTTTGCCGCATTATTCAAAATGGAAAAACAATAGCGCGCTAAAAATAACAAAATTAATGCGTACTAATCGAATTACTGATAATAATGACACGGCGATCCAAATGATTAATCATTTTCAGGATCTATCTTTGGCTTCTCATTACCAATACGTCATCCACGCCTGATACGCGACTTTTCGCATAATAATAGTCCATAAATGCTCCAAGGTGACGGCCGTACTGTAATTACGCAACTAAAAGCTCGAGGTAGCAGGCTTCGTTTTTTTTTTCATCTTCTTCTTCTTCTTCTTCTTCTTTTTCTTCGTCTTTTTTGTTTAATACCAATAACGCGCATTAACAATGCGCGAACCGTGTTATTTTCGGCCGTACGGTATGAAAAATCTATTATGCAAATAATAGACCGGCGCGTCGTAATTGCGAATTACGCCGGTGAAAAAAGTCGAAGTATTTATCACGCACGTATATTAAATTTAGGAATGGAGTGTCGTAAATTTGAAAATTGTCATGTACGAGTTTAACATGAATATATATATATATAGATTTAATCTCAGTAATGAAATTTAGATACGAATGCATGATAAATACTGAAAAATCGTGCGCCAATATGAGATTCGCGTGTATCTAATCTACAGTCGCCTATATAGCAATTTAGTCCTAGCAATTATTATACACATTATTGGCGATCCGTCTCCAAGAGCATAGTCCTGAAAAGCTATTGTCAACAATTTCGCAATTTGTAATCGTCGAATAAAATGCGAGCGAACCTTCCACTCGGCTCGGGGAACTAGGTCGTCCAAATAATAAAGTAAAAATCGGAACATTGCATGACTTTTTTTTTATCAATTGTTCACTCGCAATAATAGCGCGAATACTCGAAAAGAAAGGGTTTGAGCATAGAACGGTGCAAGTCTACGACCATCCGCATAGCACGCTTTCAAATAATAAATATATTATATGTCGTCTCGAACGTGGCGACGCGCTAATTTCGCCCCCTTTCAAAATTCTAACGTGGAATAGCGAGTGATTAATACCCGCAGACCCCTTCCCCCTTCCCCCGGTCGACAGCGGTAAACATTTCAATGTTTAGGGAAAACACTTTCGTATCTCATTACCGAAGCGCGTCTTAATAAAAATGTCTGCGTATTATTATCTTTAAGCTGAAATTCGCTAAAGTATGCGCTTTAAATATGTAGATAAGCAAAAAAAATAAGATGATAATGTAAAGCTACGTTATTTCTATATTTATAGCTATATTGAAGAAATTCTGTTGCAATTATATTACCATTTTTATGTCCAATGCATGAATTGTAAATGCTTGGAAAAATTTGTAAAGCGACGCAAGTCTCGAGCTAGGCGAGCTTAAGACGGAAAATAACACAAATTGCCAATCATTTGCTAAATTCATATTTGTATTGTTTTATCAGACACATGTCATTGAAAATCTTCGACGCGGTGTCTGATTTATGGAATTTTCAAAAATAAGAATTACGTACCAAATATGCATGACAAAAGCCAAAAAAATTTGTTGAACGAAGACGTTTATGAAGAACGCATTATCATAGATATTGTTGGAGGTGCCTATAAAGTTTGCTAGAATGAAAAAAAGGAACGAATGGAGCTTAGATAATGCGAAAATTGCGTTGTTATATAAGGAAGTATATAGTCGGGCGGGTAGAGCGCAGTCGGGTTTTAATTAGACACTTGGTTGTTTTTATTTTTACAAACAAGTTTGGGAAAAAATGCGCTTTAATCGTGTTATGGGACGAGTTTGGTGAAAGAAAATTTGAGAAAAAGAAATTAAACGCGAAAAACAATACATTGTAGGTTCTTTATTATATTCTCGCATTAACCCGTACAATTTCTCTTTTATATCAAGGGTATATATACATATAGATTCGCCAAGCTCGCATCCCAGCGGACGGCGTGTCCATACCTTGAATTCGCTAGTCCATGAAGCGTCGACGACATCTACCGGACTATTTATAAAGGCGGAAGCGACCAGCGCGAAATAATTAATACCATCGTAGTATAGTCCGCGCCAGCTCTAATCCCGTACATAGCCAGGTTTAAACTCGGGCGCGCTTCCTGGGAAAATATTGCGACCCTCTCTCCCTCTCTCTCTCTCTCTCTCTCTCTCTCTCTCTCTCTCTCTCTCTCTCATCCTCTATCTCGGCTTAATAGAAAAAGCAATCGACTTTAAAATTAGCCGTAAACTTCCGAACTTAATGCCGGTCCGGCGGGGTTGGAGGGGTGGGGATGGGATGGTCGTAATTTGAATACCTTCCCCTCGAGCCGTCGGCAATTTCGAAAGAGACGATAAATCCGCGCTAATTCAGAGGCTCTTGCGGGGGAGAGCGTAAGAGTACGAGAGAGACAGTGAGAGACAACTCTTTTCGAACGGAAAGTCGACCCTCGTTTTTTTCTCTCCCACTCACTCTCTCACCCCTCTCCCCTCTCTCTCTCTCTCTCTCTCTCTCTCTCCCCGGGTACTCTTGAGCCGACAATATTTCAAGGGGTGATTTATTCACCAAGTCCTTTAAACGTCCGCTGCGAGGACCCGCCACTGCCGCCACCGTCTCTCGAACACTGCTCTATCCCGCGGCTTTTTCCGGCTAATGGGCGAAAAGTTTAAATGCACTCTCTCGTCGCCCCTTTCTTCCCGCTCCTTTTTCTCTCTCTCTCTCTCTCTCTCTCTTTCTTTCTTTGGAACGGCGGGCGTGATTTTTTCCGACAAAGCTGCATGGGAATCCAGCGGGCGAGCCTTGTCGTTCGCCGGCCATTTTTCGTAATTTCAACGTTGAAAATAATGAAATCGGTGGATTCAAAGGAATCCACGCTTGGTCGCGAGGAAACGATTTTGCCGAAATTAAAAAGGAAAAATATCTCGTAAATTGAAACGCACCTCGGTTATTTTTATTAAATTCCGCCCCAGTCGCGTTAAGAATTTCACTGGAACTTCTCAACTAAGAATGTCTTTGAATTTATCTATTTATAAAACAAGCAAAAACTGCCCTACATAAATCAAAATTCTACATACGACAGGCCATAATAATAGCACCGATAAATTGCAAAGCAATGATTAATTATGACCGCATAAGGCCATAAAAGAAATTTATTGTATTTTTTTTTTTTTTGCTTAACGAAATTATATACACATAGACAAAACAGCAATCATTTAATTTTATCGATTGATATCGACTGTATAATTTATGGCTGCTCATTTAGCCTGATTATCGGAGCATTTGCATTTATGTTTCGAACAATCAAGATGCTCGTATAATAGGCGATAGGATCGACTGGATAAATATAGCTTAGGATTAGGAAACGAGCGAAAAGAGTCGCTGATAGAGGACACTCTAACTTAATTTTCAATAATATATTTAATAATAATTTTCAGTGTCGCTACAGAGATGCCTCATATTTAATCCTAGTATCTTACGTAGTAGAGTAATTTCTAAAAACAAAAATTTTATATAACATACTTACCGAAATGTATGTATTTAAGGCATTTTCAATTGTTGCAAATGTGATTGATTTGATTGCTGGGCTTAAATTTTTGACTGCAGCCGTTATGTGTTTAAGACTCAGTGACCATCGACGTCCATTCTTATATAATTTATGATGAATGACAGAATATATAATTATAATTAATTAAAAATAAAATATTTAATAAAGTACGACATCCCGTTAAAAGACCCTTAAAACATTTTCTCGCATTATCGGCTAACGTCATCGATAACGATCTAGCAAGGCACGAATGAATTATTCCGCCATAAAATTGACGTTATCCGGATAAATTTCAATAAGTGACTTATGGCCACTTAACCTCGCTTACATAATAATTTGCATTTGTATGTGGGCATACCCATGTATACCGACAAGGAAGGACCCTTGAGACCATAAAAGAGAGACGATATAATTTAAATCGGGTCACCGAGTAAGCGGGGCGTTCGCGGGTAGGAGTCGTTCTCGTACATATTTATGCGCGAGGCCTCGGTCTCACGCGCAAACAACGCCCGTAACCGATCCCGTGGACTAACCGTCTCCTCTGCGCGGAAACTCCAGTCCCCGCCCCGATCCCGGCCCGTGTACTCGACATAAAAATCACGAAATAATATATACGAGCGCGCCCAATTTTCACGTAATATTGCAAATTTTACCATCCCGATTGATTGATTCCAGCGCTGAGCCTGCTCTGCGTGAAGACATCGGCGAGCAACGCAGCCATGCTCGAAGCACCCCCGGGCAGCCGTGAGGACCTCGTGGAGGCGGCGAGGACGCCCTGCACGCCCTCCGGTGAGTACAGTACAAACGAGACATTATTTTTTCTCTTTTCTTTGTCTTTTTTTTTTATCTTTTTCTCACGCGAAAGTGTCGAAACCGTTTTACGGCGTGGATTCAAATGAGGGGGTTGGGGTGCGACAAAAAGGCATCCCCGGGAGTGCGCGGCGTTTAAGACGCCGTTGCGATTTTCACGAAGGGCCATTTCGTACGTACGGGGGCGGTGGGGGGAGGGGGGAGCACTTGGAAAATTCCTTTACGTCCCACTTTCCAGGCTTAATTTGACCTTAGTGGAATTAAATCCACCGGCTCGAGGCCGAAAGCCTATATTCCGTGTTTATGCGCCGGCTCATTAAGCTGAATAGAGGAGTAGCCCTAAATAGAAGGGGAGGGGTCCGTTTATATATATATGTATATTTAACACGAGAAAACTATTGCTTTTTATTACAATCCTTTATCTTGCTAATCTTCCTGCTACTTTACTGATTTCACTTTAATTTTTCAAATCTTATTACGTTGTTGAAAATTTTTTCATTCGTTCGATCGTCGAAAATAAAAAAAATAAAATAAATAGAAAGCGTTGTCACACACTGTTAAAAAAAAAATGGAACGAATGGAAAATTAATTATCCTCGAGTGGTACTATCAAGGACCGAGCCGACATTCGTGTTTGTACATCGCCCGCTTGCAGAAGCAATGTCAACACAATAAAAGCCGACGCGTTGGCGTCTTGGAACTAACGATCAAAGGTCCGGAGGCAGTGAAAAAATTAAATATTACTCACAAGCTTCTTACTGAACGGCGGGGAGGGGGCGGTCAGTTAAATTATCTCTTTGAAAGACTCATAAGTAGATACGGGGTCGTGTCCGCTCAGACTCGGGCCCGCATAACCTAAATATTGTCTCCCTGGATCTTCTTTGGCCTTCGCTTTTCTTGAAGGCGCTCCGATTGAAAGTGGAAACTCCAGGAACACCGACAACGAGCTCTGGCCGATACGCGCGCCCGCTGAAAGTGCAGGCGGATAAACCGCGACGATATTAATTATTCGCGCGAGGCGGTATCGCGCTCTCTTTGCATTTGCCGCTCGTTTAACTCCTCTCTAGATTTTTTTAACCCCCGCACTAATAAGGGAAAAAAAACCGGCGACCATCGCGCGCCGTTAAAGCGACAATTAAATTCAAATCCCGCCGAGCGTCGGCCGTTAAAAAATTTTACGCGACTCTACATACATATATATATATGAATTAAATTTTTCCTCGTTCCTTCCGCCTCCCCTTCACCTTCGCCCTTCGCTCTTGGAAAATCTGCTCGACTGCGTGGGGTACAGCGCTCCCAAGGCACCTTATAATAAATCACCATGACAACGGCGCGAGGTTGCAGCGCGGAAATATAGCCGCTACCCTGCCCCCCCCCACCCTCGCGGCGAGCAGAGAACCCGCGCTTTTACTGTCCCGCTATCGGTGCTCCATCTTCGTCAAAGTACTCGGTGACCGGCGTCGCGCGGTGACCCCTTCTCCCCCCCCCGCCCTCTCAAGCGCCGCAGCGCTAACTCTTCACCCCCGCCCACTCCGAGATCGGCCGATAAGGCCATTTACCGGCGGATTAATTCAGGAAGGGGGGTCGAGGAGTCGTAAAAATTGCCCGCGCGCGGGTATGAAGGGAGAGTGAGAGAGCTCGTGGGGGAGGGGAAAAAAGGACGACGAGAAGGAGGAGGAGGAGGCGGTGGAAAAGGAGACGGAGAGAAAAGAGGATATTACGTTATAGAACTACGCCGTCATTTATGGACGTATCGACGGCGAGTCGATGCATCGTTAACCCCTTCCCCCTCCCAGGCAGCAGCTGCGACCGAGTGCATATTATGTATGTATATATATATATATATATATATATATATATATATATATATATATATGGTTATATAATCTCGCCGCGGGGGTCCGTGTCGCGGGTGCTTTTTTCCCTTTACGCCCCGCAATTAAACGCGCGCTCCCGCGACCAGTCGCCGGGCCGCGGGAGAACTTTACAACCTTTTCCGCCGCGTCGCTTTTCCATTCGCGTCGCGCGAAGTCAATTCGGCCCCTTTTCTCGCTCGGCTGGCCCCGCGGCGAGTGGCAATGGAATTCTTACCCTTATACGAGGGCTCGAGGTAGGGGGAGAGGGAGGCTCCTCCGTTAACCCCCTTATCTCCGGCTAAATTTAACGAAGCGGCCGAGTGAGGCAAAGAGAGAGAGAGAGAGAGAGATAGAGAGATGGGAAAAAGTAGAGGGCAGAACGCCGCACGCATAATACAGGCGCGCGTGCGTAATTGCGTCGGTTTATAAATAGAGCGGTCGGTCGCGTGATTCGTGAACGCCTCCCGTTCTATATTTGAGCACTTCATCCGTTCTTCGTTATAATAAAGTTCGCCGCGTAAAAATAGTTCGGACCGTGAGAGAGAGAGAGAGAGAGAGAGAGAGAGAAGGATGGGCAGCGGTGCAGCTGAATAGAGAAGTTTCTTTCTTGTCCGAGGAGGCGCCTCGAACATTTTACGGGAGTCGAAGTGGACGGAGAACCGAGAAAATCTATAGATTTTTAGAGACGGTACTTTTTAATATTTTCTTGATAAGCTCACTATACAGACGAGCTAACTTATTAATTAGGCCTACTGAGTTTCATTTGTTTTATTCTGCGCCCAGGTTAGGTTAAAAGCTACTTTTATCTTTAGTCGTCGGTATTTGAATGATCGAGAATCGGGCATTGATACGATGTGTCTATGAAATTTTCTGAGAAAAAATTGTAGTATTGCTGATAATGGTTTTCAAAACAAGACTCTTGGTGTTTTAGAAAATCCACCTCAACCGCGGCTTTTTTACAACACTTTTGTAGGCTTTTCTCTGAGCTCTCTTCGTAATCAAAAGTCTTGCCTTATTTCAATAAGAACTGCCCACCTGTCTTTCGTTGCGAATCGTTAAATTTTGGAGACAAAATGAGCATTACTTATTGCCCCTTTGACATCAATTAATCATTGTCGAAGTAAAAACATATTTTCCCAACTAATAACATAAATTATATATACATATAATAAATCAGTATTTTTAATCAATATATCTCGTTACGATTCTTTTTTTCGCTCAAAACTGTACGATACCTTTCGATATTTCATCGCGCGCGCGTGCGCATGTAGCTGCAATTCGTACGTAATTTTTCTGACGAGAGAAAAAAAAACCAGATTGATCTCTTCGATGGGCCTTTGTTAAGATTATGCTTTCGATCGTTTATCAAGAAATGTGTTTTTTGTTCCCTCCCTTAATTTTTTTTACCGAGCGTCTGCGTCAAACTCAAGGTATTTACCAACGCGTATATCTTACGTCCCCCACTACCCCAAGAGTAAGGCAGCGTGATTAGTTATGTAAAAAGTAAAGTTCGTTTAACGTGTGCGGTGTAAATTTTGCTTGACGTAATTGATTAAAAAGAAGAGAAAAAAAAATAAACTATACGGTATCCCAGAGGCATAAAAATTTTTAAACTCTAACCGCTATCCGTCTCCCGACCTATCTTAACTTTATATCGCTTATAATTCCTTACTCGCGAAGCCGGTCAAAGTTTTACGTCACGCCACGAGCAGCTGGTAATAAAGGGAGGGTAAGAAATATTAAAAATATATATATATATATATATATATATATATATATATATATAAAGGTATGAATTTATCCAATTTCATTATGGAGGGGGAGGGGAAGATTCAGTCGCCATAAAAAACGCGTCGATTTTTTTCCACGCCGTACATGCCCCGCCGTAATGTAAATCATCGTCGGTGCGTAATCGCACGATTTGACATCGGCGGATTCGATCGGGTACGTTGAAATTTTCGTATTCCATCGGCATCGCGTTGCCAATGGCTTGTTTGACGGCCGGTTCGCGACGCTTATAAAATCTTCACGGTCGCGCGACCGCGCAATCCGTCCTAATCGTATCAATGCCAGGATACCCGCGGATCCTCTCGCGACGCGGGCAAATTGATCGACAAGTACTTTGCTGGCCCCTCGACGCGGACTTCGACCTCGCCCATAATCTCGTGAGACAAAACAAAAGCCAAGATACTTTTCATTCCGTCTCGTTCGCCATTACCGGGGGGTGGGGGGGCGGCTTCTTCGGTGCTCGAACGAATTAACGGGTGAAAATTTTCGGCGATCCGTTGGACAGGGGTGGTTGGTGCGGCGCCCAAAAAAGTTGGCGTAGAGCTCCTTTAAAGGGTGCGGCTGGAACGAATCGAATAGTGCTCCGACCGAAGTTCGAGTGAAATCTAATTCATTGGTCGGCCGGGGAGCTTTCGAAGTCGAGCGTAGCGAATGAAAAAAAAAAAAAAAAAAAGTTCCGCAAAAGAGCTCATCTTTTTCCTTCTTTACCCCAGCAGTATGAAAAATTGTAATAAATTTACAATTTCGCATCCGATTAACGTAGTTTCACGCTGCCTATTTTCAGGATTATCTATCTGCCCATCTCTCGAACAGAATGAAATTTTCCCCCAGAATCCCGTCAATTTATTTCACATCCTCGGCTACGCATCGCCATTTAAAGTATTTGAAAAAGTACAAGTAGCGAGTAGAAATTGGAGTCTGAGCCTCGTTACATTTGCACATTTAATTGCCCGACGGACGTCTGTATGTAATAAATGCGCTTGTGCAGCGTCTCTCGATAATTCATTAGCATACCGTGTAATATTGATTTAAGCCTATAAAAGTGACACTTTTTTTTATTATAGACTTTTTTCTGTATTATTTATATCTTGTTTTATGCCGTTAGACTTATTTGATATTTTATCGTTTTTTACGATATTTCGTATTTTATCTGCACGTGCATCGATCGATCAATCAATCTTGATGCTCTCCCATTGGCATTTTCATAACTGGAATTAAACGAGTGTGTAGTACAGCCGTATTGAAGTATCAATGGATTCGTCTCCATTAAAGCAGATTAGAAAGGCGGGGAATTAACCGCGAACATCGCGAGTCTTGAGTAGATCAATAATCAAAACCGGTTTTTAATGTCTCAATATTACAGAAAGCGAGCGGTTTCGTTCGAGCGCGCGTAATGCTAGCGCGCGTTAATTATGTAACGATAGAGTCGATGTAAACAGAAATGATTCATTTCCCGATAAACGGCCGGCTGTACAATGGATAAACAAAAACAAACATCGGTTGAAAAAAAAAAAAAGAAATATGCGAATTATCCCATATGGCGTAATGAAAATCGGAATCAAATGAAAGTGTCGCTAGAATAATTCTAAGCGTGTGGAAAAAGATTAAACCGTCCATTATGAAATTCTTTTTAATTTGTAGTTTCACTTTTAATTCTTTCCTAACGTCTCGTTGCGATGCACGCGTTGAATAACTCTATAATTTAAGTATGTAATTGCTTTTTTATCATATCGCTCACATATTCGTACTTGCTTCTGGTGTTACGAAATGAAATTTTTTTTTTCGTTCCTTTTGCCATTATTCATTCCTTTTTTATCCATAGAATGACAAAAAAAGAACACAACGCAAACGCTACTTTACGGTATTTTTGAAGAATTTTTCTGTAATAATGAAGAATCGTAGAATTCACGAATCACGACGAAAGGCATTGAGGCCGTCATGAACACGACTCTCCACAAGTTCTCGGGGGCAAATATCCAACGACCTCGTTATTAAATAGCGCGACCGCACAGATTTAACTTATGGCTCTTAAATTTCGGAGTGGCCGAAAAGCTAATGGGGCGCGATTCTGCGAAATTGCGAAATCGTTGTCGGGGGGGGGGAGGGGTGAACCTCTTTTAACCTAGTGGCTGTCGATCGGCCGTTGTTTGTAACAGATGTAAGGGATTTGGGTTACGTGAATTAGGTGGAAAATTTAGACAGATTTTCATGGCCGACCAGGAGAAAATACGTTTGCGGAATGAACGGTCATCAAATCTCCACGTCCGTGTCGGACATGACGATAATCACCCGCCGAAATGCCATTTCCAAAGCCAAAGGTCATATTTCCGAAATGTCCAACCGTCTTACCCTCTATATATATATATATATATATATATATATATATATATATATATATTGATAAACTCGCTCCTTCTGATCCGCACGTACAAAAAGTGCCAAAAAGTCTGGGGCTCGACGGACGATCAAAACGAATCGATAGAATCCGTTACCCGACCGCGATCCTATCCGCGAATCGAGAACGCGACTGAGAATGACATCGGGCAGCGCGTTTAATAATATTTTCTCGCCTTTTTCCTCTGCTTTATCCTTTTATTGCACTTTCGTTCCCGACGATTATTCTCGCTCGCGCGTTACGATTTGCAATCGATTAACGGCGATTAACGGGAGATCAATGAAAGATCCATAAATAGCTCATGCAAACGAGGCTGCGGCCGATCTCACGTACGCGTATTCGAATGCGTAATTTTTACATTTGCATTATTATGCGCATGTACGCTATTGTACATATTTATGCAGATATGCACACACGTGCATTTGATGAATTGCCGCGGTTATTAAGTGCCTTTATATGATTCATCGTAAGAGCGATAAACATTCGTATTATATATATGTATATATATATATATATATATATATATATATATATATATATACATACATATGTTCTTTTAAACATAAATTAAATATCGACACCTGCCACATGCGTTCAAATCGTGTTCAAAAATTGCCCGACATGTGGCGCTCTTTATGAGAGCTCGATGTTGGCTCTTATTATGGCGAATCGATGAAAAAAATAAATTAATAAATAAAATCTACACAAGCAAGTAATGGTAAACAACGATAGGAACAATTGCACTTTTCAAGAAATTTCAGATACGATCTGTCTTGTCTGTAAAGAACGTCTGTTTACATGTACGGCATATGATGGTTTTTTGACATTTACGAGATATTCGGCAACATTAGAAAAAAGTACGAATTTCTTTGGATATGTAAATTCAAAAGATCATTCACATTATTAAAGAACTTTTTTTTATTAACTTACTTTCAATGTACAGAATATATAGGAATAATTCAATTTTGATTAGACTTTTTTAGGATAATTTGTCAAATGGCCCTAGTGTTTCGAACTATACCGGCCCGTGTTATATTCAAAATTTCTTCGTTTCATTTTGCATCCCCAAAGTTTTATACGTCACAAACACTTCTATGGGAGGGAATAAAAGCTTCAAGTTTAACTAATTTATGTATTATATATATGCATATGCATTTAAATGAAAATATTGATCATAGATCGTATAAATGATATTCTGCACGTGAAACGATTAAAAGCCGAATTAATTCCGTGCAATTAGCATTTATAATCTGAAATTGATATTTCTAAATATTCGGGCATAGCTAACCCCTCCCTCCTCTATCCGGCTTATTATTTTCTAGATTAATGTATTTCTGCTCTCGTCCATGGAGGAATGAATATTTGATTTTGAAATATTTCAAACGTTCCATTTAGTTGAAATACAGTCGAGCTCGCTTGGCGGTATATTTTATTGCTATGAATTTTAAAATTTTCACATAAAGGTTGCTTTAAGACGACTCGCGTGAAAAATGACATTAAACATTATAAATAGTACGAAGAAAAGTCACCTTTTATTACTAATTCGGCGAGAAATTGTGAAAATTGAGAAGCTAAGGTAAAAGTGGATTAATACGAAGCAACTTATTAATTTCGAGAACGTCGTTATACTTTTAAAGTTAATATAAAATGGCCCGAGCATCGCGCAGAGAGAGCTCCAAACAATTTTAGATTTCCGAATGGAACGTTGCAATTCCTTTCCCCTCCCCCACTATCCTGCTCGAAAGCCCGTCTGCCCGAGTTTTTATACATACGCATATGTATGATATCAATGAAGGTATTAGCCGAGCAAAGCACGTTTGCACCCTCCGCAATCGCTTCTGCGGCCAAAAAGAAAGGGTCCTCGCCAATCAAACGCCCTCGCGTATCTACATATTTTCACGCACACACCCACGCGTACAGCGCCCTCTGCCAGGGCCCCCGGACGCGAGATTGAATATCATAGCGGCCGGGCCGCGTACTGTTATCTAACCCGGTCACACACGCAGATCTATATAGCGTGAGAGAGAGAGAGAGAGAGAGAGGGGCGGCGCATATCTATGTATAGGTGGGTGGGAGCGCTGCGCGCGCCCGAGCCGTCGAGGTCTGACGTCACCGCGACCAGACTCTCCCCGGTCGTGTGACGCGAATCTCTCGTTGCACATGGACGAACGCACACGGTCGCCGGCGGTGCATGTATACAGCGTATATCCGGCCGACGGACTCCACATGTGTATAGATGTGTATATATATGTCGCGCCGCGATGCATTAATGCCGCGGGTGGTGTGAGAGCGAGGGGAGGGGGGAGGTGTGGAGGCGAGTGCGTATACGTATGCGCGCGCGTGCTTCTCTTTTTTATACGTCTATATACCTGCCTATTACAGCGGACGGGAAGCCCGGCCGGCAATCGATGTCGGGGGTAGGACGGGAGGGATGGGAGGGAGGGAGGCTTCTATGTAGGGGGAGCGAGCTCGTGGAGATACTGTACCGTCTGCTTTATACGTAGGTGGGACCGAAAAGCGGGGAGCCGCGGTGGCGGGGAACTGGGGGATCTTAATAAGCTATAAGTATGTGGGTCCAGATCGGTGGGACGGGCGCATAAATTGCCGATCTCGAAGCCATTGCCAAAGCCGTGACGACGATTTTATTTGCAAGGAGTCCGATCAAAATTGAAATTTCGCCGGATCTCTCTGCATTGTTTCTTTTTTTTTCGTGCATAATCAACTATTGGAATACGTATATTTGCGCACAACCTTTTATATAGAAGTGTAGACAAAAAAAAACCGGAAAAAAAAAATAATTCGAGAGATGACGATCGCGTTTTTTTTTTCGTCGAATCTGTGTCATGTAAAGCGAATCCAGCGTATCTGTGCAAATATTTGACGCCCGCTTTTGAATATGGTGAGCGTATTGTTTGCGTTCGAGGAAAATGTGGAAGGAAAGATTATTGTAAAAGTTTGGGAAGAATAATAGTGATTTATCCCATGTACGTTATGTTAGTATTATTTACTGTTTTGTTGTTTTTCTGATACTAATGTTCACTAATATTTCAAAGAAATGGAGAGTATGTTCACTGTATTTCATTAAAATTCATTTCTATTATCTGTAAATAAAGAATAAACTTTGTGAATTTCTTATATTTGAAAAAAATATGGAAGTAATAAGTTGACCAAAAATAATATGGCAAATTATAGTAAAACCAATAATTAAATTCTGACGATAAAAGATATAAAATCATGTGTATGATATATGTAAGCCATAGTGTCTTCTTATGGTAAAAGAAAGACACGATTGATCAGTAATGTTTCCTCCCTGTTCGTATTTCTTTATCTTGTATCTTTTGGTCTTCCTAAACTATATATCTTACATTTATTATATGTAGATATATATATATATATATATATATATATATATATATATATATATATAAGCAAAGAAAAGGTCGTAATAATAAATTGGCAAGCACTCGTAAAATGAGGCGAAAAACGCGAGTATATGTAGACAGAAAAAGAACGGAGAAACAATTTGTAAAACACTATTGATAAAAATATGAGAAAAGACGTTCTGACATCTTAGCGCGTTAACGAGCAAAGCAAATATATATCGTATAAGACATCAGGACCAAGTAAAGCTACCGCGGGAAAAGAAGAAGATGAAAAAGGTTCGTGCGCGCATCTGTTCGTTCGCGTGTCAGCAGCATTCGTTCTCGCTCGAAACCGTACATACACACACGCGCACACATGTACCATATATATATATATATATATATATATATATATATATATATATATATATATATACATTCGAAAGCGAAGAAGAAGAATGACCGATAGAAAAAAGAGGAATATGGCACAGAGTAAAAATGTTCACGGGCGCGAGCTCGAAAAAAAGAAGCAACAGAGCTTATCCAGCCCCTCCTCCTCCCATTCCCCCCATCCGCCGCCTCTCTCGCTCCCTTAATTCGACCATTCATCCGGAGTTAGAAGGACAGAGAGCGAGCGAGCGAGAGAATGAGAGAAAGAGTGAGAAATACGATGCCATTATCCGGCTTAGCGATGTGCAAGCTCGCCCCCCGCGCTCGCCGCTGTGGCGTCAGCTTTTATATATAAGTAAGGCGGAAGCAACAGACTCTCCCTCTTTGTCTTATCGCGACGGGCCTCGCTCGTGCGATGGGATCGTCATAAACGAGTACGAGCCGTGGCGACCTACCTACCTACTTCTGTCTCTGTCTCTCTCTCTCCCTCAACTTCTTCTCCCGCCGATAAATAATGGTCTCCATTCTGACGCTGCGATTTTTGCTTTATCGCTTCTCCTTCTTTTTCTTATATATACTGCGTCCTCCTATTACCTGCAGATTTCTCTATGCCGGAAGTAGAGATGAAGAGAGAGAGAGAGAGAGAGAGAGAGAGAACGCGCGAGGGAGAGAGGGAGATAGAAAGGGAGCAACTTTGAAGTTTTCCGAAGCATGAATATGGTGTGTCCCGGGCCATCCTGCAAGTTTTTCCCGAGATAAAGGCGCTGCTGTAGCGTCTACGAGCCGTTGATATATATATATATATATATATATATATATATATATATATATATATGTATATATATATATACACACACGGATATTTTGTCGCCCCGTCAATTCCGGGGCTCGAAATACAAGAATTGTAAGAGTCACTGGAGCTTTGTCTTTGATTCTGCGGCGCTGTTTAGTGGCTAGTTTTTCCGCCGTTGTCTGCTTCTGTTTTTCGGCAATAATCGTCTCGAACAAAGTCTTAATAATACACAACTTCAATAAAATTATTATACGTAAATTATTTTACATCTCTCAAATGGATAAAGATCGATTAATACACTGTTGACCTTACTTACACTTTAAATAAAGAGACTGCTTAGAACTGTCAAAATGACGTTCGATTTGTTCGTAATGAAATGTTGTAAATTGTTTTCTTCCTGGCAAACAACAAATAACAGTATCAAATAGTTATGCCACTGCGGTTTCAACGAAAAAAAAAAAAAAAAACGGTGCGCTTGACGTACGTAATTGAGTATTCGATTGATATTTTGCAAAGAATTGCTTATTGACAGCCGAAGTTCGCGTATATTTTTCTTTCTATTGTAGAAGAAAATGGAATTTTGTAATTATTTCGTTTGAATATGTTTAAAAGCATTTGCCGCAATATGTGCATTGATTTTTAGTTTCAAAAGCTGTATGATTTTTTTGAAAAATTGACGCTACATTTTAGAAACCTTATACATTTAACTTTTTTCAAAACAAATAACATTGATACAGCAAAAATTTGAAATAGCAATTCTACCAATATAGCATTTTTTAGGGTTTTCTACCAATTCATTGTTTACTATCTAATGTTTTTATTAATAGACTATAATACAAATGTTTTTTTCTGCAATTGTATATTTAAAAGCATTTATTGCCTCATAAATTGATTCTGTAAAAAATATATATTTTTTTAAATTTAAAAATAAAAAATACGACGATTAAATCTATAAAAATTGAATTAATAGCAAATAATTCCATCGATATCTTACTTGGATTAAAAACTTATTTTACATATTTCAATTGCATATGAAGAGAAGCTTTTCTTCTGCTTTATTGCAGAGAATAAATTAGTTATAGATATGGTATTCAATAAAACATCTGTATAGGAGAATCTAATATTGTGACTGAAGGAAAGAATAAAACGAAACATCTAAAGCATATATAAAAAATATTTATTATATCAAGTAATTTTATTAACACTAATATTAAATCAATTGAATTGAGTAACATATATATATATATATATATATATATATATATATATATATATATATAAAGTATCATACAAACATTGTCAATTTATTTATACATTATTTGTACATATAACATTTGTTATACAAAAAGTTCTTACAAACTAATGCGATATATTTATATATATAACTTAACGTGTTCAATCGAAAAAAAACGAAGGGACCTCGATTACCAAGCGTTACAAAAGAGGCTATTAGCATAGCGTGTAATGTAATCGCGCCTATACAATTAAAATGTGATCTTCGAGATGGGGGGAAATATGGGGCGTAATTCGAAGCTGCCCGGCCGACAATGAGGTTAACAATTTATTGAACGCTCCGATAGATGGGTTAATGGCAAAGAAAGAAGCAAGTGTCTTTTTTCGTTTTTTTTGTTTTTTTTTTGTTACGAACGTTTAATAATAATTCACTTGATCGGCGCTCAAGTTATCAGCGGGCTCTGTTATTGCCGAGGTATTATGTAGCGTAAATCTATTATGTAGCGTACTGGTTTTGTAAAGAGAAAAAGTATAATAATAATAATAATAATAATAATATTGATAATAATAATAATAATGAAACTGACAACGACTCCCGATCCGGTTTCCAACCGTTATTACGACATTAACGTACTATCTTTTTTCTGTCGCTTTGTCTCTCTTCTCTCTCTCTCTCTCTCTCTCTCTCTCTCTATCTCTACCCCTTCCTTCGCTCTCTCTCGCTTTCTCTCTCCCCTCGGATTTAAACCCGAGCGCGATTTAAACGACAGAAGCGGTCCGATGGATCTATTAACGTATGCGATATCCCCCCCCCCTTCTCTGACAGTTCACCGTCGTCGACAATGAATTTCGGAACGGATATTTTCCCAACTGTCCGCGGACATTATATGTGTTAACATATAACGAGCGATCGAGGACGATACAGGGCAGACCAGCGCCTAGACTCTCCCGTCATTTCTCTTTGCGTCTCTCCAAATCCATTTGGCGCGAATTAATTGAGGTCGAGCGTATCAGATGTCTCCGCGTAATGCCCACACACACACACACACACACACACAAAAATACATAACGCGACCGAGCGACCCTTATACATCGTTGTTGCACTACTGACCCAACTGGACTGTCGAGGGGTCCATTAAATTTTCACGATTAACCGACTCTTTCTGACGAGAGGGAGGGAGAGAGAGCGAGAGAGAGAGAGAGCGAAGGAAAGGGAAAGATAGAGAGAGAGAGAGAGAGAGAGAGAGAGAGAGAGAGAAAAATCATTATGGACATGGGTGAGGAGAGAAATTCTTGATCTTTCGCCTGCCTCAAACGGCGCGTATTAATCGCTATATAAAATCCTTGACGCGAAGCCGCTGCAGAGGCGCACGTTATATGAATATTGGCCGTTAAGCGCGGACTGACGAACCTGCAACTACCCAATTTGTACCTATTGTGTATTTGTACTTAAAAAAAAAAAATAACTACGTGTAAAATTGCTCTTAATACGTGTCTAATATATATGTAGTACATTGTTATTCTCTACGATACAGTTTTTCCCTACATTTTATAAAAATATACCTATATCTTCATGTATATAAGATCTTTCCAAATATTTCTATATAAAATATATATTCGTTCGTAAAAATAAGCAGCTGCTTATTATATATATATATATATATATATATATATATATATATATATATATATATATATATAAAGGTATAAACGGAATTACCCTAAGTTCAAAGTTATCGTTTAACGACCGAAGGGTTCAATATTGGAAAAATGTCGATAAATTCGGGTCCCGGCGCGCTACTGGGCGCTCGCTCTCTCGATCCCGCCCGAGAGTCTCTTGGCACGAGAATTATTAGCAATTTAATTATCTCCTCGTTGAAAAAGCGTGCGAAGATCGGGAACGGTGGGCGGATGATTTATTTATTTATTTTTTTTTTTGCGAATCGACCCGGTTAAAAGAAGAAAAAAAAACAGTAAAAGAAGATTTTTCCGGGCTAAATTCAAATATATGACCTTCCCCAGCGCTGCGTGACGTAGCTTCCCGATTCTTAGCTTCCAGAGGTTTTAACGAAGCACTGGTTTTTTCTAGTACGCGCGTAACAAATTTTCAAAATTTCATATTCCCATAGAGTGAAGCCATGATATTCGAACCGAGCCGAATGGCGTGTATACTTTTCTGAAAGAAAAAAAAAACAGACAATCTTCTCGCAAAAAAAAAACCTTTAGATTGGAATATTTCGGTACCGCACGTTCAGTTTCCGCCTCGACTCACCGAAGTCCGCCCGAGCAGGCAAACCCCAGTGTCCGTCCGCCGCTGCACAATTTTCGTATACAAACGCAGCCCCTCCCGACCTCTCAGATCCTGCGCGCGGCGAGCCTCGCGCACTCGTGCAGGCCCCCGATCCTCTCGGACATGAGCTTGCCGTCGTGGCACCTGTACCCGTCGTACCTGACGCTGTGCAGCCGCTCGAACTCGAACTGCTCGCTGAGGGCCTGGCTGTAGACCGAGGTGAACACACCGTAGGCGATGCCGGGCTCCGGGTGCCGCCTGTCGCGTGCGAGCTTGCGCGCGAGCTCGAGGCTGCTGCGCATCAGGTTGCGGCCGATGCCGTAGCGACGGTAGCGCGGGTCCACCCCGATGTAGAAGATCTCGAGGGCGTGCTCGACGTTGTACAGCTCGTAGATGTCGACGCTGGCCTCGATCTGCGGATGGTGGGGGGGGGGGGAGACAGAAAAAAGGGTGAGTGGAGCTGGTATAGTTACTGGAGCTTTTTTTTGTTAGGTTAGAACCAGTTCGTTCCACGGATTCGCGATCGGTGCGAACGGCTGAATATTTCATTCGGACGGATCTGCTCGTGCACCTCGAAAGGTTTCGAAGTGCTCGATTATACCGCTTGAAGAAAAAACGAACCTGATATTTGAAAGATTAATAAGTCTAGATATGTGTGTGCGTGTGTATAGATGTACATATCTATCTAGGGAACAGCCGATTTTTCCCGATGATTAGAAAAATAAAGGAATGGAAGGGGGGATAAAGAGAGAGAGAGAGAGAGAGAGAGAGAGAGAGCGAAAGGGCATCGGGAGTCTTGGCTATAGAACTCGCCAGATCGTTCTGCGGGTAACTTAAATTGGGAACGAAGGCTAACTCCATATCCCCCGGGGAAATTAGAAAAAGCCAAGCGCGGTCTGATTCCTCCGCGGGATGTCGAAAAGTAATGCATTTATACCGCGAACCCTCGTTCTTCGGGACTAAGCTCTCTCTCTCTCTCTCTCTCTCTCTCTCTCGTATTTATATATATATATATATATATATATATATATATATATAAGCCCATATCCATATCCATATCCATACCCATACCCGGGCTACACATATCTGTGCTATACTTAATTAAAGAATTCAGAACTATAATGAGATTTTATTAAAATTGGAATCGCCAACTGAGTAGAAATCAAACAACAGGTATTAAAAATAGAATCAACTATCGTGGCTTAAAACTAGACAAATCTTGGAATGAAAATTGTGAACCATTGTATATAAAATTAAAAAAATAGTTAGAAACTAAAGCTGGAACCTTATTTCTGTCGAGTAAATAAACATTTTAATACAGGTGTAAGATTCAATCACGAAAATCGAAAAAAAATTATATTTCTACAATATTATAATATTATATAATTTATAGAATAAAAGAAACATCTTAAGATACGTGAATAGTTTAAAAGAATTACAAAAGAATAATAATGTCTGTTTTCAGAACGAGTCTTTTCAATACGAGAAATTAACCTAGTTTCGCATTAACTCTTATGAGACCGCCGGAAATGAGATTTATTTTATTACTAACTCTCTCGAAAAATGAAAGATCCATTTTATACATGAGGCGCGTATTGATTATTTCCTAAAGATTTTAATGATATTTTAAAAGTTAAGTGTCAATGCTAATTTTCACAATACTTAATTACAAAAGCGGTCATAACGTGTGTTGCCGGAAGTGCAATGTCTGCCGTACGGACGAGCTGACATACGACGTTCGACAATGCGACGCGCGCATAATTCAACATAATATGAGATATATGAAGTATTATAACAAAAATTATTATGCAAGTAATAATTCCACGTTATTATTATTATTTTATAATATTATGGTTATTGTGTATTAAAAATAGGTATTACCGAAGACTTTTTATAAACCAACTTGACTTTCAACATTTTGTTATTTTAACTATGACAAACAACACAAAAAAATACGACAAACGTTAAAAAAAACAATTCAATTTCAAATAAATAATCATTTTGATCTAAATATTAGTTAGAAATTCGAATTGAAAAAATACAAAAGTCTTTTATTATTCCGAAACAAACTGTAAATATTATTCAGTATACTTTCTTTGTTCGCGATTCTTTTGGTTTTCATCAACATTGTGATTTGGCATTTTTCAATATCAACAAAGTAGATTTGTTCACGTGTTGATAAACAAATTAAATACATCGCGAGTCGAGACAATAGGTTACTGTTGCATCAACTTGTAGTTTGCTTTGGCCGCTCTGACAGTGTACGCAAACGAATGAAAACGTTTGCAGAAAAAACTAACATCACAGGATACACAATACGCTAATTACTACCGAAGTTAAATACCTTGTTACAGGCTTTCTTCATAATGAAATACCATGTTTATGGCTTAAAAACTGTTTAGCATTTCTACCAGGTGCATAATCGTTATAATTGCAACGCTCGCCCGTCTTCCATCAAAGAGTGCGCCAGGCTCTCCGTTTAATCCGAACAGTGTGCATACAACTCGATTATCCGAGCGAGTCATACATTGCGCGTATTATTTATAAGCTCGAATCCTTTATATTTATACGCTTAATCGCGCGAGCGCATTTACATTTCTGTATCGGGGATCGAATCGCATTTACCTTAACGACCGATCGATTAATATTAAGCGCTTCTCACGGACAACTTTGTTGAATCTCGCGCGTCGACGAAGAAGCGCCGGCCGGCCGGTTTCGAAAACTATTATTAGCATAAAGGTCTCTGGATTATTAAAAGCCCCGATGGCAAAAGCTCGAGAGCCTTTTCTAACTATAAACGATGGCAATAACTGACTGTCTATATACATATCTATATACATATCTATGTATACATATATATATACATATCTATATACATATCTATATATACATATATATATATATATTGCTCGTTCCAATCCATAATTCATGCTAAGCTTTCGAGAGCTCATTGATTTTTCCGAAGGGGATTATATATTTTATGCCGCCTTCGTTGAAAATGAATGATCGCGCGCTTTTATTATTTCGCTTTGCGTAACTGCATGACTATTCGCGTATTGTTATCTTTCAAAGTATAAGGAAACGTATTAATCGTTTAACGCGTCTAATAAATCGAACAAATCACTCATTGTTTGGCCTACGAATAATCTTTTAAATAGCACAAGCTGATTTTTTTCTTCACAATTGACCATATAACATTGTATACTTATATATCCTCTAACGAAGTAATTGATTTGATTAAATAGAATGAGTGCTTGAACGAATGATTATTTAAGTGGGATTTAATATTTTAAGAAAAAAAATTAATTTCTTGATTTGGGAATTGAACGGCCATTGGAATGAAATTCAATATTACTTTAATGAGTCTATCGTATTAAAAGAGATTAAGATCCTAAGGTCAATATATATATTAAAGAAATGTTTCTCTCTAGAAAATAACATTAAATATCGAGTTATTACATAATTCCATAATAATTTACACGAAAACTAGCGGGAGAGGAACATAAAACAGAGATAGAGTGAGGGAGAGGCGATTCTCAATCGTTAATGAATAACCTTTACGTAAGTCGTAGAAGAAAGGCATTATCGGAAGAAAAATCTCGCGTTCGCATAGTCGTAAAAATAATGTCAACCGACAATTACGACCCATTAATAATTTAACATATAATTCTCAATCTATTGTCGCGTTTAAGCTTAATTAACGGTTATTATTCATTTTTGGCGTTTTGAAAACAGGATTCGCATTGAAAAAGAACAAAATCATTGTCTCGCTGTCATTACGAATCCTCGTTATTAATCGGCACCGTCGATAATACATTATCCAGCGACGAGTCCGAAATCGAAGCTCCATATCTGAACGAACAGCGTATGCGAGAACAAACGGATTGTCGACCTTCGTCATTTTCGCTGCTATCGCGACGTCGGCCATGGGCGCAGATATCGGTAGATTCCGGGCGAAACGCCCGTAGCGCGCGGGGGCGCGCATCGACGCTCGAACGGCCGATAAATAATAAGCCGCCCCGCGCTCCGCGGATTCCGATCGACGCTCGTTAATCCGATTTGAAAATGCCGAGGTCGCCTTCCGTTATTCTTTCCTCGGCCAAGGGGCCCCGTCCGTCGTACAAAGCCGAGGCGTCGTTCATCCGCGTGCCGCCGTTAAGATTTACAGGCGCTCCTAATTGCCCCCGGTAAACGAATTAGCTGGCACGGTCGCCGCCGTGGACGTTGTCGTTACATACGAATCGTGACGTAGTCATATGTCTCTCTGATTGTTTCGGGGCGAATGTGACGGGACCCAGGAAAGTTAAGCCTCTTGCCGCGCTTATAAAAATTCTCACGGATGACAATTCGGATATTGATTTGAGAGCCGCGCCTTACAGGCTGTTCATTGAAATTCCAGCTACGAATTCTCAATTAAACGACGAATTCACCATCGAGTCCAAAAGTACATTGTAATGCCAAATAAAATGTCACTTCAAGTCGACTTCGGTTGGGGACTATCCACCTGCATTGAACAAAATTGTGCGTCTAAATTGCAATACTATTGAAAAACTGTGGCTGACTTTTTTTTTTGATTTTTTAATCATTTTCAAAACATTATATTCATTGCAGATTTGAACTGGAGTTATCCTGCACAGAATCGCGAGTTAGGAAGAATTGTCGAACCGCGATTTTGGAGCTACGAGTAGATACTTTGCGCGATATCTTCGGTTCGGCATATCCGCAACTTCGTTTTTTCAATTGGAATCGTATGAGAAGCCTCGAGTTTTTACGAAGGGTCGATTTACCGCCGGTTATGGCAGTAATAAATCAGTTGCAGACAATCGCGTAGATACGTTTATATTTTAATAACAAACGAAATGTAACGTACTGAAATAAACAAGAATTCCTCGTTTGATAATAATTTGAAAGTGAGACGTAGTCTAAACGAAGAGAGTAAACAGTAACAGTCGATTACGATACCAATTAAAATCGCTTTCGCAATAAAACGAATTAATCCTGATTCTACCCGAAGCTCGATCGTCGTTTAACGCGTTATTAAGAATGGCCCATTACGACGAGACGCTTTTATTCGCCCAGATCAGGCGTGCTGTGCCCGAATAAATACGAATTTAATAATTTCTTATCATTTCCTCGATCTTATATCAAGATTTTGAATGTCGAAAAAATAAACCTTGAAACTCGTGGCCCATAAACTTTCTAGACGAATTCAGGGACCAATACGGTCAATTTCAGGGTCACGACACCGGGATCCGCTCTACGTGCGAAAATGAAAGTAAAAATAGCGGGTTCTAAGTGCCTGGGCGTATATAAGATATCTCGCGGGAGCGCGCAGGTACTGCGAGGGTCGTCAAGTTAGCCAGTACAACGGCGAGAGTCGTGCGATCCCGATACAAAGCTAATTACCGGGGCGAGCCGGCGATAAATTAATAATGCCGACGAGGCGCGCGAATCGGACGTCGTCCGTGCCACGCCGCGTATAAATCAGAGCCGATCGACGGATCGGAGACCCCGCCCCTCTCCCGCCCCACCACCTCCAACCACCCGACGCCATTAGCAAGGCTCGATCGGGCTGAGATCGCGGCCCAGCGCGAGCCCGGAAACCTCGGGGAGATCGCGAGAGTGTGCGAGAGGGTGCGAGGGAAGGCGGGGGTGGGGGGGGGGACCTCAACATTATTAATCGGCGGCGATCTATCTTTCGTTCCCATTGTTGCCGGCGACGGGTGACGGCATCGATAGCCGATCGGGCAAAAGTCCGCGCTCCGCGCGTATAAAAAGTGCCAAGGACACGGATGTCGGAGCCGCGGCTCGCGCTCGGTGCGCGCCAACGCGCCCGATCTCGCGCTCGCCGATTAATCATATTGCCGCGTGCCGCGTGCCCGCGGGAGAGGCGGAGGAGGAGAGGGGGGGAGGGGGGTCGCGCGCGCGCGCGCGCTCGGTTACACGTACGGTCGGTAAATGGGACCGTGCGCGCGCGGGCTTCGTGGATTTCGCGTTAGTTGATTTTGAGGAGATTGCGCGCGCGCGCGCGCGTTCTGGCTAATTGGACGGGACGAAATGCGGTGTGGAGGGTTGGAAGAAGAATGGCAGAGGGGGAAAGGGGGGGAGGCAGGCAGGCCGGCAATCGGATTGAAATCGCGCGCCGGCGATATTGACCCGGTGTCCTACTTCTGCATGCGCGTTTGTCCGTGTACTACGCTCGCGGCGTGCCGTGCCGATCAAGGATCATTTCACCTGTACGCGTACCTCTATGTACTTGGCCGGGTTTACAATGGCAGGTGGACTGTAGCTAAAGGCGCGGCTGCGGGTGCAGATTTTCTCGCGGTGCACCACGACATCTCTCTCTCTCTCTCTCTCTCTCTCTCTCTCTCTCTCTCTCTCTCTCTCTCTCTCTCTTTCGCTCTTTCTCTCCTCTTAGTCACTAGATTGAATTTCTGTATTACTCATTGTTGCAAATTGTCATTTTGAGAAAAAAAGGAAATGTATATTGTATTTATCTTCTTTATACATAAACACACGAGAACGTTTGTAACTACTTATCTCGCGCTCTGTCTATCTCTGTTTTAGAAGAAAAATAATTTAGACATGACCAATTTTGTCGTTTGTAAACGCGATAGGGCAAGGTACTTCAAGCTTTCTCCCTTCTAGACAAACATTGAATTTTATCAATCTATCTGATTTCCCAACAAATTTGTTCCATTCGCATCAATTTGCCTACCACCTACCTTTGTATTTGCTTACATTATCATAAATTACGCTGTACTCCATTAACGCCGAAAAGGATGCTGAACGGCATGGCCAGCCAAATCGAAATCGAATCAAATCGAATTCAACATCTATCGATCCGTCTGTCTATCTTGTGTCCCGCGCCCGATTAATTATTTATAGTACATCGCACCGCGACATTGGCCGGCGCCAGGCTCGGTCGCGATCCATTTCGTCTCCTATACTCGAGCATCCGCGGCGAGAGCAAAGGATCGGAGGAGGCTCCGTGATGCGCAGTTTTACATCCCGAATTGAGAGCGCTCGGGCGAGAGAGAGGGAGAGAGAGAGAGTGAGTGGTTATCGGCATATGTGCACGTATATCGATCGACGAAGATACGATACCTTGCCACATTGACTTTATAACTTCGAAATTACGGCTCTGTCGGCGGCGCGATTACGGAATTCGAATGGGAGGATTTCAGTCCGCATGGCACGACATCTGTGCCTGATTGATCGCGCTTGGCATCGCCGAGGCGTGATGATGATTAGGGGGTGGGTGTCTCTGTTTTGCACACACACATATATATATATATAGCGTACTGTAGAAAAAAAGCACGTTCATAGATTTTGATTACAACACATATAGTACCGAGCGCGTTTTTCTGTCTGTCTTTTCTTCTCTCTCTCTCTCTCTCTCTCTCTCTCTCTCTCTTTCTTCAATAATAATAGTCGCTAATGTCGGCGAGTCTGTTATTATATGGAAGTGAATAATGTGTAGCTGTCGATGTTCACCTGCAATTAATCGGATAAATGAATCAATCTTCAAGGGAATTAAAAGTGAAGAAAAATGATAATTACAAGAAAAAGGTGACTGTGTAATCGCAGAAGCAGAGAGAGAGAGAGAGAGAGAGAGACAAAAAGAGAGCATCAAGATTCAGTTTTCTTTTAAAATGCGTTTTCTTTTTTATTGTATAATTCTTAATAAATTTTATATATTAAACAGTAACTAGTTCCACGATTTTTTTCATTTTCACCAATAAGACATATTTCTTAAAAATGGTCCTACAAAGTTTGAAGTTTCAATTACAATTCTACCTCTTCGGCTATATGCTCTGTTTACTTCACTTCTCAAATTTATGTTAATTTAAATTGATAAGATAATAATAATAGAAATACTTTTAAAAAGGTAAAATAAATTCTATCGAGGACATTGGGTTGACACACGGTATGCTTACAATAACAAACTATTACTTCGTAAAATTATTATGTGTGTGTGTGTGTGTGTGTGTGTGTGTGTGTGATAATAACAAAATAAAATTGTTTTTGGAATATAGGCAAATATATAAAGATGAGTGTCAAAGCGAATATTAAACGAAAGCATAAATTACATTTTTTACGACTTTCGACTAGAAAACAAATGGTGCAGTTTCTTAAAGTACTATATATATATATATATATATATATATATATATATATATATATTTTCGAACTCGAAGAAGAATGCAAAGAAATTTAACAACGTGCGAGATTTTTGAAGAATGCTATATAGACTTATTTATCTTTCAAATTAGGTGGAGAGTGTAAACACCCGCATATACTTCGTTGATTTTGTGAAAGCACGGCTAAGAAGTAACGTGCGATTAAAAAACTTCGATAAACAAAGCTTATAGTTCACGTTATATAATATACTATATATACACAATAACGTTTTTAGTATACTAGATATTTTTACCAATAAGCGATCCGATGCAATCGCGCTACGTTAAAAATATCGAGGATCACGGTATATATAGATAAGCGAGCAATTATAACGGCGTGCTATGATAATAATAGTGCCCACGAGGAAAAAAAAAGCTCCGCGTTTTGCTTTCGAAACGATTTTTTATCGACGACTACTTTGTATATGCGACCGAGGTACAATAATGAGCGCGCAATGATTTTGCACTATTTGCAATTTTTTTTCGCCAAAGAAGAAGTTTCGCGCGGATCGGATCGCTTTTTAAGGAGCTTCTGGATTTTAACCCCCCTCCGCCGCCCATCCTGCCTCAGAACGCATTACCTTGAAGATGAACCTCATGAGATCGAGGGTCGCCGGGTGCTTCATGTTCTCCTCGACATTTTCCTCCAACGGCGCCGGATTCTCCCTCTCGGCCTTCGACTGAAACAATCGATTAAAATTGCATTATACATACGTGCATATATATATATATATATATATATATATATATATATATATGGATAGATAGGCACCGCGGTTATAGGCGCCGCGGTCGATCGCTCTCTTGCTCTATCTCCCCGTCTTCGAAGCGACTTCCGCGTTCGACCGATTCGGACCGATCCAAGGTCGCGAGGCTCGATTTCGAATCTCGTTTTACGCCGTAGATTAAAAAGGGGGGAGGGTAGGGGGAGGAGGGGCGTAAAGCATCGGATTCGTTAATTTTAACAAAGCGCGCTCGCCTCGTAGACGGGCATGTGTCAGTGTGTGTAGACGTATGTAGGGGTCTTGAATGTGTTTAGCGGGGGAGCTGCCAAGAATTCGTTGGATCGCTCCCACGTGGACGCTTCGAACATTTTTTTTTTCATCATCATCTTTTTCTCTCTCGCCTTCTCTTCCTCTTCTTCTTCTTTTCTTCTTCTTCTTCTTCTTCTTCTTCTTCGTCTTCGAATCACACTTGGCTCCCGTCGACTTCAACGAACTTCAACTCTTTGGACAATTATTAGTCGACCCCACCTGTAGGGTCGCATTATCGAAGAATTCTGTCGCGATGGTAATGTTTACGATCTCTGCTTCGATAGTGTCGAATAACAAGAGTGACGCGCATTTGTATATCGAATTAATTTGGCTGCGAGTATGCGGCTCGCGCCGGGTTGCACAATTATGCACATGCATACAGACGTGCGCAGCCGCCCAAAATTCGCGTGATTACAATTTCCCGCCCGAACGGTATAAAACGTGTTTTTTTTTTTTCTGTTAATCGTGCGCGCTCCGAAAAATTTCGCCCGAAGGTCAACGTGTCGGTATTCGTCGGTAAAGTTATTGGGGTTGCATACTGCGCGATCGCGGTGTATTTAACGAATCGAATGACATAGTATAACGGCTAAATAGACTAATGTATGTTAATTGAACAGGAATTACTTCTATGCGATTTATTTTAGATTATGATTTTTTTTTTTTTTTTAATAATTTGAAAAACATTGTAGTTTTCATTCAACACACAAAATACGAGTATAATTGGCATTTTTTTGGTTTTGCGAAATCAAGAATATTAAATATTTAGTTAAAAAGGCAAATAAAAATCATCGTTTACACTACACTAAATTCAGTATAAACAATAAATGTTTACATTCTTTCAGCAGAATATCTTCACGTACGGAAATTCTTCTTTTGTGAAATAAAGAATATGAAATAATTATTCATAAAAATTAAAAACTACTCCTACAAAATTGTACATGCTTTAAAATATATCACGGATCAACTCATCGTCTGCACCGGTACCTTCATTAATCTAAAGGTAATCGATAATCTGTAGCGGAAATCTTTTTTTCTTATCCGACAATTGTCCTTATCGTTAAAATTAACTTTGAGGTATTTACTATACGTTTGATCTTGAAGAGATGCTATCGACAGCAAGTTTGTTTTTCAAAAATAAGACAATCGTAAAAATACTAGAGAACAGAGATCACTGGCTTGATTTATTCAAATTATAAATATTTACTGGTCGATGATTTGATTCGTTTGCAAAATTATTTATAGAAAACAAACTTTGGATTTTATCGAGCTTATCTCGCCCCGATAACAGTAGATAGATAATTACAATTGTTTCGTATTACTGTTTCACGCATCTTTTCTCATACTAGGTTCATACTACTTGCTGGCTTTGTAGATATTTTTATACGAGGAGATCTCTACGGCCGGCTCAATAAACAGCGAATAAATTAACAAACAAGCTCGGACGGAAAATTTTCAACGAATTGTGTCAAGTACACGGAGATATTTCTACACTGTCTACAGAAAAGCTCGTTCCTCCGATTCCCTCTGTGACGATAAAGTCGATTTTCCCTTCGTTCGCCACACACCCAATATATATATATATATATATATATATATTCATCGATCCATTATGGATTCATGTTTCAGTAAGTCGCCCAGGCGGCAATTCAAAACCGCCCTCCCCGCAATCGCAATGCCCAATAGATTCTTACCGCCGCGCAAAAGCAGCTCTCTCTCTCTCTCTCTCTCTCTCTCTCTCTCTCTCGCACTCTCGCAATCTCATTCTTTCATACACACGCATACAGACAGTCACACCGGCCATTTCTCACCCGAAATAGTTTCCCGCGCGCAAATTCTCACCCGGTGGCGGCGGCGGCGGTGCGCGCGCGCGCGCGCCTGGCACGCGTATTCGCGATTACAAATGTAGGCCGATGCGCACGCGCTCCCAGACACGTACCCCCGATTTGTTGCGTGCCCGCACGCACCGGGTGGAGACCCGGCGGATTTATCGCCTTCCCTCCCCCCTGCCCCCCCCCTCGTGCGCTGGGCGCGACGACTCACGTGCAGCTTGTTGAAGCAGACGCCGACGAGCTCGCCGGACTTGGCGTCGAACGCGCCGATGCTGCAGCCGTCGGCGATGATGCTCTCGAGGAGGGCGGCGAAGCCCTCGTGGTCGGCGCCCCCGGGTATGTCGGCGATGCCGAAGCCGATGGTGAGGACACTCCTGGAACGAGGACTCGATCTGCAGCTCGGTCGCGTCCTTGGCGTGCTCCGCGGTGAGGATCTTGTAGGCGATCAGGCCCGCGTCCGTCTTCTTCGACATGTCGGCCCCGGTGCAGCTGCGCCCAGGGACGGGGGACGTGGACTATTGTCGGGGCTGGACTATTGTCGCTCTGCGACGGCTCGACGGCGCGCGCGCTCACACAGTCGACGAGGAGGCGCGGATCGAGGCACTGGCGAAGCTAGGCGCACTTGGACTTTTCACTAACGCGCGCCCGAGCCCCGCTATCCATTATATTATCATACGGTCCTATTACCGGCGCCGCGCGCGCGCGCGCGCTCGTCGCGCTCCCTCCCCTCTTAATTCCTCGATGCGGCTGGCTGGCTGGCTGGCTGGCTGGCTCTCTCTCTCTCTCTCTCTCTCTCTCTCTCTCTCCCTCACTCCCGCTGGCTCGCCCGCATCAATTGCGAGCGAAGCTGACGAGCGCGCGCACGCCTCCACCACACGGGTTATAAACAGCTGATGTATATACATATGAATATATATATATATATATATATATATATATATATATATACACACCTGAGTTAAAAGCCCAAGCTCTAACGCGCAAGCATCGCTGGCGCGGCGTCGCGCCGACGGGATTTGTTATGATAGGGAGGGCTTCTTATCTCTGCCACGCAAGGTGGGAGGGGGGTTATCGGCTACCGGGGGATACGCGCAACGGATGCGAGGGTCTTTCTTTCGTAACCCAGAACCAGGGGACCGGTGGGGGTACGAAGATAGTCATCCGACAAAACAGCAATTCTTGATTGCTCGCGCATCTTTTTTTTCACGCTCCACGGGCGGGAAAGGTGAGCGAGTTTTCCGTTTCTTCTCTTCATTTTTCGCTTTATCTCTCTCTCTCTCTCTCTCTCTCTCTCTCTCTCTCTCTCTCTCTCTCTCGCTTCTTATCCTGCCTTTCTTCGTGGAAGAGAGAGAGAGAAAGAGAGAGACAGAGAGAGATAGAAAGAGAGAGAGAGAGAGAGAGAGAGAAAGACAAGATTTAAAGGCGTGCATTATGTATATTAATAGAAGTATGCGAAATAGCCCCGTTTTTCTAGACAAGGTATTATAATACGAGAGTGGGATCGGCATGAATTTCATGCGTTATATATGAAAATGTGGAGAAAAAAACCCTTGTTGCCTCGAATCTTCTATTTATTTTTCGTTACTCAAGGAGATATCTTATATCTTATCTCCTCTATTAATAAAGCAGAAACAAATATGAAATATACGTTGATACGTGTACGTGGCATACGAAAAATGTCGGAAAAAAAACCAGAAAAATTAGATTCTTTTATCAGGAGCATTCTTTCATGGTTAATTAGACATTATCTGTTAGTTTTTAGGTACTCCTAACTTTATTGACCGACTAAATTTTAATTATTATTATTATAATCTTACCTATAAGACACAACATTAAAAGAGCGCATACAGAGGTGCGAATAAAGAACAAAATAAGTTTTATCGCGGTAAACAGTAAACAAAATACGTTGATATTTACGTAGAATTAGAGCGCCTTTGTATTTGTAAACGTTTCGATTTCGTCAAGATAAGCAACGAAATGTTGAAGGTGCTAGTACAAATTTTCTCATCGGAATAACATTAAAGGAATGCAATACAATGTTTGTTCCCAGACGCGCATGATCATTTTTCATTTTTCATTCACGGAAGGCGACGCGTAAATTTCGCTTGTTTGCCTTAATTTTGCAATTTTAAACGGAGAATTCACGAAAAGTGGTTCGTTATTTTTTCATTTGAACAATTTTGCATAAACAGGCGATAGGGTGAGAGCTATTATTTCATATTTTTTTTTTGTTTTTAGAAAAAATGCAACGAAATGATTAAATAATTACAATTTATCCGTACGAGCGGTTGAGAGAACTTCGTATTTGTTATCAAGCAGCTATGCAAGCACTGGCAATGACCTGAATCATAATTTTCATAGTCATTCTGAATTATCGTGTGAGCGAAGGACACCTCAACTTATCGTAACGAAATTCTTATCAATTTCTCCGTGAACTTATCCGAAAGATCTTCAATTTAAGCCTCGTCCACGATAATCCGACGAGAATCGCTCGAGTATCGCGGCGCAAGTCGCAAACATAGCTTAACATTGGCCCCGCCGAACGTTTTCTCCTTTTATTAGTCCGCGCGGCGATGCTTTATGCGCTCGTTGCGCGGATGTCTGGAGCTTGTCCGATTGGTTCTCTCGGGCTGAGCGCGGGCCGGTGCTCGTAACTTCTATTTTCGAAACGGGCAGTTGGTAAATTATAGTTTGGCAGTCGGCGTGCGATAAAAGATGAAATGACGCGTAATAGTGTTATTTTCCAATATTATAAAAAAGGCGTGACAACTAACAGAGCTGAAAATGTGAAATGTACAATTGATCGAATTGTGTTTAACTAAAATGATGAAAATAAAGATTGTTTAAATAATACGAAATTAATAACAGCTGAATTGTTTCGGAATTTTCGAGCTTTTATTCCGGTAGAGTTGTAAAATGAAAGCCCTAAAATTGGAAAATTGGAAAACGATCGAAGTGTTATTATTTAATTAATGTTTTCCATCCTTTTACAAAAGCGCGAATTTCAATCTATAACATTTATAAATTAAATTCGGATATAAACATCATGCATCTATAAAATTGTATGAATTAATTGAATTATTGAAGATAGTCACGTGGAAAATTCGAAAAAATATACACGAATAAGAGGATTTTCAATATATTGATAAATATTTCCAGAGAAATAAACTGAATGTACATGAAAATAGAAGCAGAGCCGAGTTTGACACCTGTCCCGGACGCGTAAAGAATTTTTTATGATTTTATAATTTATTTTGTTTTTAAACAATTTTTATTTCAATTACTTGTTTTTTTTATTTCCTTTTTTATATCTTTGGAATACTAAAATTTTCTTTTTTGAACTTTCACTATACGTACAAATACAATTTGTTTTTTCATTTTAAATTCACTAACTCATGGCGGGATTAGCCAATTTCTAGCTACGAACGACTCCGTTCTAAATACAGCAAAGTAAAACTAATTTTACGCCCACATGCGTCTTATTTTCATGCGCGCGTCTAAAAATCTTGGGTCGTTAAACATTTTCCGAGCCGGCCGATGGGAAATGGTCCACCGAAGCCACGTAGCCAACTGTGTATATATATATATATATATATATATATATATATATATATACGTGTGTGTGTGTATGCATGTGTGTAAAGGTGCACTATGTCATCCGCGCATGCAAGGCCGTCCATAAAATTGTGTATATATCTGAGAGCGTGAATAATAAAAACTGCAATAAAGCCTCATAAATCCGAAATAGAGAGAGAGAGGGAGAGAGAGAGAGAGAGAGAGAGAGCATCGCGTCCCGAAATTCAAAGCGCCCACCTACATACCCCGTATATGCCTACATAAAAAATGACATATGCATCTGCATATATATATATATATATATATGTATAGACCATATATATATATATAGACGTTCGTGCGGATGTGAAAAAAAGACGTGCGCATGACGCCGGTCTGGGCCCCGTGCGAAACGAACGAATGAGGCGGGGGGTAGGAAAAACGCGAGAAAACAGAAAAACGACGCACGAGGGTGAGAAAAAGGACCGTGGCTATCGTCGTACAGAGAGCAGCAGATTTACGCCACCGGGGGCGTATGCGAAGCCGTGCACGAGGCCCGCAAGCTGTAACGGCGCGAGCGCCCTCCCCCGCGCGCCGATGGATATCTGAGGCGGAAGGGGGGGTCGAGCAATGCGCGAGGCCCGCGATACAGAGGGCGGGCCTCTACCGCCGCCAAGGTCACCGCGACGGCGGGCCGTGCGGCCGAGAAGAAGGAGGGGGGCGATCGACGCCCCCTGTTAAGGCCCGAGCGACTCGCTTTCCAATCGCCTCCCCCTCTCCCTGCCGCCCTCCTCGCGCCACTTAATCCTTCTATTTTTCTCTCTAGTCCCACTATCATCCTCGCTCTATTTTACGGGCCAGGCTCGCGCGTCCCCCCCCGGGACGTGTCGGGGTCGTCCGGATTTTTATCTTCGCCTTCGCTCTATTATTAAATTCTATTATTGATGAATTTTCGATTAGCGCGTGGCTTCGCAACAACGACAAAAAGAAAAAGACCCCACGGTGTAATTATTCGAGTTACGTATTCAGACGCCTTGATACATAAATTAGAGAAAGAAAAAAAACGTGAAATAGAGGCGGAGTTGTGTCGCCAATTGAAATAAAAATAACGCGACTCCCTGTATAAAATATAATTCTATTATTGAAACGTTTATCCGTCTTTTTTTTCCTCAATAAATCTCATTAAAATTCCCGCTATTGTATATGTGGCATGTTAATGAAGCTGTTTGATTAAAAAAAAAAATTCTCTCTCTCTCTCTCTCTCTCTCTCTCTCTCTCTCTCTCTCTTTCTGCTCTGCTCGATCCATTTAAATTTCGAATCGCGCATTAACGCAATTATGGAACTGAATAATTCAAATTGAACGTTATAGCATATACCGTTGCTGTGTAGAACGTTCGATTGTGTCAGTCGAGCGCAATTTTGTAATATTGACAATTATATACGTTAAAAGGCCAGGTATTATTGAATATTATATTAGGAATAAGTAAGTGGCACGAGATCCCGAATGGCGTGGAACGACAATCCCACGGCAGCGGAGCTTGCCTCTGAGGAAGTTCACGCGGCCGCAGCTCGACTTAAGGATTCGGACTTATCGTGTACTCATTGAAAAGTGACGATTGTACGCGTAACAAAAATTAGTCGTTACGCGTTCCTCTTGCAATGCGCAGATGGTCAAAAATGGCCCTTTCGTCCTATTTTCCAGCGAGGAATTCGTCTTCTGCATGCAGACATATTGTTTGCTGGGATCGATACATTCAATCATAAAGTAAACCTGGTGTGCTGTAGAAGAAGTAAACGTGTTGTATTATGGATCACGAAGCGCAGTATAATAGAATACTTTTTTAAAAAAAGAAATTTTGTTTATTAATAAATTGAAACCTACCTTTCGGCAGCATGAGAGCGTCGGGACAGAACGTAAAAAGTGCTAGCTGCATTCGATTCTCTATATAATAGTCTTCTATGAATATCAGAGCTGAGATGTTTAACACATATGAATAACGTTACAATAAAACTTAATGCATTACCGAAGTTTTAGTGAAATTAATTAAATACTCATGTTTCTGGTGAACGTCCTTAAGTTGTCCTATTAAAATAATTATTGACGTATTTGAATAATTATGGTTAATGTATCAATATATAAGATAAGGACCATTTTAAGCTTCAAAGATCGACTTATCATTGTTTTAGTATCTGTTAAAAAATAGTATCAGTAATATATTTCATTGAAAAAATCCTATTGTCTACGATATGAATAATTGGAAAAATTTTAAAATACTCTTTTTATGTATCACAATAACTCTGCTGTAGAAAAATATACAAATCGACCCGAATTCTTGTTCCAGTCAATGATAGAAACTGGATTTTCAAGAAAATAAATGGAACTATGGAATAAATAGTCCTTTTATAAAGACCTGTATAACAATCCTCTAACACTGCAAAATATCTTTAAAAATAATTTTTAATATAACAAAGCCTCTATAGATAAACGGTTAGTTAGTGTAGAACATATAGTACGTATGAATAATTTGTACTCTCCAGGAGATAACTAGTCCTCCTTCGATCATTGAAAAATAACAATTAAATTAGAATAAGATTGCGAAGTTTTCTATTAATAAAAAAAAAAAACGAACGGCATTCTTGTATCTTACAAGCGTAGATTCAAATGATTCGAATCGTGATTTTTTTCCGTTTAAAAAAAATAAAATTGAATACATATCATGAATATGTGCTGGCATATAGTTAATTATTGGTTCAGTTACCTTACCCACCTAGAGAATTTTTCCATATTTTTTTTTTTCATTTTTTCATATCCGAGCTTGTAATATTAATTTTTTGAGAGAAAAAAATATTGAATATTCATTCTTCAACGCGTCATCGTAATCGCGTGCGAACCACGTGGAAAGCTATAGTTTTCCATAAAACTGCTGACCATCGACGCGTGGAAATGCGATAATACGAGTAAAATTCGAACTGATACAGGATGAAAATTACGAAGCGTCAATAAGGAATTTTTTAAGGAAGGCGTACAATAAAACTGCGACGCGCCGATATTTAACCAAATATATTATTGCCTGGTAATAGAAAGAAAAGCTATTCTTCTTTTTTTTTTGGTCACCGGTATATAAAATAAGGAGAGCAGTGCGCGGGTAGACAAGTACACGTCTCCACGTCCGTGCAAAGGACCAGTAAATATTCTAGGGGTATCCAATAACAGGGTACACGATATAAGCAGGAATTTTCTTAAATCATCGAGCGAGGGAGGAAAGAGCGTCGCGGCATAAATTTACGGATTAGTCGAATCGGTGTGCATGTTTTAAAGCGAGACGCGCGAGAGTATCGTCGTATGATTTTTCTATCCGTTAATAATTATCCGTAGAATTTCAATGAAAGCTCGTGTCGCAGACACGGGACCCGGCTTTGTTGTAAGAGCCGCTGCATAGCGGCCACAATTCGCCTTTTTATATATTATGTATATATGCATATAAATGGTGGTTCGCTATGGCGCCCGGCTTACGAATTAACAACTACTCGCACGGTGGCGAGACTTAATTCGTTGCCGCGTACATCCCCAGGGGGACATTTCCAAATTAATCCTAGGTGATATATATATACATACATATGGCATGGATCATACATCTACTATATATGTCATGGAGATACGGTGCCGGCCTTTGATGACCTCTTCTATATATATATATACATATATATATATATAGGGGAGTATGTATAACAACCGTGTCATCTCGTATATGTACACAGGTTAATGGCTGCACGACGCGCTGTTTGCGATATATATATATGTATATATATATATATATATATATATATATATATATATATATATGCGGAGTGCAAGCAAGGTGTCTTAAAAGGGCGCGCGCGTATATATAAAGTGTGACTGTACACGGCGCGACTCAAGGGCCTCCGCGCAGCTGTAAGCGCACGGGGAGCCCGCAAAGGAAACGATCGGCTGTACTCGGTCTACAGCATTCCGTTGACTATTCCATCCGCTTATTTATTTATGATTTTTTTTATTTTTTTTATTTTTTTTTTCGTTTTTAACGAATTTTCTTCCGCACATGGATTTCTATGTCTCGGGTAAGAGTGATTTTCTAATAAAGTACTAACTATATTTGTCCATTTGACCTATATATACTTCGTGGAGGGAGAATATTACGAAATCTATATGATAAAGATATTGATGAAAAAAATGCCCTTCGTTACAGTCTTGTAAATGTGATTTTTGTGTTGCCCCCCCCCTGCTTTTTTGTACCCTCCCTCTTGTAATTAAAAGACTTTAACGTTTACTTCTACTTAAGGTTTATTACAAGTAATTAGCCATTCGTTTAAATGTAAGTTACTTTTACGATCAATTTGGCAACAAAAATAAAGTTTTAACTGGCATAAATGCATTACACAAAGGGCATCCGCGAAGACTCGCGTACATAATCATATAATGTACGAAGTGCTCCGGTACTTTTGTCAATTTAGATGAAATAAGGAAAGAAACGTATATTTCTTTTAACTATACTTACATTCTAATAATTACACTTTATATTGTTTTAAAATAAATAAATTAACATGGACAGTTATAAAAAGAAATAAAATAGCAATAAACGATTAAGGTCACATGTATATATATATATATATATATATATATATATATATATATATATATGTACATACATATATATATATGGGTTTTCATAAAATTGGAAATACATTAGGAATGAAAAATGATCGATAGCATACGTATGGGTTTTATAATCTATAATACGAGAAAAACCCGTTTTCGAATAAATGTAAATCATATATATATCCACACACATGCGTATCTTTTATTCTTTATGCGACAACGAACGAGCGCATTATATACTGTCACAGTGTTCATAGCTGTTCGATCATTATCGATAGTAATAATCGGAATGATTTACCTTCGCCCTTATATCATGTCTCCCCCATCCCTCACTCGCGATATCGCTTGCCGCGTGAAACGTAAGAAGCCGGCTGCTGTGTATTTTGCATCTGACTATATATATATAAAGAGAGTTTGATATATACTTTGATATATAATATACAATATATATATATATATATATATATATATATATATATATATGTATAACGCAATTACAAATTCCAGCTCAGGTGAAAAGCGACCGCGAGGCGATGGAGCCACTCTCTGTGTGTATCCTCCCTTGTTCTCGTTAATAACGTATCTGCTATATATATATATATATATATATATATATATATATATATGTGTATATATATATATATATGTGTATATGCCCGCGCGATGTAGTCGGGAGACGCGAGCGTCAGGCCTCTCCTTTGCGCTGAAATTCCCTCGAAAACCGCAGGCGACTAGGAGGGAGGGGGGCTGCGAGGCGCAATACCGCATGGCTATCCCGACATATAAATATATCTATACACAATGATAATAATCAAAGTGACTTAACGAGCCGTATTCACGCCACCCTTTAGAAAAACAAGCCGCGTCGTTCATCGTGCTCGGGAGCACGAAATAATTATAAAATACATACTCGTAACACGCGGCTGGGAGGAGGGGAATTATCTCCGAGCGGCCTTTCGCTTCACCCCCTCCCGCTCCAGCTGATGGATTACAGGTGTATTGAGCGATTTTACATATTTTCTCTCTCTCTCTCTCTCTCTCTCTCTCTCTCTCTCTCTCTCCAACTCCAAGCCCTCCAGCTGCGTTCTTCTTGTTTTTTTTACGATCTGCCACACAACGTGGCTTTTACGATAGGTTCACGCGCACGCGAGGCTCTCGTCTCGAGTAAAACCATATATACATACATATATATATATATATATATATATATGTGTGTGTGTGTGTGTGTGTGTGTGTGTGTGTGTGTGTGTGTGCGTGTGTGTGTAAGATAAATGTAAGCGGTAATCGTTTACATTTTATACGCCCGCGAACGAAGGTTAACATTACCAGATGCAATTGTCTTTTGCCTCGTTATTGTACATCAGTTAACATAAGTATGGAATAAATGCAAAAAATTTACCAGGATATTCTTATTCTTGTATTATTATTATTATTATTATTATTATTATTATTATTATTATTATTATTGACTATTCTGATCATTTTTAAGCGAAGCTTTAAGCAAATGAAGAATTATCATTTTAAGTAATTATTGTCATTTGTTCCATCGAAACAGTGCGCAAAAGTGCGTCTCGTCGACGAAATCGCCCAACCGTTATTTTTTTTTTTTTGTTTTTGTTTTTAAAATATCGACGCACCGCCACGAGCAGCGACGAAGCGCACAAAACAATCGTCCAGAAATACTCGTATTATTACAGTGCATTTCAAATATCCCTGAATAAGGGCGATCGCAATTCGTTGGCAATTTCGAGGGACAAAGGGGACGAGTATAAAACAACTTGCGCCGTACCGCGCACGGCTTGATTACGCGACGAAGTCGCTCGGCGCTTCGAAATAACGGAGAAAAAGGGGGGAAAACAGTCAGATGTACATTTATACAAAATGTCCTAACGGAACGATTGTATTTCCAAAGTATATTGCTTCGTATCGCAGAGTAGTTCCGTAATATTTAATAAATATCGAAATGTCCCGTGGCAGAAATTTTTCAACGACGGATTCTTGAAGAGCGATATTTTTCAGAATTTGAGGAAAATTTTTAATGATATTTTAAAAATATCTTTCAATGTTTATGAAATATTTCTGAAATGTTTAAGAAACACCTCTTTTAAGTACGTGACAACACTACGTCGAAATACGATTGTAAATCCCCCCCCCCATATACTTCCTTAACATTCCGACATACAAGAAGTTTATTAAATATCTTTCGTAGCTTTTTAAAATATTTTTCGTCCAGAGTATTCCACCGCTATTGATTGGAATCGAGTCAACAATTTTCGTCTTTACGTAGATATCGACAGATGTGTAAAATACTTTTGGTGACATTGTTTGGATGATAAGCGTCTTTAAAGCACCCCTGGACCCAGCTAGAAGTTGACGTTCTCCGTGATCTATAATGATCAAACTATGCGAAAGCTATATGGAATGTACGTGAGAGGAACGCACAACTTCGCTATACCTACAGAAACTTTTGTTATGATACTCGATGATAAGGATTAAATATATGTTAAATATTTTCAAACGTGATTTTTTTTTAAGATTTACAAGCTTAAAAAAATATCATTTGAAAAAACTTTTTTCTCAAAATATCAAATAATTTGAAATGATTTTCTAAATATTTTTAGACGCGTTGTGTACACCTTTAACAAAACATTCATAAACATATCAGAAATATCTCGAAATAAATAGGTCGTTATTCTAATGCATCGCTTAACTCGCCTTACGCCGTATCCTTGGCCAACAAAATAAACTGTTTCCAATGGACGCCGAAAATTAATCGTGGTCACGTCGGGCACTACTCGGGATGCCCGGGAATTTTTTCTAATTCGCGCGATCGCCGTCGGAGACATGTCGAGGCCGATGGCAGCCGAAAGGTCTCCCGTCTGCACATTCCAAATGCTGGCCTCTGGTCCCGCCCCCCGTCCCCCCCCCTGTTCGTCATCGGCTCTACGCAATGAACTTGCGCTCATTTTCAATATTCGAATGAGAAATTGTCGTGTTATTGTTTCGCGCGAATTCGTCCAGACGTCTATACTTACAACTTACCGAAATAAATCGCGATCGCATAACAATCACTTTTATAGCTGCAACCTCCTCCACCCCTCGACAATGTATATATATATATATATATATATATATATATATATATATATATATATTTACCCGCGAATTCTATTTTGAACGCGTGTATATAGGCATTGTTCCGAGCTGCATTCGGGGGTTTTTGTTTCGCCGCGGGCGATGCATTACTCGGCGCGGAACCGAATGGAACGCCGCGCGGCACTGTTCTCGCGCCATTGTGGATATTCCGAACGGTAATGATCGTTAATTAAAAATCATAATAATAACAATGGTAATAATAAAAGGAGAAGAAAAAATAACGAAGAAAATAGAAACAGAAGGGAAATAATAGAAAGGGATTGTTTGGGCGCCGAAGTGTACGGTGAATTAATTTTTATCGTCGTAACTTAGATTCCATTATTTTTTTAAAGTTGGCTTGGGAAAATATCTTAAATAATAAAGGAAGAAAAAAAAACATTTTTCACGGTCTTACCGACGCATCGACTTCTTTACTTCTCGGCTGATGCTGGGACTGTTTGAAAAACGCTTGCTTGGCTTCTCATGGGAAACTAAATTGATCCCGTATAAAAATAAAAATATAACAGCCGTCGAAATTGCCCCTGGTGAACCATAAAAGGATAGAAATTGAAATAGTAAAATAAAAAAATATGTAGAAATTTAAGAAATTTATAGTTTTGAGATAGATGCGGGTAAACGAAAAAAAGATCATGTAAAAGTATACTTGTGTTAACTGAACATATAGGTGTATTCTTCACAAAATCTAGTAAATGGATAAATAGATGAAAAATATAATCAAAAAACTAATTGCAAAGTATTGATGTATGAAAGTTAATCCTTGATAAAAGAGAAGTAAGAAAAAAAAATGAAACCTGCGAGCCCAACGGAAGTCGATTAAAACAGGTGCCTTGGATACTTTCATGCAAAAATCCTGTAAGTACAAACCGCGTTTGCTCGCGGCCGTTCGCCCCTCCGTCTCAGATCCCCAGCCCCCCCCCCCGTCCTCGACGAAGACAACCATCGGTAGTCTGCCGAGACGCGCTCTCGGCGAGGGTGGGGGACGCGCGTTTGATTTCCCGGTCATTTGATTTCCGACCGGGCCCTGGCGCGAAATCAACGGCGGCGCTCGACGCGCGCTATCGCGCCTTCCGACGTTCCACTTTCCACAATTGATATTACGTATTTAAGCATGCAAGTTGTTTATACAGCACGTAAACGTGCGGAAAGGTCATTTCGGCCGCTTGGCCGGTCGGTCGCGCGGGTCTGATGTAGAGGGGGGGGGGGGGTACTGCCGAATTAATGACGATTTTGCAGAACTTATGTTTATGTAAGACTCAGGTTTCAGAGCAGGCTGCGTCTCTCCCGCGCGTTCGTCTGCAGGAGCTACGTCTTTGTTTTCGGTTTTCTTCTTTGTTTGCCCTAATGCGCCTATCGCTTTTCAGTTACTCATCAGTCGTTGACAATTACCTTCCTTTTCGTCGATTCGAGTTCTAGCCTTAAATTTGCTGCACCAGCTAGGAGGAAATTTTAATCGGTAAAAAAATCTATACGACCGCCTCGATCCTTCGAATTGGCCGGGCGGGCGGTATGCCCTTAGCGAAATTAGGGCTGATAACCCGTACATCACCAATGGATATGTATTGATCTACCCATCTGTAAGACCGCACTGTCATTATCAGCCAAGCCGAGCTATTTTACACACACACACACATAACTTGTGAATATATTCCAAGATAGACACGCGACCCGATAAAATCGAAAAACCGTAAGGATCCGCTATTTTCGCCTTCCCTACCTGCGCGCTTGTTCCCCGTACACCTCACCGTGCCACCCTTATATAATGAATTTCGCCTATAATATTGTAATAACGCGCTACACCAGGCGCGCGCGCGCGCGCTCAAGCAAAGGCGAATACGTGCAAAGCAGCTGTACCATATAATATCCGCCCGCTTCGTTTGATAATTTGGTGTGTGTGTCTGTTTGTGTGTGTGTGTGTGCGCGCGCGGAAGCTCGTGCTAGGATTACGCGGCTCGTTCCGTCGCTTATTTTTTTCTCCTCTTTTTTTTCACTATGCACACGCCTATAGGAACGAGAGCCCGATAATTATTTTTAAAAAATGTTTTGCTAATCACGTCCGCGTACGAATGTCCTCGGACATAATGCGCGATACCTATAACGCGATCCGAACATATATATATAAATATATATATATATATATATATATATATATTATATATATGTGTGTGTGTGTGTGTCTCTGCTGTTCGTTCTTTTTCTCTCTTTTTTTTCTTTTTTTTTTGATCTCTAAGTACGAAAATTTATTTATCATCGAATTTTTTTGCGCATTCCCGCTCTAATCGCCGGCCTGTCGACGAGCGGATTTTAATTAATGGACGACCCGAAGGATTCGATCGCGAAGACAATTCAACATACAGATATGGGTAATTGCAGAGATTATCAGGCGCTCACCTTCGATGATACACGATAATTCGATTTGCACAGCGCTGTAACTCGTTATTTTCGACGCGCGCATGTGTATATATATATATATATATATATATATATATATATATATATATATAAGTTTAATTATAGCGCAACGTCCGCATAAATTGCAAAAGTGGCGTGTGGCAGATTTTTATTCCAAATATTCAGCGGCAATCGATCGACGGAATTCCTTATCTCGCGAGAATCTATATTTTGTTAAAAAATTGCGCGACGAGCTTGCGCGCGCAAACAGTAATCAAATCGCTGTATTCGTAATACTACGTCCGGCGACCTGTCGCTCGTAATCGTCCCGGCCTTCCTGTCGCTGCTCCTTCGTTTCCTGATAATCAAAGCGCATACGATGAACCAGGCTGAAGAATCGAGAACGAGAACGTATCGTCCAAGGATCGCAAGACAACTGCACAGCCGGACTCGTACGTCCGCAATCGACTTTAGGTGATCGCACACCTCGAACAATTCTCGGATCGAGAGGTGCGGGTGCTCGCTCTTACATCACTCTCTCTCTCTCTCTCTCTCTCTCTCTCTCTCTCCCTCTCTCCCTTTGAAAAGATTTTAAACTAAGCTCTGCTTTATCTAAGACAAGTCAAAAAATGTAGATAATTACTACGCTCGAGCAAGATGTTATACTCCCTCTGGATATTTATTTTTCTTGCCGCCTTCCCTTCCACTCAAGCGCGTATCAATTTTGTCGTCTTGTCTTTGTCCAGAGAGGGAGAGAGAGAGAGAGAGAGAGAGAGAGAGTTGAAGGGTTTACAGCTATTTTCTTGGGCGCGACGAGGGAGGGAGATTGTAAGTGCGCCCCTCCCCTCTCCCCCGATCGCACGAAACACTCCCACGTCATTTCCCCCGCGATCGAGGTATACATTTATTATTCCTATTACGACAACCTGTATATCTATACGGAGATACACAGCTGCTTTTTACTGCTTCGATATTTCATCCCCTTAACGTCGGGCGGGTATTAAAGTTCTACCGACCGCGTCTGACGTCGACGGTTGAGATATCGGGTTCGTATGTACACCTGCCTGGTATGTATGTTTGTAGATCGCGAGAGCGACGACGCGCTACGGGTGGATGGGGGGAGAGGGGAGGGGTAAGGCGTTGCTCGAATTATAACTTTGGACGCCGGCAGGATGTTTATACTCGTGTATCTATGCTTTACGAAGGTCGTGCTACGCGCGCGCGCGTGCGCGTATGTGTGTGTGTGTATAGGTATATAGGTTAGTATATGAATTCATAAAGGATTATTCGTTAGGAAACGTATAGCCACGTACTCGCCTTACGCCTTAATTTTGCAAGTAAGCCTCGCGCAAAGGCCGATCCAGAGCGGATTCGCATAAGATCGTAGAGACATCCGTATATCGATGGGAATGTGTGTGTACGTTTCGCGAATTGAGAAACTGCACACACACGCGCGCATATATATATATATATATATATATATATATATATATATATATAAAATAGCCCGGCGCGTCTGATAATGACAGTGCGGTCTTTCGCGGAAATGCAACGATACGTAAAGACTGCGCTACGTGTACGACCTTTGTGGCTGATAAGCCGTATCATTAAGTTTCTGTTTTGTTTCTTTTGTTTTTGTCTCTTTTTTTTGAGGCTAAACATATCGTGCAAGCGAGAGACGAGCCATCCTTTGCCGTGGAGTTTTGTGAAAAAGCATGTTTTTTTTCGTTCTTGTCGCGTGTACAAGAGTAAGTATAAAAAATAACGCATCAAAACAAGGATTGATTCGACGACTCGTCCTCGAATATATGTTATTATTCTATGGAAATCGGATTGCCAGAGAGAGAGCGAGAGAGAGAGAGAGAGAGACGAAAAAAGGATCAAATATACATATGCGACACAATGGTATAGATTTATTTCACCTTCGGTATAGCCAGCTTCGAAATCACCATGTATTAATCAATCAAAGTATATATATACGTATACATACAAACATACATACACGCACACATACATCGGCGGCTAGAAGGAAAGAAAACCGTACGCCTCCCCCTCTCCCGCCCCTTTCCCCACTTGCGAATCGGAGCGGCGCCGCCGACGTGTAATGGAGTGGTGCGGGACTGGCGGAGGAATGGGAAGAGGGAAGGTAGGAGGAGGGGGAGTCTAAAAGCCCGAGAGAAACGGGAGAGCCCGCGCGTTGTACGCAGGCCCCGAACCTCGCGGGAGGCGAGCGATACTCGCCGCGCGCCACGGCGATCTATGCACCAGCAGGTCTATATATATATATATATATATATATATATATATATATATATATATACATATACATGTACATATCGACAAGCTCTAATTGCAGCGGCTCGCTCCCGCCGACAGGGCGCGCGAAAGGGAGATAGAGAGAGAGAGAGAGAGAGAGAGGGAGACAGCGAGAACGAACGTGCGAGCGCAGTGCAGATATACACGGTGTCGACGCTGTATTGCATAATGCGCCGCGTACGTAGGTAGGTGCACGCGACGGAACGACTGGACGGGATGGTGGGCGCGCACGGAGATAAGCGCCGATATCAAGGGTAAATTGTCCAGTGACCCGCATTGTCCGGGTTCCCGCCGCGGACGTGTCTATATACATATACAAGTCTGGAGCTATAAGGGCGCTGCAGGAGGGGGCGGGAGCGACGCCGTTACAACGCCAGGGATTTAAGGCGTGACTTTGAGCGATTCCGCGCGAGGGAGAGCGGCTCGGTGGGTCTACATAATATATAGTCGATCCGACGTTACGGAACTTTATATTGTTCCTTTCAATGCTTTTTCCAATGATATATATATATATATATATATATATATATATATATATATATATATACTAAAAATTTTCAAGGATACGTTTTATTATATAGACTAATATCAATAGAATTTATTTTTATTTGTCTTATTTTTTTTTATATTTTTTTTTATATTTTTTTATATTTTTATTCGTCTTACAGTCCAATCAAATCAATCAAAAACAATACGTAATAATAATATCAACACATATCTACATTAACATTAATGCATCAATACACAAAAATAATAAAAATAAAAATTAATGTTAATGTAGATATGTATTGATATTGTTACGTATTGTTTTCGATTGAATTGATTGGACTGTAAGACCAATGAAAAAATATTTATTAATATCAATAGAGTTATATTTCAATAAAACGTAATAAATATTTTATCTATATAAGTAATATAACGATATCGTGAACATTAATTTGGATTTGGATTGAACATTTGGATTGTAACATTTGGATTGAACATGTAATATTAGAATCTACAATGAATATTGAAAAATACGTTAGTACAATCATTATATGAGCTTGTTCAAGTTTTTTATATTTCTAACAATATCATATAAGTCATTAGCTTATAGCCGATAGCTACAAAATATATATTTTACTTTCTCTTTATTTTCTGTCTCCATTACGTATCTTATCGTATAGAGTGGAATTCTTTAAAATTAAATTAACGATCACTTTGTACTTTATGCTAAATGGAAGAAAAATAAATAAAAATAAATAAAAAAAAATGTCTAAGTAAATAATTTCACAAGTAATAGATTCTATGGAAAATATGAAAAATTTAAAAAAATGTTATAATATCATATGAATCTTTAAACATAAACATTTTCACGAAGCACTTGATGCTGAATTTCAGCAGTATGATATTGATGCTGTTAAAATCGTGATTGTTATTTTTCATCTTTCCCTATGGTTAGATTCTACGATTATAATATATAAAGTTTACGACCCAGCCGCGATCCGAGCGCCACTGCGCGGCGAGGGGCCTACGTCGTTTCGGAAGGACGTTCGTTCGACGGGGCGAAATTGCGGTGGGTTCGGATTTGAAATCGCTGGCTTGGACGTATATAAGCGCGATCTCGATGCTATCGCGCCGGCAGTTACGGGGGCGTAATAATAAACGAGGCGCACTGCACTGATCGGCAATTCGTTACGAGCTCGGGCCGTAATCGTACGTTCGTCAGTCGCACGAGGAGCCTCTTCTTTCTGAATAATGTGCTAGATAGTTAGTGAAGTAGCTCAGGGGCGTGGTGGGGAGATATTTATCAGGACATTATCAGGCATTCTTATATGAATTAAAGTTAAATAGGTAAAAAATTTTTTACAGGATTATTGTTTATTAATCAGTCATATATTATAAAAGAGCTGATCCGTAAATCACGGGCTATCTGATGTCGCATAATACTCGAATACTCGTGGGTCACCACTTATCAGAACTCGTCGACGGAGCTGAGGATGGGATACAACCCTTGCCCTAAACACCTTCCGCGCCCGTTCGAGCGAATTCGAGTCGCTGCTCAACTCGCCTTCCCCGACTGGGCCGCTAGCACGCGCCGATATAATTTACTGTGCGCTATCTAGCGGCCAATCTGACGGGTAGTTCCAACCTACAGAATTATCCTCACTTCTGAATTCCTCCTTCGACGGTCGTATGAAAAAGGGAAAAATTCTTACGATCCAAGTGTGCTTGAACGGAAAAGATTCCACATGCTAATGGAGATTGCTAATCTAGAATCTAAAATTTAAACCGACCGTATCATCACGCTTTTCTCTTGATTCAAGACTATAATGATCTTGACGATTTTTTGATTTATGCTTTAATCGTTAATTTTTAACGCTATATGGTTCACTTGAATTTGCAAACATTAATATTAATCGTTTTATTCGCCTTATCCGAATAGCATTCGCTTCATTTGCTCTATCTATAGAAAAAGTTCCATGGGCGAAACATAATCTGAGAATGAATTGTATAATTTTGTCAAACCAACGAGTGTTTTTTCATTTATTCAACCTAACCTCGTCTATGATCGAATTTCACCAAAGGTTATCGCGAATGTTCGATTAAATCTTTATTCGATTATTTTTATTACGACAGTTGTTTTTTTTTTTTTTTAGAAAAATTAAATTATAATGATCGACGATCATTTTTATCTAACTTCATTATTTAGCCTTTCTTCTTAGCAATTCCAAATGAATGGTGGCCAACGTCTAGAAATCGACCTTGTAAAGTCGCCCAAAAAGTCACGCATAATTATCGCACGCGACTAATTTCGATCGAATCGCGCCAATTAACCCCCTCTCGCCGCTGCCTTGACACTAAGCACCGAGGATTCATTCGCAAAACCCGGACGGGTTAAACCCCGACTGCGGACGATGACTCGGCTCTCGGCTTCCTTATTCCCCCCCCTCCCTCTCTCTCGCGCGCGCGCCTGAATTGATTTTACACAGGAGTCCGCGTCGGGAGGCACGACCGACAGCTCGTTCCCTCGTTCGCCCGCCCGCCCGGGCGAGACGATTAGGCCGGCTCCGCACAGACCGCCGCGCGCAATCGAACGGCGAACAGCGGGCGGGGCCGGCCGGCCGCTCGCTCGCTCCGCAGCCCCTCCGAGGGGGGCTTCCTCGAGCGATCCCCGGCGCGGAGGTGGATGGGAGGGGGGGGGGCAACGACCGTTGCATCCTCGGCGGCTCCGCGATGCCTCTCGTCAGGCGGCCGACGTTCCCGGCGGGAGCTTTAGCGCCGCAATTATTAATTGGGCTCGCGGCCGCTTGGCCGTTGCGCTCGGCCGTTACCGGCTTAACCGCGCGGCGGGTTGGCGGTCGGTGGGGACGGGCGGCGCGGGTGAGGCGGGAGACGGATCTCGAGCAGCCCGCCTGGGCCGGTCTGGCCGATGAATTATTCGAAGGCGTTGCGCTCGGCGCGCGCAGACAGTTGCTCCGGCCGTGCTTCTGGCACGAGGGGATGCCGGAGGATGTGGGGCGAGGGGGGATGAGCGAGGCGGGGCGGGCAACAGCCGTGCAGCATGGCTCCTATCGTTTGAATAATTTTATTCGTTCGCCAGGGGAGCCGGGATTAGTCGTTGCCGCTGTCCCGCTCACGTTCTCGCGGTGCGTTATACGCGATATTTAAATCGCCCATCGCCGCCACCCCCCCCACCTCCCGCACCCTGGTATACGCGCGCTTCCGGATTAATTGTATTCCGACGTTTTCGCGATGGTTCGTTCGTCGCACGATAATTCCGCGTATAATAATTGCGCGCTTCGGTATATGTAATTTAATTAACGTAATGGAGAATGTATATCGGTTAGAAGCTCGTGTAATTGTCGTCTTTCTTCTTTTTTTTGTGGCAGGGGGTGCTTACTGAATTAGGTACCTGTATGTTTTTACGCGCGAGCAGATGTCTATTGTAATATTATTCATGAAATGTTGCTCTGGAAATTTTATACGTTCGAGAAAATTGATACATTTCCGCTCATATATATATATATATATATATATATATATATATATATATATATATATACTTGGTAAATTGAGAATAATCTGAAATTTAATCGAAGGAAACGTGATAGATAAATATTAAGTTGAAAGAAATAACATTTCCCAATGGACAATGTCTATTGTTATTTATTCGCACATTCCACCTCCCGGGACGAATAAAATAATCCATATAATATGTAATTAAGTTAATGCTACAAATAATATTTCCACTACACTATATGTACACATAGCAATGAATTCTGTTTAATTCATCTGACTTTTTTACCCTTAACTTTAATTATCGTTGGGAATAATTTTGTTGAAAATCAATATTTGATAAGCTTTAACGGCTAAGTGAAATTACCGCCGACTAAGTAAATGCCCTCCTTTTTCTGTATGCGCAGATACGCGGTGTATCTGTGGCGTTTAATTGCCGAGCTTTTCATTACCGTAATATCTGGCCAACTGTCGTATTACATTTTTACGAATCAGATTATAACATTTTAATTAAAATGTAAAAGTTGAAAAGAGCGTCTAAAGTGACCTACAAGTCAATCCGATTGAGATAATTTTATACCATCAAAAAAAAAGAAAAAAATTTTAATTAGTCCAAAGTAATATCGCCCATTCTTCGATTTACATCGCATATAAATTTTATATTTTAAGACTTTTTCTTATACGCTCCAATACGCCTTCGGAAGCCGCAATTGCACTTATTTGCAAACAAAACCTTGCTATCGCTGCACAAGAAATCCTACGCACGTATGGCTAAGTGTATATATATATATATATATATATATATATATATATATATATATATACTGCGCTATGTACACGGATTACGCCCGACGAAGTAGTAACGGTCGGGGCACGGTCGGCCGATCCCATCGACCGGCCGGGCACGAAGGCATCCGGGCGAATTTTCGTTCTCTATTTTCTCCCCCCCCCCTCCGGCTCGCGGGCTCTTCGAGGCGGGGGAGGCCATAAACGGAAAGCAATCCCGCGGCTATAATGTAAATTAGGCGGCGCACCGTCGAAGAATGCAAGGTCGGCGCGCGAGCCGTGCGGCTTTTTCGGAATTATTCCTGGATGGGCAGAGAAGGGTTGGGGGGGAGGGGTAAAAGTTATCCCTAATTATCGAGCTAGCGCATCTGGTGCGGGACGACGTTATTAGCGTGTCTATATATATATATATATATATATATATATATATATATATATATATTACCGTATCTTTAGCGATAATTAAATTCGTTTATCCGCTCGTGGTAGAGAAATTTGCGTGATATCTCACTCCGCCCCCCCCCCACGACCCACCAACTTGTCCGTGTATAATTTTAATTAGTATCGCTCGCGTGTGGCAACGTGCGCGAATCGCTTTAAACGAACGAAAAATCGTCGTTCACCACCTCTATACTCGATTTATCGGAAATTATATAAATTGGAGAGAGGTCTCGATCGAATTTTTGTGTTTTTTTTTTTCGTTTCGTTTTGTTTTCTCGTTCTGTTTTTGATTTTTCGTCAAATATCCCGGAATTGTTCCGGTGCAAATCGTACGCCAACCGAGCGAATCGAGAAATTACGTTAATGTAATACCGGCGACGCGGAGCATTTTTCGTCGTTGTAAAACGTGCGAGATAAAAAATACGCTTATTCGCAGAATTCGAATTGCCTTTGCTTCGGTAATCGTCGCTGGCCGCCATGAATCTTTATTGCATAAACCGAGGATCGATAGGGAAAACATTGGGAGAATTCTCGAAATTGGCGATTCGCTTGGACGATTGGATAATTTAATTTTCAATCTTATTAGATCATCTTCGACACCTTCGATGGAGGATATAATCTATGTTAGAATGACGGGCTGCGCAATAATCTCGCTCGACTTTATTACACACGACTTTCCCAATTATTATTTCACGCGTGCGATGAGTGTGCGAAGTTTGAGAAAAATCGCGACCGACGGCGCGTGCTAAGGTCGACCAGCGGGATATATGTACGTTGAATATTTTATCAACAGCGCGTAATAATTCATTCAGCAACCGCTTAATTGGCCTACTAAATTATTTTCCCGAACATAATCATCAAGTATTTATCATCGTAAAAATTGGAAAACACGCTCTCCACTTGACGTTTTGCCATCAAATAATTTGTCCGGCGATCTTTAAAATTGTTTTGATTCCAATGCTATTTCGGCAAATTTTAATAATAAGCCGGTGTAACTTTCCTAATATTTATCCGAACGAATCTTGACTGAAAGGTAACATTTGCCTATCGCTGATATTTGCAACAAATACGCTCGAATACGAGATGCGCGACACTCTCGCGTACGCGCGTGAACGGCGTATCGGCAGAAGGGTAATCCGACCATTTCGAATACACTCGGGCCCCATCCACGACCGTGACAAATCGAATTTCCAGTGCCCGTTCGCTCCTAAACGACGCGTCGACGGTGGCAGGCAGCAGAAAAAAAAAACAAAAACAAAAACAACAACAACACCAAAAACAAAAACAGAAAATAAAAGAAAATGAATATTCATCCGCGCGCGCTGTAGAAACAACACCTGCCGCCCCATCCGCCCTCCCCCCAGCTGCGCTGCGCGATCGTTGCATAATGTAACGTGCGGAAAGAGCGCACGAGAGCCGCGGCCAACGTGGGCGCCGTCGCGCCCCCTCGTCGATAAACGAGAACGATCCTAATTCTCCCACCGACGCTGCTACCGCGCTTCGTCAAACATTCATCGAGACTCGCGCGTAGAGCGCGTCGGCGCTCGGTCGAGCATCCGAAATTCCGAGCACCCCCCCCCTCCTCCTCCTCTCTGCCTCCCTCCGCTTTAACGCTCGGGCCTCGGGAAATTAATTTGTACGCGGACGGAGCGAGAGCGGCCGAGCAACCGGCTCGTTTCGGTAGCGGAGAGTTTTCGTTTGGGAAGGGAATGAGATACAGCGAGTGGAGAGAGCGGGGGGGGGGGAGACTCCTTTCCGAAATAATAATAATAATAATAATAATAATAGTTGGTCGGAGAGCACGAGATAATGGTTAATATTTATGCTCGGTATAATTGGTTTACGATTTCATCCCCATTCCTCCCATCCCTCGCCCGGTTACCGACTCGTTCCGTAATAACAGCCGGGCGGGCCGAGCATCAATCGTGGAACATTATATGTTATACGCGTTCACAATAATGGCGAAAGTAAAATATACGCACTGGATTTAAGCACGACTTGTTCGAGTTTCGAAAATTGATCCAACTTACATGGTAAAACTGATTTTGACACAGTGAAAACACGCTTACTTAAAAAATTTTCCTCGCGAAACATTTTTGTTTGTTTTTTTTTTTGTTTTTTTTTTTTATAATTTTAACGGTGACCGAGACTGTTTAGAAAAGATACAATCTTCTTAGACAATGAATAAAAATATTGGGGCTTGAATTCCAAAAAAGAAAAAAGAAAAAAAAGTCGCCCATTTCCTACGCATCAAATTTAATAAAATGATACAAATGTATACAAAAAGTCCCCGAGGTATGACATAAATTTCGGCCCGCATCGTTGATACTCGGATCCGACAAATCATACCCCGGCGCGTTTTTTGCCCGCCTCTCCTCGCAAAATTCGGGAGGAGAGAGAAACAAAGAGAATGTGAGAGGCAAATAAGTTCGCCTCTTCCCCATACATACCCGCGTCTTTCGCCCGTCTTATTTCCCTCCCCCTCTCCCCAACACCTGCGCGCCTTTTTCTCTCCATCCAAAATTACAATGGCCCCGGGTTGAGGCGGCGGCGGCGGCAGGCGCGCCGTATACACGGCTTGTAAATACGTAATTTATGGAGAAAGACGCCCGCGCGCGATCTGTAAACGGATGAGAACGTTGCTTAGGCCCTTGCCCGCCCCCTTCCCTCCTTGCTACGGTACCATCCTACACGTTCGACCGGGCTACATCTCCATCTTTTATATCCTCGGGAGAAATAACACCCGTGCGCGTACGTATGTAGCTTTGTTGTGATATTTTACGATCGGTAGAGGAGAATTTAGCCGGCTACGTGAGAGAGGTATAAATCGAAGCGGTCCGAGGGTTGGAGGGTGGAAGGTAGGGAGGGAGAGAGAGAGAGAGAGAGAGAATCATTCAATTTATAGAAAAATTTCACCCTGACTTTTAATGAAATATCCCGCGTGCTGAGGGAGTCCTTTATTGGATCGCCTTTATGTATATAATATTGCCCCCGATTTTATTGCCTTTCATTCCGTTCTAAGCTTCTATATATAATAATTTCGCATATTATTATAAAACAAAAATAAATAAATAAATATACATATATATACACACACACACACTTTTGTTTTACATAATCCAAGCATCATCCACTATACGTATTGTTATAATTTTATTTCAAATGTCGAACTATTAAACCAAGAGCGGGCATTAAAGGAACTTTTCCGTAAAACCTCCAATTGAATAACGCGAAAAGCATCGCTATATACGGAAACACACACAGACAGACCGAATAATTCCCAGCAAAATTAACATCAGCCCGGGAGTCTCCGGCCGCGAGACTGAACGCGCACGAGGAAGAGAACGAGGGAGGAAGGGGGATGGGGACAGGGTTTATTGTCGCAACAACCGTTGCTGCCTCGGGGTGGTGGGCGGGGGGGGAGGGCTGAGAGGCGAGAGTGACTTAGCTATTCCGTGCTCGGTGGCTAGGAGGTATAGGGGAGGGACGCTAAAGGCACTGGGCCAAGACCAAATTTACATTGTCCCGGGGAAATATACCTCTGACCCCCCCCCCCAGACCCTGGGAAAACAACGAAGGGAGAATTGATACAGTGATTGGGGTTCTCGACCTGCGTTAGCCCACCACCCGCCACATACACACACATATATATATAGAAGTATTTAAACTTAACTGGAAAAAGTGCTCCTATAAATATATATATATATATATATATATATATATATATATATATATATATATATATATACACGTATATGTATTTATATCGTATCTTGACTCGGAGATCAAAGGAGAAAAATGATAGTAAAATAAGATATTCGGAGGAATCTAATGAGAAAATCGATAGTGACGTGAAAAATGAACATTTAGCTCAGTACAGTTTGAATACGTGTGCCAAACGCACAGTTGTGGCGTCGTTAAAAAAAAAAACCTCAACAAAAAAGATAACTGAACTTTTGTTATATAATATTGTTCTGCTCGAAGAGAAATCTTTTAAAACCGAGAGAGCGAGGCTTGGAATATATATTCATTTATTATTGTTTTGAAGACATACCGATAATAGTCTATTTATGATATTGCAATAATAAAAAAATAATAAAAAAAAATAAGAATCTTTGCAAGAATTCTTATTTCATTCGCGACATTGCGAAATACGCAAAAATAGAAAAATAACCGACGCGATAAAATTTAACGCACTAGAAGGATTACACATGTACAGCGCTTATGCGTGTACGTACGGTCACGCATGACGCTCCATGCGTATAGGTCACTTAAATTGCGTCATACGTGACAATGCATAAACTGTATCGCTATAGTTTTATTCGACGTAAAAGTTTTATTGTAAAAGCCTTGTTTATTAATCCGTTCGTTCGTCGTGTTATTTTAGAAAATGGAATGAATAATTTAACGGATAAAAATGAAATTTCGAGTTTTATCGTTTGATAACAGTGTGTCCCATTAACCAGATCTTCTATTCGAAATGAAAATTATTGGCTTACATTTTTTTTTTTTGGTTATTCGTTAAAACGTGACTGTCCAACTTTCTAATTTGAATTGACAATATCCAATTCTATCGTTCAAATTATATATATGAATAAGATATTAGGGTATTGTGGTTCGTGCAAAAATGTCACTTTCGATTTCTACTCAATTTTAACTTTTCGAGTTTCGTGATCAAGAACGGATTATTTTGAAAAATCCATTTTGCCATTGTCGTAGAAATATAGTATCGTGAAAAAAAAAATGCAACGATAACGATCGAATTGCAACCGTAACAAAAATGGATTAGTCGATTTTTGGAATATTAATGAACATATGTACGAGAGAACAGCGCGACATTAACGCGAAAGCCACATCGACAATATCGTCGATGCATTCGAAATGCCACTGGCGAACGCCACTCAAATATTTAATACCGTCAACTTACCCAGCGCACGCGAGCTTCATCCGCCCACCAGTTCTAATATCCTTATACGGCAACACCCCGTACGCATATCCCTAGATTATTAATTCGACGCGCGTCTTAGTGCACTCTGTGCGGTATAAGGCACCGGCAATTCGCGCAAAGCCGAGAAGCGCCTCGAACTCGTTCGGGAGCCCGATACGTCGATAAAAGTACGGGGCTTTTAGAAAAGTACTTTAGTAGTACTTTTGTCAATTGGAAGTCATCGGGACTCGAGGGAAAATTAAAAGTAAAAAATCAATTTCCACGACCGGCCTCCCTTTTGCCAATCGCGGGATAACGCCCGAAGTCTCTTGAAATCGGAGAGGCGGCCGGGGAATTAATATCGGTACGTACTATCTGGCCGTGGAGGAGCCGCAGTCGTAAATTCATCCCCCCTCTCCCCTCCCACAAACCGCGTAGCGCGACAGATCCGAGAAGCCAAATCTATTACCGCCCGAGTCTATTTAAATTATTCCGATGCAGGTGTATATATGTACACGCATTTACCTTATCAGGAGTACGCAAGCGCGTTAAATGACGCGTATGCGCTCGCGTGATACTATGCCAGAGCAAATGATACCCCTCCCCTCCGGCCGCGCTCTAAACTTAATTCAAGAGCGGCGGCTCATTATAAATTCTGAAAGTATACATATATATATATATACAGAGGTCGAGCCCCGCATCAAAGAACCAACGGGTCAATTATCTCGTCAAGGCTTCGGCGAAACTCGAGAGAAGAAAAAAAAGCTTCATACCGGGATTTCCGGGTCTGCCGCGAGATTTTTTTCTTTTTTTTTTTGTTGCTTTTCGTTTTTTTCCCCCGCTTTTTTGTGATTTTTTTTTTATTTTTTTTTTTTTTTTACTTAAATCCCCACGGGTCCGAGACGTCGCCTTTGCCGCTCGGACTTTTGAAGTCCCGCGCGGGCCCCGACCCCCGCGCCCCGGGTAAAAAGAAATGCAAATGCGCCGCCTTCGCTCGCCGACGGACGTCCTTCACCGATTCCACCTCCTCCCCCCCCCCGCGCCTTTGGCTCTTTTTGCCGGGAATTTAATTTCCCATCGAGAGCTGACCGCGAGCTTTTCAAAGAGCAGCTGCTCGCTCGTCCGAGCTAATAATTTTAATATATATATATATATATATATATATATATATATATATATATATATATATATATATAGGTATATATTTTTTTTAACGAAGAGCCGGGGAAAAAGGAGAAGCACAAATTGCAAGCGGCACGCTTGGCTTCGTGTGCACGCGGAGAGTCCGTCGATAATGCCCATTGAAAGGACGGAGAGGATGAGTGGTAGAGAGAGAGAGAGAGAGAGAGAGAGAGAGAGAGAGAGAGAGAGAGAGAGAACGGTGGAATCGTTTACGCGTCAAGTAGCCCATCCGGATGTACGTGCAACCGATGTTATATATATATATATGAAAGCAAGGGCCGCTTCCCACGTGGCTGCACGCATACGCGCAATTTATAAATGGCGCTACGTTCCGTTTGAAAATTGTTCCCGTCCTGATGATGACGCTAAAGGCTTTTGCGAAATCAACGACGCGGCATTGGCGTTTCCTTTTTTTTTCGCTGTTTTTTCTTTTTCTTTCATTTGTTGCGGACTTTTACTTTTTTTTCCGTGTTGCTTTTTGAAAAGTTACTGTACAGAAATATGGACGATTACGAATTTCCGACGTGAAATATATTCGTATACGCTTACGGGTGGCTTTTCTACGGTAATTTCGGAATTTTCGTTTATAATCAAAATACTACTTTTTTTTTTTTAATTTTAAAGAAAAATATCATAATTGCATAAGGCTGGCTGTTCGCGTGCTTTAAAAACATGTTCGAAACTTTTACTGTTTTATCAACAACACAAAAAATAATATTTAAATGAAAGTTTGAAAAATTATATAAAAGCGCATGTTTCGCAGTAATTTTTGCCGAACAATTACTTTTACAATTTTACAATTTCATTAATCTCGTGAGATAAAGGATGGAAATTAACTTTCATCAATTGGTAATTTTTATATACAAAGGCCGAGAAAAGGCAAAAAGAAAGAAGTAATAATGAAACTTTACATACTTTGTAAAGTTACTTGGGCGCGCAATGGGGAATCAGAATCAGCGTAGCGCGAGTGAAAGTAATTAAAAATCGTTTACGCCCAACCGTTAATAATTGCCGGCTGGAAAATTGTTTTTTTTTCCCCCACTCACCCTTCCACCACCGCCCCGTAAGTTTCTTGCCATCGATTCCGCTGGAGTTATCGAAAGAAAGCTGGCCACTCTGTAACTTTCGATCACCGCCACACCCCCCCCCCCCGCCACCAACCGGTATAATTGAGTTTTCGCCGGCGAGAGATGCGACATTGTCGATTACGTCGGCCCACTCTTACGGTCGATCCTAGAGCTGCTTCCCGAACGCTAATATAAGCGCTGTAAATGAGCTCGAGATTACGCGTCGAGTTGAATAAATTGGCCTAAGACGACCCGTTGACCGGCGCCGTGCTCCGGGCTCTCTCGCTCGACGCCTTTTTCGACAATCATCTCGTATTTACGGCGCGGCCAAAGCTTATCGACCGCCCCCCCCCCCTCATTTGCCTCTCGGGCAGCGCGCGTCGAGTACATTCCGGGTATCCCGAGTGCCGTAGGTCGATTTTATTTCAATCTTTTTTCTTTTGTTATTTCTCATACTTCTTGTACTTCTCCAATCCGATCCGATCTTCAATTTTTTTTTTCATCTTCCTCCTCTTCCGTTTTTTTTTCTCTCGCTTTTTCGTCACCGACATCTGTTACAGAGATTTCATTACCTTTTCGCCATTATTTCTCAAAATAAAACGATACTGCGTTATTTTACGGGGCGGGAGAGGGGACGGGAGGAGAACTTTATCCGGGCGTATTATATCCACACTGCGGAAAAAGTATAAAAAGTGAAACTGTAAGCCTCCTGTAAGATACGGTCCTCCTAAATAGGAGGGGAAAAGTATAAAAATGTCATGGGACACGAGCACAGTTTTATGACTGAAGCAGATATTCTGTGTGGTGGTGTCTTTCCTTTCCTTTTCCTTCGTCCTTTTTTGTTTTTTGTTTTTTTGTTTTTGTTTTTTGTTTTGTTTGGCTTCCACTTCGTTTACAAGACGATTTGCAATTTTCCGCGGGCGATGCACGAAAATGGGCTCTTTTGCTGGGAGTGTACGGTGTGCCATGGTTGCGCGAGGTTATTCGGCAAATTGATTTATAGAGAATTAATTTATGCATACGCATTCCTACATTGAGCGGAGTACACGGAGCGACTGCACATATAAGTATAGCCTGGTATTACGTGTTCACGGAATAAAAAGCGTAATATATATAGATAGATATAGATAAAATTTCAAATATGATAATAAACATTTCTCTAAATGAATACTTGGAACGAGTAAACGATAATTTCGAATAACAGCGCGATAATATTTATTTACGTTAGTAAAAATAATTTATTAGCTAAAGAAATATTGGCATCGAAATGTGTAAATACGATTTTGAAAATAAAATCGAATAATTTCTTTCTGAGTAAGGTGAATTGAAAAATAATATTGATTTTTTCGCGTCGAACAAACATTAAATTGATGGTTTTGTTAAGGATTGAAATTGAAAATTAATGGTTGCTTTAATATAAGTGGGAAGGTAATGAAATGTGCATTCAAAAACTAAAATCGAGCGAATTATTAATTCGTCACAGTGAAGATCGGAATTACAGTCGATCGATCGTTGTCTTAATAAATCATAAATTTAGCGCAAGCTGCGTCATGGCACAGTTAAGTAGCGAAATTTCAGCGACCCGGTAAAGCCGACAAAATACGTATTTAATCTGAATCCTGTACATTCGCGAGTTACCATAATACAGACGCGAAGTGTGAAACAAAGCGCGCTGCGACTCTGCGAAAACGGGTCTTCGGAAAATTATACTTCTTGATCTGTTATTAAAATTTCGAATACATAAACATGCGTTTTGCAGCTAATGCGCCGTGTGAGTGCCTATGTGTATGTGGGGAATCTCTAAGTCCGAAATTTTCCGCCGCAGGCAATATGACAAAGGGGGGGTGGGGGAGGGTCGCCGATAGCGGGAAAACATATCCCCGCCCTCGGCTTCGCGCGGGTATTGAAAAAGTTACGACCAACGAATCGGGGGAGCGCGGGCGAGACGAGGAACCCGAGGGTGAAAAAATGGGAGAGCGGGCCGCGGCCTGGACTTGCGGATTGGTCGCGCGGGGTAAGCGATATATATATATATATATATATATATATATATATATATATATAGCAGCGATAACAGCAATATTTCTAATAAATAAATTTCTGTTTGATGCTCCCTTAACAGAAGTCAAAAACTTATTTTCTATTAGAAGCAAATATTAGTTTGCTTTTAAATGACTATATTTATACAATTGCATAAGTAAACATATCGAATAAATCAATAACTAATAAAAAATAAATATTATTGCAAATGTAGGTAGTAAGTTTTAAATAAACTTTATCCATTTTCAGTAAATTATAAACAAACTTTATTCATTTTCAGTAAATAATTTACTATAATTAATTCAATGCCTGTAAATTTAATTTAATATTCATGCTATTCATACAATTAAATTTAAGTCAATCAGCCGATTTATAAAAAAAAATTCGTTGAACTATATTTACATATTCACTGTTCTCAAGTGCATAAATATACAGGACTCAATTTGATTTTTTATGTAAGTACAATGACTATGTTTAATCGTTTAATTTAATTATTTGTAATTTAAAAATTTAATTCACTATCGATTGATTTATTAAATCGTCCAGCATTACACAAACTTAACATTTATAAATGATAACCGATTTGCAAATTTTCCCGACAATAAACGTTTCATATGGTAAATTTGCAATTTTAAATTGAAATCCGACTCTGTTATATACATTTTTTGTTGTTGCAAAGTATAACGCAAGCCCCCTTCAATGTTTCAGAACTCGACACAATGCTCTATGGATACACCAACAGCATTTACGTACTGGACCACACGCCGGAGTCACTGCCGGTATGTACATGTATATATATATCATATATATAATACACGCACGGATTCTCTCGATACATATATAAATTTTCGGCCCCGAGAACGCTGGTGTAGCGGTTGAACGGCCTCTCCTCCGCCCGCCGACGCGACCGCCAAAACTCCGCCACCAACGATTTGAGCGCCGCAAAGGGTTTTCCGAAATTATTAATCTGCCTCGAATGCCGATAAACAGACGCGCGAGCCACAAGTAATTTGGGCGATAAATCAGTGATCGGCGGCGGAAATACGAGGGGACCGTCTCCCATACGTATACATATACAATACATAGATATAGGTATATATATATATATATATATATATATATATATATATATCGCGATCGCAGCGTTGCTACTGCCCCGTTAATTAAAGTCAAAGTCAGAGCTATATATATATAGAAGCGCCGCGCTTGAATTCGAAACTTAATTAAAGTTTTCCTATACGTTTACGTGGAGAAGGTATTGGCATATATGTGCGTGGACACTCACATATGTGTGAGTATTTAGACGGTCGCCGATGAAAGAATGGCGCTAGATTCTGATTTTGAAAAATAGATATATAGTAAATATGTCCCGATACTCTTGAACAAATTGACGCGAAATAAGTTAAAACGAGCTGGTTGTAAGCTTTTCCTAGTCTTGTTTTTCTTCCTTCTTCATTTTTTTTTTTTTTTTGCACTGAATCCTAGTAATATGAAAAGGATCAAATTTTCAATATAAGCGTTATTTTAGGAATATGTTAAAAGCAATTAAAGATTATTTAATATAGAGTAATTAAAACAAATGTTCTTCAAACGGACGTAATCTGTTATAAAATTTATTTCTGTTTAACGATCTTTTGACGAAAAAGTTGGAAAGTTTGCGAAATGCCGTTTTGAAATACACTAACTTTAATATACTGCTGCTTGGAAAATTTGGCCCTACTAATAGTGAATAAGCTATCTCGGTTTCAGCAGCATCTATAAATATAAGAGATCAATGGACGCGGATAAAATTTTCGATTTTCCATTTATCTTGAATTGCTTAATACAAAACTAACGTTGAATATTATCCGTGAAAAATTGAAATATCCGATATGGGAAGACTTTGCGCGCATATATATATATATATATATATATATATATATATATATATATATATATGTTGAATAAGCTCGTATAAATGTAAACTTGATGGATGAAATAGTTTTTTCTCTTCTTTGTTTTGTACGGGATGTCACCGAGGTCTAAAAACGTTGTTACGCGGAATAACACCGACAAAGTTTTTTTGCTTCATCCATTATATACGCTCGGCTTATATATCTGTATGTATATGCGCGCTCGTAACATTTTTCGATCTGTTTTCAGATGTTCCGACCTAAATTACGGTTCCTATCGTATTTTTGCGCGTATTTACTGCGAGAATTCACGGAGTTTCGAAGAAGAAAAAATTATTTTACAAAAAGAAGATCGTAAAATTATCGCCTGAAAGTAACAAATTAATTTAATCAAATGAAATGTGAATATTAACAGACTGATTTTGGGCCAACATTGAGATTATGTGACCATTTTTATATCGAGTTCTAGATTTATGAAGAAGAAAGAAAGAGAGAGAGTGAGAGAGATAGGAAAATTGTAACTTAAAAGGATTGATAGAAAATAATGATAAATTAATAATCAATTTTAAAGACGTAAGACTTACGCGCATAGACGTATGTAGTGGTTATCTCGCGATTATGTTATACGTATTAAATTCTTACACTTTCATACATTCTGTTCAAATTCTGAAAAAACGTTATAGAGGGGAGGAAAAAAAACCTTATCGCGGCCCGGGGCGATATATCGACGGGAAATTCAGCACTTCGGCAGTTCCGCTAAAATTTTCAATTTCCTCGCCCCCTCCCCCGGCATTCTCCTCTCCGCCCCCGCCCCTCGACGCCCGCCAGGGCCTGGAAAAATACGCAAGGTTTCCAAATTTCCGAAGATCGACCCGTTCGTATACGCGCACGATCCCCGCGCGATCCGACCGAGGACGCGGGATTGGACGAATGGACGGACTGGCGAGGGGGGGGCAGAGAGGGGGGCAGAGAGGTCGCTCAATTAGCGAGGCACGATCGCTCCCCCCCCCTCCTCCACCCAGACCCAGCCCTCTCCGCCGTTTCGTACCGATCGTTTTACCCCGCAGCGTCCGCAGTTACGGGAGGAGCGCGGGGAGGGTAACGCGCCGAGTATGCAAATGTGTCGCAGCGATTTCGTACCTACATATATATCTATCTATCTATCTATCTATCTATCCATCTATCTATCTATCTATCTATATATATATATACATATATGTGATTCGCGCTGCTCGTGAATTAGTGCGCCCATTGTGTCGGACACCGTGCGTACATAGGGACCGGCGGGAACACATACGTCGGCGTATTTCTCCCTTTGGTATATATATATATATATATATATATGTGTGTGTGTGTGTGTGTGTGTGTGTGTGTGTGTGTGTGTGTGTGTGTGTGTGTGTGTGTGTGTGTGTGTGTGTGTGTGTGTGTGTGTATATAGGTAGATAGGTAGATAGATGGGTCTTGAGAGAATAGGAATGTGGCATATAATTTGTTTACGAAATAGCATAAAGATAGAATTTTTTATTTATTCGGACTGATTTTGAATGCATAAATTAAAAAAATACAATATACTACTCATTATGTGGTCAGTTTATATTTAATTAATTATAAAAATTATTTAAATCAATTGAATAATAAGCTTTCTCATAATTTAACAGTAAAGTTCAAGAGTAACAAGTCAACTATTTCATTGATTATCCAATTAATTACCGATTATTAAAATTTCCCCAAAATTTTATTCTCGTTTAAATCAATGCCACGAGAGCGGGATATAACGTTGTCAACGGAGGTTTTTCTCATAGATGTGAATAATCTTTATGAACCTGTTCTTGAACACTATAATCGAGACCGTTATTGATAACGATTCTTAGACACGCTGAAATTTTTTCAATGCCAATAAAGGTCTATTGCCTATATAGTTTACGCATGTTTAACCATACACTCGTACTGCAGCCGACGACTCAACGGGATCGTATAACAATTATTTTACGCAATGACAGGCGAATTTTCACGGTTTAATGTACATATTCTGTTCGCACGACATTCGATTGAACGAGCTTTTGAATTTCGTAGTATATTAATGAATTTAATTACGACGAATAATACGCAAAATGAGCGTAAAATTTAATTCACAGTCATGCAAGATCGTCGTTTAAACCTAAAAGCAGATAATGGGCCAATGTCTCTATTCGAGGATTCGTTGTTTCAATTCGTAGTTGAAATTACGTTATTAATGCAATTATTCCCCATCCTAATATTCGACACCACGACGTAGCAAGAAACAAATTAATAATATTCATTTATCGATAATTCTTCGTCCGATTCATCGCTCGTACGTAAAGCAGCAAATTAAAATTCTTCGCTGACCTTTACGAGCAATAAGTCGCGTGATAAATAATTATTCATCACTCCCTCCCCCCACCCTTCCATTCAATGTATACGAATTTCATTTATGCGATCGATCTGAGTTCCAAGCTATATTAACGGGACGATACAAAGTATAATTCGATTTCATGTAAAATTCAGAATTGCGACGAACTCCGTTGCACGCGTATTTTTGTAGTGCGCGAGCCAGAGCGAAATTTTTAACGAATCAACTCTCGTGAACGGATCGTCGCCTTGTATTGTCGTATAATAATCTCTCGTGTTGTATAACAATCGTGAAAAAGTAGATGAGCGATGACAAAAGGTGAGCTCGGCGGAAGCGTCAATTCTCGTTCACAATGAATTCGCCGAGTCAAACAGCCGGCGGGCGATCGTAACGAGCATTTCCGAAGTCGGACGGTGAAAAAGACGGTGTTATATGCTCTAAAGATGATGAGGAAATAAAAACAAAGAAAAAAAAAAGAAAAAAACAAGAAAATTCACCAACACTACGCTACCAACACCGACGATGGAAAAACTCCTTGTCCGCTTTCATTTATCAGAAAGTTGCTTATAATAAATACACATCGTTTCTTATCGTAAATTTTGTTACGCGCTTCCACGCCCGGAGCCATCGATCATTGTTACGATGAAATAGAGGATCCTCATTTCTTTTGACCTCGGGTAATAAAGTCCGGATAACTTTTTTTTTAACCACGAATGCGCTCTCGATCGTTTCATTAAAGGAACGTTAAGGATTTTTAATTTTTATTTTATCCTTTTCAAGAATTTCTCAGAATGGGGGGAGGAGGAAGGTATTTTGCTTTCAATTACAAAAAAAAATAATAATCATTTTCACGGGTTCTTTTATTATGATCCAGATTTTAAACGATGCATCACAATCTATTAAGTACTATAAGTTAGATGGATTTTTCATACACGCACGAAGCTGGAACATTTTCGTAAAATCCTAATTTTTTCAATTAGCCAACTTGGACAAATTATTACAGAATTTGGAAAGTCGACCTGTCATCATTAATCTTGACGATAAAGTAATTGTAAAATTTTCACGAAATCCCGGAGTAACACACAGTCGTTTTACCCTCGAATCTCTCTGTACTCGGATTTAAAGGAAAAACGGTATAAGCCCGTTACCTTTAATGAAAATATCCTCCCGAAGCTTGACCCACGTACAGATATACGGCTCGTATCCCGAAACACAGATGCAGATCGGAAAATAGAACGAACCGTTCGCCTTCCTCATTACCATTCTGTTCTACCCCCCCCCCCCCCCGCCTCGCCGATTTCCAATCCACGCTGCATTTTCCAACCTCATCGGCCCATTGGCGAGGAGGGAAGGGGGGGTGGCTCGGATTGCGCGCAACTCTTTATTTCGGGCTCGCGTTAGGACTTACCCCCCTCGGCCATCCTATCGCGTATACGATCAATCAGGATAATTAACGGGGCGCGAGGCCGTGGAAACTGCCAGAGATATACCCCCCCCCCCCCAACAGGGTGCTGCTGCGGTTGGTGGTATCGTACTAACTTACCTTATTCCCCCTCTCTCTCTCTCTCTCTCTCTCGGCAAGCTCGGCTCTATACGCCCACCCCCCCCTGCCCAACCACGGAGGCGGCGATTAATTGCTTTCAGATCGGCCGCGCTGTCCCGCCTATGCGCTCTACGTCGACCCAGCACGCGTCCTTCCTCGGCTAAATCTTCGCGCGGTCGGGTAGGTCACATCCACGCGGGATTTTTCATCTTACACGCAGGCTCGAGGGTCGACGCTGAGGGTTGGCTGGAGGGAGGGGATAAAAAAACCGACGACGCCCCGAGCACGGTTATTGGTATAACCGGACGGTGATTTACAGTCCGCAATATCCGCGTCGAGGGTCGAGGGGCGGGGGAGGGACGGTTTTTGCGAGTATACGCGAAGAGAGCTGGTCACTATATATATATATATATATATAGTATGGCTCGTCACCCACCCCAACCCCACCCCCGTCAGACGATTCCGCGCGCGTCTACGACGCGGCCGACTTTCATCATCCCGCATATATGATATCTGCGGCAAGCGTGATGAAAGAGAAGGGGAGGGGATATGATTTCTGTCTCTACGATGTTTTTGTTTTTTTGTTGTTTTTTTTTTTTTTTTTTTTTTTTTTTTAATTTTTACCGCCGCCGAGCATACCGCGCGCGAAGCTCAAGTGATATCGCGCCGCTCGCCACGGCAATGATGACGTATAGTTTCGTTTGGCTCTGGGAAAGCGCAGTCGCGGGAGAGCTGGATTTTATCGCGATACCGAGCGCTCGGCTGGTTCTTTTTTTTTTTTGCCTTTCCTCCTTACCTCCGTCGTTGTCGTTGTCGTTGTCGCTGCTGCCGCTGTCGTTGTTGTTGTTGCTGTGTTTTTTCACAGTTTCTCTTTGCGCGTGCGTTATTTCGAATGTTTTGGTAATTTCGGCGCTTATTTAAATTCGGAATGTATTATAAACGCGAATGTATACATTTGCGTTCTTTTGTATTAGCTAATGTTACAATAACTATATACATATTATATAACTATATACATATAGACTTCCAATTCGTTCCAATGTAGTTTCGAATCTGCCGTATCAAAATGAACGGGCTATCGGTGCTGGAAATAAAAGCTGTAATAGCACTATGTTACTCTGAAAATCTGTATCGGACCGTCTTTTTCTTCTTCCCGACCTAAACCTCCTCCTCTCCTCCACCCCCGCCCCCTTTTTACATACAAATCTATTTCTCATGCAAATATACGAAACGAGCGACGCTTTAACCCTGCACACTTTTTCCATTTCCTCTAGTTTAACTGGGGGCAGGGGGGAGGGGTGCTGCGCACATTTTCCTTCTATGCTATATACTATATCATCCGGGAAACTCTATTTATTTCCTAATGAAATTTCGGTGCGCACGGAGAGGCGGTGGCGCTGTATCGAAGAAATAATGCGCGTACTGCGAAGGAAAACTGCACTACATATATGTACAGGCCGATAAAGCGAAAGCTCTAGTTATATTAATTCAAATTTATACATATGTATACATATGTACATGGAAAATGGAAAATTATTTACAAAGGTCGGGGCGCGAATGGAAAACGATTTCATTCATATATATGGTAAATAAATATATATATTTTTTTTATTTATTTTCTTATACATTTTATTCCATAATAAGTAGCTCGCTCGTGCGCTTGCGGACTGTCCGAGCTGTGCTTTATGCGCTGATCCCTCCCTCCACGTCCATGGCGATGAAGCAGGCGCAGGGATTCCAAGTCCAATCGTATGTGTGCTCTCGGGACATGCGCGCGCGTGAGAAAATTCGGAAAAGAATCTTTGCCAGGCAAAGTTACGAAATTATGACAATGCCAATATATTACTTACGGTTATTCGACCATGATCGTTTTAATTAACGGAGATTATACATTTAATATAGAAGATTGTATTAGCTGTTTATAGAAATGCGATATGAGGCGCTCGAACTGACGGACAAAGGGGAGGAGAATTTCATGATCATTACCATTGCAAGGCTTTTCTGAATTCAGCGCCATCCTCGGTCGAGTTCCAACGCCTCCGCGTGCATCGCTTCTTTTTCTTCCTCTTTTCTTTCACTATTATATCAATTGTAATACCGGTTAAATTTTAAGCTATCACATTCATTTCATTAATTTCATTCTTTTCATTTATATAATTCAATAAATACAATTGTTCAATATGCAATTGTTAAAACAAAAGGCAGACGGAAGTCTGACTCCCCGGGCCCGGTGTCAAGTGCAGCAGCACGGCGTACTTCGGTACGCATACAAAGCATAACACAATTGAATAAATCAATTCAGTGTTAATATTTCGTGGTGTTCTTATGCCTTTAAGGCTTTTCCCCGACAAGAGCCAATAAAAATTTTAATTCATTAGCTCAATTATTGTGTTTTATTTGTTCATCCTCCATCTATACGAAGTAAGAAAATCTCTCCATGTTGGCGAGATTTTCAACGCAACACCATGCGTATGCACACGCATATGCAATTATACGGAAATATTGGTAATGCGAACAAAAATTTGTTATTTTTATTATTATTATCATTATTATTATTATTGTTATTATTATGCACGGAAAAACAAGCGCAAGACGCCGAGAAAGTCTCGATCTCAATTCGACTTGGACGCTCCGTCTCGCCCCCGGGAAATCTCCGGAGCGATTAAGCCGCGGCGACGGGGGCTGGCCTGTATATATATATATATATATATATATATATATATATATACATACATACATACGTTTAGAACTTCTCTCGGTGGCGCGCGAACTTTCAACGAGGTTAGAGGGTCACCGTTCGCCCTTAGGCAGGACTTAACAAGGGCGGTATTCTTAGGTAGCCGCTGCGTGGGAAAGAACGGGGATTCGCAGTGGGCGCGCGAGCAGTTCGCAATTGCCTTTACAATTTGCGCAGGCTCGGATTTTTCGGGGCGAGGGCCCCCTCCAACCTCCCCCCGCCTGCTGCACCGCGCGGTAACGCATCGAATTTATGCCAAGTATCGCTTTTAATTTCGTAACTGGAAAGTGGGGCAAGCGATACGGGGGCGGAGAGATAAAGAGAAGAGAGAGAGAGAGAGAGAGTAAGAGAGAGAGAAAGAGAGAGAGCCAGAGATAAAACTCGCGCGATTCACCGGCGAGCCGCGGGAAGGGGCGGGGGGGCGAGTTGCGACACTTCATTTTTAGGGTCTTCGGACTCCCATAACGACTCGCTTCGAATCGATCTGCAGTTATGAAGGCGTGTAATCGCGCGGGCTGTAAGGAACTTCGCGAAACGACTAGTTTTACTATTATTACACGAGGAAATCGTCGTTGGGGACGAACGTGTGTAATCTTTTCTCAAGTTATTAAAATGAAAAGCCCTTACTTCTCGGAGGTTATTGCGGCTCCGAAGTAAGTTGTGTTAAAGTTACAAAAAAAAAAAATTCTCCCAAAAACGAGTTTCTCGTTCGTCACGTAGTCCGTAATCCGTCACCGTAATTCGAAGAATTGTGAACAATTTGTGGGATGAACTTGGAATTTTTTTTGATACCAAAGTCAATCGCGATAAATAATCTTGAACTTCCAAACTTCGTACGGTACTTCGTGAGACACGGTGTAAAATTAAAATTTGGACTTTATCGTTCTTTGAATTGTAATTTTCAGATTTATCGTACAACTTCTCGATGGCATTCGAAATATCCGACTTGACCGATATTGTACATTCGTTTTATTGCTATTACTGACAAGATATTACACGAGACGATGAAAATTCAATGAAATTCGACGGGCATGGACTGGACCTGGCGTATCCTATTATATTTGACGCGTATTGAATTCGAATCTGACCTCAGTATTGTTCCATCATCCTAGATTTCCGAGATATCCTAGTCGAAAAGAAACGACGATGAAAAAAGAAACCACGGTTTTTGCCCACGTCGAGAAGTTTTGTTCTATTGAGAACCTAGGAAAGGCATCAAGCATCACCTATTTTGGTTCGAAACGGACTTTTACAAACCGTTGACACCGTTCTTTGAAATTTCGGAAAATTTCAACTTCGGATGATACTGAAATATACGAGCAAAAATACAGACTAATTATATCAGCCATTGACGTGTAAAGTGCCATCTAGAGGGATCGCGCGAGATAGTAGACTTTAAACGCTGTAAATGAAGTAAAAGTTCATTTAATGCATCACGCGGACTTTTTCATTATTTGCCTCTTATATTTTTTGAAATCTAGAAAAACGACGTCTCGGCTTGTGAGACACCGTTTTAAAAAAAGTGTAAATAGCGGTTTTCCATAGTAGAAGATTGTAGCTTTCCAATGCCGTGCTCAGCGATTGCGGTAGAATAGGAAATTCACGCTGCGAGGGAAGCCGAAACATAGCAGAAAAACCTTTAGTCGATAGTATCTTCAATATCCGGGACGATGGGGTGATTCTAAGTCGCGATTCGGAATCGGCGCGTACGGATTCCCCGCCGAAATCCACCAGCGTTCCATGAAAAATCGAGGTAGCCACCCCGAGCATCTAGCAAATTAAAAACGGTCCATGTTTATTTAACGAAGCCCGCTTCGGTATAACAGTTTTCGCGGAGAACGGCCGAGGCGCGCAATGAGCAAAAATACAGGATGAACTGACACGGTCGACAGGGATGATGCTCGGAATTCCGCCCGCGTGGCGCCTCCCGCCCCCGCCCCCCACCGGGCAATGGGATTGGAAGCCATAATACGCACGCGGGCCATCGGCCCCGGCGAGGGCCTATTCACTCCGATTGAGAGCAAAGTTCTCAAAAAGTTCTCTTTCGGCTCTCACCGAGCTCTCTTTAGCCCTCCTGGTTCTCTTCTGCAATCTGACGCTTTAAAAGTAAACAATTGATTAAAATACATCTTTGAAATTTTTTTTTATAAAATTGATATTATCTCGTTGAATTATGTATTTTCGAAAGCAATGAATTTATATTTGCTCTTTGCCTACCAATGGTTCTCTTTGGCTCTCGTTAGTTCTCTTTGTTTATCATCGATTCTCTAGGCCGAACGGTGACAGTGATGCTTACAGCATTACGCGATGGCGTAGGTATGCGGGCGAGGAGTGTGGGGGCATTTTTCGAGCGCGATATTTAATGCACTCGATGGTTTGTTGCAGGTAGCAGTCTATGTATTAGATATAGCTGTTGTCCCCCTCCCTCTCTCTTACACACACGCACACACACACGCACACACACACACACGGAGCACGCTCAGCTTTAATTCTGATGGATGGCCGGTTACGTGAAAAATCACTCTCGCGGCCCGCATCGTCGACCTGCTCTCCCCCCCCCCCAACACTGCCACGTGGGCGGCTGGATTAATTTTCCCAAGAGGTACGAGGGGTACTCACGTGCTTCTATTCTCTCACCCAGTGACTTTTTAACCTCCCCCCCCCCTCTGTACCCGCGAGCCCGGGCTCTCGTGCGCGCGGGAGTCGGGGAAAGTTAACGAGGAGTCGTCCGATAGCCAAATAGCTCGCGCATTTCCAATCACGATTACCTTTGTGTGCGATAGGCGCGTAAGGTTACACTGGCGGAGGGTGGGAAGGGGGGGGGATAGGGTGTGGCGGAGTAGAAAGGTATTTACGACGAAGCGCACGAGCGGCGTCGCGGCGCTTGGGCTCGACGTCGATGGTGATTAATCAGCGAGCGTGATGGAAATTAAATTCGCGCCCTTGCCCTCCGACCCCGTGCTTATGCGGGCGAAAGAGCCGCGCCCGGCGATTTTTCATTCGTCGACTCGCTCGCGTTCAGCGCGCGTTCTATATATATATATATATATACGCGGGACTTTTCCAAAAAATAATTTTTTACACCCGTATTATCGTTGCACAATATAAGCAAATGTTAATTAACTCTCATACAATTTAACGACGAGCTTAATGAAAAATTATTGAAAGCCTTGCGTTTTGCATATAATCATCGAGAAATCCGAACAACACAATCGCATTTTTTTAATTCGGAACGAATTCTCTTCTTCTTTTTTTTTATTGTTACATGTCAATTAATTCGAAGATCCGGATACAGGAAATCGATCGCGTCTGTACATAAAGATTTTCGGTCTATACTTATCCGTATTTATTGCCTCGTGCGGCTTTTTCTCTTACCATGCGTGTATAAAAACACAGACGTTATTTTCATAAATTCCATTCGTCCGTAATGAGAATGAATCGAGCCCCGGAATTAATGCGAATAAAAAACAATGGCGAAAGAACGCGAGCGAGCGCTGCGCCGCAGCGTTTCATACGGTTATTTATTGCCTCGAGCATGACGTCGCGCGCAGATAGTCATTGGTTCCATTGAAATTATTCGCACGATGGGCTGCTGTACAAGGAAAAAAATTTCACCGGATATACCTCTATTAGCGCGATTACGAGCGCTGCTCAACATTGTCATCTTTTTATCGCTCTAAATGAAAATGTTATGTGGATTCCGTCACCTGTATAATTGTCGTTTCGAACGACGCTTCGGCATACGGGCTCTTATACGCTCGACCCCTGCATACCCTCGGCATTATTTGAATCGAAAGGCCACGATCGCTTTGCGCGCCCGACAATCGAAGCCTCGCGGTTAAATTAACGCACCCGCGGCTTACGAGCCGGACGATGTGTCATTCACCATACTATATATATATATATATATATGCGTGCCCATGGAGAGCGATAAACCGGCGCATCGCGGCTTCACTTACGCTACGCGGAAATTTCAAAGAGGGGGATTCTGGCTCGCAGATAATCCGAGACTCGACCGACCTCGGGCTCTCCTCCCCTCCCCCCCCCCATAAAGTCATCGAGCGAAATTGATAATGCTTGAAAACAGGACGCGGCGCGAACGTGCAGTTTGCTCAATTTAGGGGGCGAGGGCGTGCAGAACGTCAAAGCTTCGTTGCTTTTAAGGGGCTTGTTATGATTATTTTTCTCTTTATAATAGAACTTATTAGATGCGCTATTGTACTCTAATAAATCTGTGAGTATATGTGAAGATTTATGGAATTTATTTGAAAAAAATGTTCGGGGTCAAATTCATTTAAAAGGCCAAAAAGAACAGCTTTAAAATCAACCGAATCTTTTGTAAATTTCACGATCAGTCCAGCAGTACGAACTAAACGAATCTTTTATTATGTTTGAAACAGAGAGCTGTTGTAACAGAATTTCGTTTCGTTATACAATCAGAGTAACTGCGCAAATCTCCTCTGAAAAGCCCTTAAATAATTTCATCGCCGTATGCAACCAAAAAAAAAAAAAAGAGTTCCATTAGCCCTTTTCTCCTTTTCATAATTGAATAGCTCTGACGAATTTACAAGAGAGAAAAAAAAACAAACGAAAAACAAAAAAATAGAATAGAAACAGAGAGGGGGGGGGAAGAGAGAAAGAGCGCGCAAAGCAAAAAAAGAAACGGAGAACGAACCGAAGCACCGGGCACCCTTCGTTTACAATGCAAACGCGCCGCGAACTTCTTTCGCCTCGTGGAGAAAGTTACGTCAGTCGTCATATATACATATCTACATTTACGTATATGTGGAAGTCTCTCTCTTCTCTCTCTCTCTCTCTCTCTCTCTCTCTCTTGTGCGAGCACACACACACACACACACACACACACACACCGACACAAGGGAGCCGAGTCGAAAGAGCTCGCTTTGACCTTTATATATATCCACACATTCGCGCGAGCGCGAAACTTCTCCCCGCGCGCGCGCGCATATATAACTCAGCGGCAAACACAGTCCCTGCGCCCGCTCGAACTTGTCCCCCTTGCCCCCTCTGCCCTCCTCTCCGCCGCCACCGCCGCCTGCCCGAAGGATGAGAGATCGGAAAGCCGCTCGCCGCCCCCGGCTTTCCTCCGCTCGCATCTTCTTTCTCTCACTCTCTCCCTCTGTCTGCCCGTGCCTCTGCGCGAGACAAGAGCTTGCCCCTCGTGCGCGCGCCAATTTTCACAACCGACCCACGCTGTGTCGCGCTCTAACACAGAAACACGCGCGCGCGCGCGCGCGCACACGTGCCCGACGGTATATACGTCGAAAAGTAGGTAAAGTGCATATATGTACATATACGTGTAAAAAAAAATTCCCTTTGACGCCGCTTATGTGCGTCCCTCGCTCCTTCTGAACCAGCCGCCCCTTTCCCATCCCGTACCTACGGTACCTCGGGGCTCTTCCCGTCCGTCGCCGGCGGCCAGAGCGAGACGGAGAGACCATAAGAGTGCGTGAAGCAGTTTCTTCCCCCTCGCCTCTTCCTCCCTCCAACCGGGCAAACCCGCAGGCGTGCAACGGTTGCTTGAAGCCAAGAGTAGCGCCGGGCCGTCGGTCACCCCCCTGCGAGCAGATCGAAGAGCGACGCATAGGTAGATAGACCTACGCGTAGATCCCGCACGGCCACGGGGATGCGGATACGAGCCCGATCGCGCAGAGCGGATCGGTAGTATTCCGCATGTTTTATAACTTTTCGTATCCCTATCTATGGATATATATATATATATATATATATATATATATATATATATATATATGTATATAGTTTTAAAATAATTCAAATTTTAGGGCTTCTTTTTACGCGCGACCGTATCGCCTTCTCATATTTTTATACTGCCGCTCGCCGGGCGGGTCCCCGCGGGCTGATGGGGAGTTCCTCTCGTTATTCCTGGACCGACGCACCGAGGCCGTAAATATAAATACGATATTGGTATTTATTCGCCTGTATAGAGATCTTTGTAATAAAGAAGAAGAAGAAAAAGGGGGGAAGATGCGATGGCGCTCCGTTCGATCGCCTTTCGGACTGTCGCGTGAAATGCGCTCCCGTACGATTCCCTCGCGGATAATGAGAGCGCGCTTGCGAATCGATAAAATTAAATTTCGATCCTTCAGACTTTTATTACGATTAACTTTTACGATATCGCACCACGACGAATTCAGACATTTAATTTTTTTTCGTCTCGAGCGGCGCCACATGTGCAATGCTTTCGTTCTCAAAACATCTGCGTACTTTTAATTTCACTTTAAACGTCAAAATCAACCGATCCCCGTAGATTCGTGCGACGACGTTGTCAACGACATTTTTCTACGACACGAGCAGAACAACCAATACAAATTATTGATTATAAATATCGTGAAAATAGGAAAACAGTTTTTACAAAGGATTTACAAAGCACGAATTTTTACAAATGTGACGATACACCTCGGTATCAGTTCCACAGCGAAGTCAGTTGAAAATTGCCCCCTGCCCTACGCGCCGCTTTAAAATATTGGTACGGCGCCGAAGATCGTTTCGCACGGCGAGCGTTATAATTTTGCGTCCGGTGCGCGCTGCACGAGCGGCGATGTAAAACTTACGACGGGCGCCAGGAGTTGGAAATTATTTATTGCTTGGAACGAGGTAAGACGATGGTAGATAAAATTCCGAAGGCGAATAATAAAAATTGGTCGCGTCAATAATTGGCGGCAAATGCAATTCTGCCCACGATGATGAGAATAAATCCATAGTAATTGAAAAATATTTGAAAAGTCTATTGGAAATTTGCTTTGAAAATAAACAGCGGAATAATACTCTTTGCTTACACGGAATAATAAGAATAATATACGTGTAATATTATATATATATATATAGCCGGCGAGAAGCGCTGAAGAAAAATTGAAAGAATAAAAGGTGTTTTCGACACTCCTTTTCGCTCATTCCTTTCCGCGCGCTCGGAAACGCAGAGGAGCCGACTTTCCTCGTTAAAAGAATAATGCCTTTTATAACGAGTTTTCTCGGGGAGCACCAGGCGCGAAAGCAGCGACCGAAGGCTCGGTTACACTATATATATATATGTTATCGCTATATATGTGTATATACATTGAGGGCTCGTAACATGAGCGAGTGAGAGAAAGAGTGAGGGGGGGGGGCGGTGAAAGGAGATAAAGGAAAATTTCGCATTAAATATAGAATCGAACCCGAGGTGAGCACGCGCGCGTGCGCGCGCGCGACTGCAGAATAAAAATATCCAGCTCACCGCGCGACCGAGCTGCAATTCGATCTTATATACATACTTCTGCCGCGCGCCGTCCTGTCTTTGAAGGGAGCTCTGGTATAAAAGGGGTTTTCTCTCCTCTATTTTTTCCCCCCTCTTATCTTTTTCGCTTCCGCCCTGGGCGTAGCGCTCGACTCGCGGTGGTTGCGAGAGGGGCGCGAAATCTCCGATAACATTTTCGCTCTATAAAGGCGCGGAGGGCTCTCGCGCCGTCCACGTATATACGACTGGAACCCGCGCGAATCCTCTCCCACGGTCTTCCTATATTGTACTTTGTACTATTGGTCGAGAAAGAAAAAGAAGAAGAAAGAAATTATCGTCGACCAATACAGCGGGCTCTGGCGACCTCTCCCCCACCCCTCCTCTGCCGTTTTACCGAACAATTCGAATTCCGAGCTGAAGCCGACGTAAGTATAGAGAGAAAATTAAACGAGGGGCATTTACACGCCTGCGCGCATACGACGTTCAAGGTGGCCCTCTGGGAGCAGCTTTTAAAGCTCCGACGTTGCCAGAACGCGCGTACATGTGATATGTAATACGAAGCGTAGAAAGCATTTTTTCTACATACGGCGAGCGATGGAATATTAAAGCGCTCGGGCGAACGAACGGGGATGGGGATATCTATATGTATATAAATTAGTTTGATTCGACCACGGGTCCGAGCCTCGTGTTCGGTTTTTTTTCTTCCTCGAGCGTCGCTCTCGTCCCCCCCCCTCCCGAACGATGAATATAAAAGCTAGACTTTATGGACTACATCCTTCAATTATTTTTGACATTTTATGGCTCAATCTTTATCGCGAGCTATTAAATCGACGGAAATACTCGATTGCCGTAACTCTGATAAATTGTAACATAAAGGAAACTGGTTTTTTTTTTGTTTTTCGTTTGTTTTTTGTCTGTTTTTTTTTTATTTTAATAATAAAGATTGAAATTTGCTTATACATATAAAGTAAGCAAATACCCAATAAAATTATTCGGGTAAATATTTTCCATTTCCTGATATAATAATGAATTGGACTTTTTTGTTTGATTTTATTTTTAAACCGTGGCTTAGAATATAAAACAATGCATTTTTATTTCAGTCGGTATATTTAATTTTTAATTAATCTTTCGACGAGGCATAAAATAAAGGTCGAATTGAAATCGATATCCCATTGGTGAGGTCACGGGTGAGCCTATATAGATATACACCCTGTATCAACGTAACTTCCACGCAGAAATTAACGAATTACGTTCACTCAGTTGCAAATGGAGTTCATCACTGACGTCATCCGCATGACTTCGGTTTAACTCGGGATGTAATTCATAGAGAGATTCGACGTTAAACATTAATAATTTATTCATTTTATACTTTCGCTTTTGGGGAATGTGTAAATATTTGGAACAGGATAATACTAAAAGTGAATATAAAAGGGATAATGTTGAAAACATTCATATTTGAAGGAATTACAATAATGTGAATTTAATGTTGGAGTCAAGTAAATTAGACAACATATTAATATAAATATATGGTTTACATTTAAAGTTGAGTAGGGTGGGGGGGGTCGAGTATATATAACTTCATTATTAGAATTCTGCTTCAGTCTGATGAAGATCCGAAGCGACTGGGAATGTTACGACGAAGCAGATACGTAGATTCGGCACATTTGGCGGTGATAAACAGTCGGATTATCCTTTGCGAATAGTAATTTTTTTTTTATTATTTTTTAGTCACAGCTTTGAAATTTCCAATTCTACGAACGTGATTAGAGACATGATGAATCTGATTGTCATTAGAATTATTATTCTAGAATTTTGTAAAGACTGTAACACCGCCGAAAATATTTGTTAGTTTCAAACAAATACTCGATTTGTTCTGGTTAGGAGGTAAAGTTAAGATGAATAAATACTAGGATAATTTAGTTATTCAAATTGATTTAATCTGTAAAAAAATAACAGTAAAAATGAAGCTATGCGGTTTGTAACCTCTGATAGTTGTTTAATATTGTTTCTATAGACACAGCAAGTGACAACTGAAGATTTTTAAGTACTTTTTAAATATGAATTTTAAATTCATATGTAAAAGACGGGTGCTATTAAATATTTTAATTTCTTTTATTAACATATGATTTTTAAAATATTAAACTTCTGATTTTTTTTTTCAACAGTTGATATGAACTTTTCACTCTATTTTCCTTTTCTTTCATTTTCTTTATTCACATAAGATTATGGAATTCTAAAACAAATGTATTTCATTGATTAATCAAAGTATTCAATATATTTTAGTGCACACTTTGTTGTCTCACGGCCATGATGAGTTACACTCATCTTGCGTAGGTGACCTTCATTTACAAGGAATTACATTCCACGGGGTATATATATCTACCTGGTCGTACGACGTAACGACTGGGTAGCAACCCTGTTGCTCCGCGCGTTAATATTCGCCAAAAAAAATTGCTCAAATTTGCTTCTAATAAACTTTTACTTTTTAAATATTATAAATTCAAATTGCATTATTTAAACTTAAAAATCTTCATCTGTCACTCGCTTGTCTTTACAAATTTCAACAAAATTTTTAACAAACATTATACATTTAAAATTTTTCTCAAATACAAATATATAAATTACACATTCTTCTTATTAATTTGAATCAATATATTTTTATATTATACAAATAATTATATTGTACATAATAAATTTTATTTAATGCAAAACACAATTGATTGATAATAATTAAAGGAATATATGTTTTAACAATATTTCTGTCAAAATTGTCGAGGAACAATTTTAAATCAATTTTATTTGACGCATGTTCGGTTCTTTTCTTCAGGCGTATATGGGATACTTTGCGAGACGTCACAACTGATAATTTAATAATAGCGGTAGCCCTACAAACAGATTCTACTTATTTCGGATATAATTTCGCCGGGACTCACTTAATCTTCGAAGAAATCGCAAAGAAAGATAATTTTTCAAAATTCCTCCGAGCATTTAAATATATCAAAGTAAACCTTCAACTCCGCGTTCTTAATTAACAATTTTAAAACATGAGTTATGCCCCTCACGCGCTCTTTTCCGGACTTTAATTAACTCCAGAAGTCTCTTACGCACACCCCCTGTCTCTCTATCTCCCTCTCTCTCTCTCTCTTTCTTTCTCTCTCGCAGTCCAACGGAAAATACGAAGCTTCATGACACGAGAAAGAGAGAGAGAGAGAGAGAACTTCGTTTCCACACCAGCCGCGAACCGTTTGAAAACGCGTTTGAACCCGGCCGACCCCTCGCCCTTTATCTGTACTTCGGCCCATCGTAATTTAACCTTTCTGTTGATCCCCAAAGCACCTCTCCCCCCCCCCTCCCTCCGCGCCTACGTCACTTATAACTTGCAACGGGGCGACAGTTCCGCGGGACGAGCGCGCGGCTCGCGTGTGTAGCCCGAGCGAGCCAGCGGGCAAAGGGCCGCCCATTCGGAAATTGAGTTTCATCGTGGCGCCGAGCCGATGCTCCCGAAATCGGACATTGGCAAACGAGCCGCGCGCGCACACACATGCACATCTTGTAAGCTTAATTACGCAAATGAGGGCAATATCCGACTAATTGCAGAGAGACCTCGCGTAATATTGTCAAGGGATTGACGAGTACGCTAAGGGTAAACGCGTCGAACGCGCCATTGCGAATGATTGGCGCGCGTTTTAACTTGCGCGGATTAACGATTGACCTGCGTAAGCAACGAAATGAAATTATTGGGTGTGCGTGTGTGTGCGTGTGTGTATGTCACGCGTATATGAAGTGTCGTCGTAACGTCGACCACAGAGTACGAGCTGGAAAGAAGAGCGAGCCCTGTCATCGGTAGGGCCAGCGGCGAGCCATACGTCGCGAATACCGACGGATCCCCGGTTGTCGCGTTGGGGGACTCCAGTCTTATGAGGAGACGGGGCGAGAACGATCGTACATTATTTACTCGCCTCCGAGCGTCTGCCGTCCGGTATCGTTCAATCGCGCCTTAACCCCCGCCCTGTCCACGCGACACTACATCTAAATATCCCGCAGGACATGGACATGCTGCAGCTGTTCGCCTCGCCGGCCGGTCGGGCGCTCGTGCGCGCCGGCTCGAGGGACGAGCGCCACCACCACCAGGGCCACAACCATCAGCGGGAGCCGCGCCAGCAGCAGCAGCAGCAGCAGCAGCAGCAGCACCGGGGCTACCTCGCCTCCACCTCCTCCCTCAACCGGGACTTCGGCGGGGCGAGCTGTTCCGCGTCCACCTCGTCCCAGGGAGCCTCGGCCACCACCTCCTCCTCCTCCCCCTCCGCCGCCGCCGCGAAACGGCCGCTGGCCCGGGGCCTGGCGGCCGGCAGCGTCAGCGCCCCGACGACGCCGCCGACGCGGCAGCGCAAGTCGAGCGCCGAGCTTTACAAGGAGGCTGTCGAGATCCTGGGGCTGACCTGCACGCTGAGCGACAGCTGCCGCTGCATCGACTGCCAGGTGAGAGCTGGGTGGGGTTTAAAGCGGAGGGGCCGGACGCGAGTGGCCCACGTGCTTTACGATGAGCGTTAAAACGAAAAAACGAGCGAGATTTTTTACATGGAAAAAATTTTAGATCAGATTCTCAACGACGAGAAGGGCTACCGCAAACGACACTTTTAATTTGTCCTCTAAGTCTGGAACTATATCGGTACTTGTGTGATCCATAAATCAACATTAATTTGCATTATCCGATTGATCCTCCTTCCCCGAATAATCTTCACGCCGTCTGTTTCGCCAATGAACTGTACATTAAATATTTTTATAAATTACTTTTTAAAAATCTCCCTTTCGGGGTTGTCGGGCTTTAAGACACGGGGCGCGATTGTTAGAAAAATTTTGTTTCTAGATTTAACATGATAAAGTGTCTCGTTTTTCAATCAAGGTTTTTTCAACGAGATAGGGAAAAATGCTTATTGGAATTTAATCATTTCTTTTGCAATATAAACTTGGTCAACACCTGCAACGCCAAGGCGTAATGGTTTTTTGAGACTCAATAAAAATAACTTATTTTCTATTCCAATTCTTTTAGTTTTACTAAATTTTTTCATGCATCTAATTTTTGAATCATTATTTTAATTAATCATTCAAGTGGGAATTTTTATACATTTTTATAAGTTTTATAAATTTTATAAAATGTTGAATACCTTAAATTAACAAATATTTTTATATGTTTTAGAGTATTTATACAATGGTCTAACTATACTAAAATATAATTAACTACTAGAAAAATAATAAATTCAAAATAAAATAAATTAAAATAAAATAAAAATTCATAATTAAAAATTAAAAATAAAAATAAAATTATCTATATGTTATGTTAGCAAAAGAACAGTCCGCCTGCTCCCACGACCTAAACTTAGAAATTAAATTGTAATTGTCGGACGTCTCGAACAACTCCGGTACATCTGCAGGGGATAAGCTAAAATAAAACCCAGTATGCAGCTATATATACCTATTCACCCATATACATACCTGTTGTTGTATAAATATTATATAAATTCTTAGTGGGGGGTTGAGATATATATAGTAGCATACTGGGTTTTTATTTTAGTTTAATCTCTGAAGTTCAAACGAAGTGGTTTGAAACGTCGGACACCAAAAAAGATAAATTTAGATAGTGGGAACAGTCAAGCAGTCCTGTAATTTTATTTTTAATTTATTTATATTCCTAGTAGTAATATAATTTCTATTTCAAATTCTAAGGAGGTGTCATTATATTAGTAAAGATAGAATATTATATAAAGTCTGTAAGACCGATAAAAATATTTGTCAATTGAATTTACAACAATATTAGAGAAAATTGTCTGTTGTGGGATTATAAATACTTAAAATATTTTTGAGCCTTACTTTTATGAAAATTAGAAAAAACAAACTTTATCGCGGATTCTCATTCAGACTTTAAACATTTAATTTTAGTTCGAGAAGCATCTCTTTCGTATAAACCCTTTCTTACGATTAATCTTTTCCTTGTCAGACGTTACAAACTATTGAAGCTATGAATCTGTTAAACTCGTCTTTTAAATTAATAATTAAAAAACTTTAAAAATTATTAATAATATTCATTGGAATTTGATTAAATTGATGAATTAGATTTCAATTATAGAAAAAATAATCTTGAGTTCAAAGTAGAAATTTGTTCTTCTCCGATATTAATTGTTTACCACTCAATGTATGTAAGTCTAATCAAGTTTATTATCTCACAATTAAATTGTACGATACTAATTTCGTTTACATAAAGTGCATTTAGCTAACACAATTTTTGAATCTCGGCAAATATTCAATGTACCTTTCAAATTTCAGAAAAAGCTTTATATAAACTTATCAACTGCTAACTGCCGTTTATTGTAAATGTATTTTGTATATTAATGATCATCAAAATATGAAAAATACTATTTAGAGAAATATTAACAAAAAAAATCAATTATACCAGCAGAGTAAAATCTCATGCATACAATGTCGCTAGATCAAACAAAAATCAATATTTATGACATTTCCTTTTACATCTCGTACATATTTCATGATAAAAAAAAATCTTAAAAGTTTTATGCGTTTCTTTGTGCATTCAACGTTATACATAAATACATAAAAGTTCTTAAGACTTTTTCAATAAAAAAAAAAAAAATGTTTTTATATAAGAATAACGAGAGCCCATTCATATTTACCCCCCCCCCCCTCGGGATACGAACTTCACTGCGTCAAAAGTCAATATAACATTTTCTTTTTGAATTTCCTTTCAATTTAATGATTCGTTCAAGGCTTCGGATGGGAATAAAAAGTATAAAATTCCCTTTTTCCACTCTTATAACTACTTAATCGGCACTCCTACCATAAATATTTAACCCACTTCCATGCGTTTACTCTCGCGCGGAAAAATTTTTCCAATATTTTACAAAATCATACGGCTTCGAGGGCTTTCAAATAGTTGCCCGACCTTTTATTATGTTTCATTTCACGATCTCACGAAAATTCTCCATGAATTTTTATATTATTATTTAACTTTTATTTTATCATTCGAAATCGGATCGAAATAAAATTTCAGCCCGGAAGCCCTTCAGTCAAAACCGGAACGCACCGTTTATTTGAATAATTCAAGTTTATTATTATTATTATTATTATTATTATTATTGTTATTATTGTTATTATTGTATTGTTGTTGTTGTTGTTGTTGTTATTAGTATTATTATTAACTGATAAATTAAACGATTTGATGGAAATAAGGCACTTTTATCGTGCAAATTTGCAAAAAGCTTTTGTTTGCTCGCTTTATCTCTACTTTTCACGTTTGAAATAACTTAGCAATCGGATTAATAATGCGCAAGCTTAAACGATAAAACTCATTAGATATTTAAAATTCGTTTAAAATTTATATGGGTTTTAAAAAATTTAACAATTTCGCCCAAATACCTTATTCGTCTTGGCCGCGCAAGAGAATAATCTGATAAATTCTAATGAATTGTGAAAAAGCATAAATAAATAAAATAATTCGACAATAAACGGTAGGTAAAAAATTTATTACAAAAAAAATCCAATGCCACCGTCATGTTATCAATGAATTAATTGTGCATTCATTTATCGTCATCGGCATTTGTCTTTGAAAATGTGTACATATCTTTTGAAAATATAATAAAAGCGATTCGTTCATTTTTTATAAATTACAGTTTTTAAATGTCCTAATAGATGATTGTTGTGTCGAAAACTTGATAATCCAATGATTGATCAAATCTTAATTTAACGATGATTTTGATGCAGATCATTGTAACAAATACAAATTTGCCCTTGCGAATGCCTTAACCGACAAATTACAAATTAATAAACGCGTTTATGCGCATTCGTAACCTATCGATCAATTTTCTACATTAGCTGCTAAACAAACATCGTCTAATTACCAATCAGACTATTCAAACTAGGATATGTAAAGTACCTTTAAAACTGGTTAAATGAATGTAAAATTACATATCACTTGAAATTCTTGAAAAAAAATGTAATCAAATATTGACGAATCTATACAGTAACGTACATCTGCTTACGTTTTCGTAATGAAAGAGCATATTCAAATTTTTGTAAAAATCTAGTTTCCCTCATTGTGTCATATACTTTATATCTCCGTCAATATAAATTCTCATTAAATGAAATTAGATAGCCATAGCCTTACATAAGATTCTTAAATTAAATTTAGTTTATCTAAAACATTAATCTAACCTAATGAAGAAAAAATTATAATATTTCTATTAAAATGAAACTTTAATCTAATAAATTAATGTTGTCATTTAGGTATCAAAGGTAAATACCTATTTTGTAGCTCAATGCCACCATTACCCACTGTAAAATTTTCTTGCTATTGGCAAACAAATGTAATAAAATTTTGAAACCCTGCATCAAGGTAAAGAAATTATTTACTTAAAAAAATCGTGTTTCCTGGTTGTGTATAAAAATAAAATATTTGTTTCATAAAAAAGCATAAAACATTTCACTTGTTTCTCAGAAACTAAAAAGTTAATCATTTTTGTGTATAACTTTTTATTATAAGTTAAAAGTACAAAAGGTTTTTTAACTTACTGATTGAGTTTATCAAGATTTTTTCTTCTTAAATTAACCTTTTTTTATTATATTATCAGTCGAATCATAATAAAAATGACTTTGATCGTCCACCAAATCGATAATGACTTTTCAAATTAATCTACATGTAAGATTTAATTAAGTTTGTGCTCCCTGCTTTTAATGAACAATTCTTTATACGCCGAAAGTGAATTGCGCGTTTTATTTTAATTTGCACAAGAGTGAGTTCTTCAAGAGTTAAAAAAAAAAAAATTTCATGTAACCAGTTGGCATCGGATCGCGAAAAATCCTCCAATATGATTATCGCCCGCTCGACCGCGGGCTGGATTCCCTCTTTTCGACTATATATATATAGGCCCGCGGGAAAAAAGCAATTTTCTACCGTTCGTTCACAGTTAAACCGAAAATGTCTTTAGCGATATATATAGGGAGAGAGAGAAAGACAGTGAGTGAGATCTATTTCCACGTGTAACTCCATTATTTCCCATCAAGCGCAGGGAGCTCCTTCGGAATTGTATATTCGCGTTTTCGCTCGATAATCCGGGACCGCGAGGCTTTCCCCTCGCTGTATGGAATATCGATTTATCATCCCTTTGATGACGATGGCTATCTGGTTAATGATATAAGAGAATTACGAGAGCCAGTGCCGGATCTAGGCTTGGAGCTTTCCTGGGCTTGGACACGGGGCCTTCGCGCTTGGTGATGGGTGAAGGGTTTGAATCCATTATTTTGTACACTAAACTGTTTAGAAAAAAAAAGATTAAAATAAAAATATTTTGAAATGGACTAAGATTAATATCGTATTTCATGATAAGAAGAAATTTATCGGTGATAGCTAATAGACAACTGGAAAATAAGTCTGATTCACATTATATGGTAATTAAAAATTTAAAAAATGAAATCTGGGCTTTGCATTAAGCATTATATACGTCAAATGAGCTCATCAGAATTTACAGAATTGTGATGTTTGTTGTTTAATTTTTGGGGGAAATAATTTTCGATAATGTCGATTCAAGGATTTTGCCAGACAATACAAAATTCTATATGAGGCAGTAGATCCAGTTTTCGGTAATTTGACAAAGACCTCAAATCTGTTTCAATATTAGATAAATACTTTGTCATATGGAAATTTGATTCGATAATTTAAATTGTAATTTTAAAAAATCAGGGCACAAAATGATCGATCTCCCTTTAAGTATCGAAAATAATTCGCGATAACTCGCATATACATTTTTTAGATTTGACGATTATAAAAAATTACGATGTTCGTGTTTTCCATCTTTTAGATTTTCGAAAAGATGCGCAGTTATGTTAATGTCATATCAAGTGTCTATAAAGTGTATATTATTGTAAAAATAATTTCACTCGATATTTATTAAAAATACTGTTATATCGATTCGAATTATTAAGACTTATGGATAGGAGTCGAAAACTGGATTATATATATATATATATATACATAAACTTGAATACAGAAACGTTTTGAAGGACATTGTGAATTCTTACTACAGTGGCGAAAGCAGGGAGGGTGTAGAAGGAAACAATAGCAGCTCTCTCTCTCTCTCTCTCTCTCTCTCTCTCTCTCTCTCTCTGTCTATAATATTCATATACATAACATCCTATAGTGTTTTTTTTTTAATATAAATCTAACTCCTTTTCTTCCTCCCCGCAGAGCAACTACTTCGACTACGACGACGAGTGCGGCGAGGCGAGAACGGAACTGGCCGCCGGTACGCCCATACTGCTCGACCACGCGCTGACGCACCCGCTGACCTGCTCGATCCAGTAGCGGATGGACAATATGGATTTAAAGGGCGGCGGCGCGCGGATCAGCCACTATATATACATATATATATAATGGACGACGACGGCACGCGACACATATAAACACGCACACACGCACACATGAACCCACACACACATACACACACGCGCGCACACACACGTCGAGCAAGACACAGCGTAGATATATATACACACGCGAATCAAGAGACGAGGAAATTGACAGGAGCAGCCATAGGACATAATAGTAATGCCAGTGCGAAGAAATCGACCATTCCGTGCTTTAGTACGGGAGTCCGGCGAGAGCCCGTCCTCACTCATCCCAATCGATTATACCGAATACCCGAGTGGCTTTTTATCAGGTTTCGTGTTCTTAAAAAAGTCGCGCCAAAGAACGCTCTCGAAACTTTAAGAAAAAAAAAGAGAAAGAAAAGAAAAGAAAAGACAAAAAAACGACCGGGAAGTTTTTAACGTAGTACGATTTCTCCGCGACGTGCGGAATATTAAACGGAGCTTCGCCAACTCTGCGTTGAGAATCTATGGCATTCGCACGTTGTCGATTCGCCGGATCCGCGTTAATGCGCCTCGATGTTATATTTTCAAACGATGCCGGATCCCGGCATCGAGACGATTTGAGCATTTATATATGCGCTGTCGATTGGACAGAGCCGGAGAAACTGTCCGCGCTCGTACTCTAAACCGGCGCGATGAGGCGTAGTTGTAAATTTTTTTTTTCTTTGGTGTTTTTTTCGCTTTTTCTTTGGTGTTTTAACGTCGATTAAGTCCGAGTCAATCTGTAGAAGAGTCTTATTATGGGTTTTTGGAAGGTATATAAGCAGTCTTCCTAAAGCAAAAACATAAAAATAAAATTTCTTTGATGAAAAATCTCGCGATGAAATGCCAAAGGTTAAAGACACCGTGAATAAACGAAAATTTTATCATTATCTCGTTTGCTTAAAAATTTCTCTCTAATTTTGTATCAGTTAAAAGGCTGCTCAATATTAAAAAAAAAAAAAAAAGCAGTAAAATTTTCGCTACACTGAATCAACGAATATTCCTCTATTTACACAGCGTGTATAAGTAAAATATTAATCGATTTAGTTGTGAAAATTTTACTCTTACGTTTCGACAGAGCGAGTCGATTTTCCACGATTCGAATTTAGCGATCGAAACGGCGCCTTTTGAATTATATGTTTACAGAATCGCGTGTTGCGCTTCGGCTTGATCGACGGAATCGCATGAGCATGGCCGAGGAGCTCGTGGCCCGCTGGCATTCTGACAACGAAAATTTATAAAAGTCGAATAACAATAGACGGCTAAAACTATACGTATAGGAATGGGAATACAGGCCTCTTGTGACGGAAGTCGCCATATAAAATTTAGTCACTCGGCATAAGTTCGCCCGGCTCATCAGGCTTTAAAATATCATCGTATTAATCGTTATAAAACATGATTCAGACGTTAATTGTTATATGGCTCTCGTTTTATGCTTTCTTACGTCTTCTTTATATATATATATATTTCTGATTTCGCAAATACCTATACGAGATAATTAGCAATGTTAAACGTAATCGATTTAAACAAAAAAATTTACAATTACCCATCATCTACATTGCTACGAAATTAAGGTAGGCCGCGATCGGTACGTAGTGTCAAAATATAGAATAAACGAAGAATTTTTTCTCGTCTTAATTGAAAAACTAAGAACGGCGAATGAGCAGTATAACGGAACTACCAATGACAGCAATTGTCGTAATTACCCACCTTCATTCTTGCAATAAATTATTTTCTTTGTTATAAGATGAAAAAAAATAATAATAATAATAATACCGCCTAAACACCATCTCATTCTTTTGATCGCAGCAACCGAGACGTCGCTTCGCGATTTTAGTCTATTCGATTTTCGAAATGCAAGACACACGATGGCTTTCGATTTCCAAACAGAATACAATAAAACGGATTTCACGCAACGAAGTCGCGCTGTTAAACGCAAAGCCGAAAAGAACGAAAGCTCCCTCCTACAGGAAATCGATCGATGGCCTTTGCTCGCGCGCGCGCGCGCGCGCGATCGACGAAAGTCTCAAATTTACGTCTCGAATTTTTTTTTTTGGTTTTTTGTTTTTTTTTTCTCATAATCTGACAAACGACCCGCATCTATATAATACACCAATGCATAAGCAGCTGCTGTCACGAAAGTCACAATCAAACTTACACAGAAAGACGTCGAATTAATTTTCTGCACAATAATTCCAGTGCGCTGTGCCCCTTAAGCCACCCCCCGCGCACGCATTTATATATACATAATAAGTAAATATAAGTATGTCGCCAACGTTGTACAACATCTAAAATAAGTATAATTATAATAGATTCGTGATCGAGTATATTGATCATTCTCACCTTTAAAGTATTAAGCAAACTAATATGTACACGGAAGTGTGTGTATATAAGAGGGTAAAACAGTATTAAAAGAAAACTGCGTTTGTGTATCGTACTCTCGCGACGCTGCTGTCGATAATTTATACATTACTCCTCGTATATATTGTTTCCGTTTGACCTCATCTCTCATTTGTGAATAGTTTCATTTGGATACGGTGTCATAATGGGCGTTTCTTTTTTCTTTTATACCGCGCTTATATATTATACACAATAGCTGTTATTCTTTCATTCCGGGTAATTGGAGTTACTCAAACGTCTCGGGTATGATTCTAATTTACACTTTAATTAAAACAACAGCCTGCGGTTTTCAATAATACGATTTTCACTTTATACAACTGTCGCTGGTTGTATTATAAATTTATAGAGCCGTTTAGCATAAATTAATCTAAAACAAACTGATAATTGTCTCAGAGATAAAATGGCTGATTAATCGAGCACTTATTGATGATAAGAACGAATTGCTTTTTCTTTTCGTTTTGTTTTTTGTTTTGTTTTTTAATACACTAAGTATTGCGTCTAATCGCACAAGGCAGCTGAAAAATCATCGACGATTTATCATGTGATTACGAAAAACAAATTTTATATGCATTTCAACTATCATTCGTAAAAACAGTTACTTGCAAAATAAGCGACATTTACATATTGTAACTCGTGATGTTTAATAATTTAATTAGAATAAAATAATGTAAACGGTAAACGAATATACAGACTTAAGTTATTCTCGTGTTTTTTATTCGATCTATATTAATGTCGGCGCTCAATCACAAAGTATATTACAATAATAAAAGATAAAAAGAACAAGAAACTTTTCAAAATCCACTTCCATTTGTTACAAGTGTATATATATATATATATATATATATATATATATATATATATATATATATATATATGTACACGTTATCGAACTACAGAAGTTTTTTTTAAGCAAACAATGTGCGGTAAAAAAAATTTTAAAAAAAGAAATAAGATCACGTAACGAGTGCAGCTTAAGTGCCAAACAGCTACTTTATAACCCATACCTTGGATCAAACAATGGAAGTATCTATACTTAATATCTACGTATACATAAATAATGTACTTGCCAAAATAAAATGTTATCGTGTGTATATAATTTAAGAGACTGTGAACTTTGGCACTTAAAAAAACATTAACAAATATTTCTACAATACATCTGATATGACAATGCGAAGAAACAAGACGAGAAAGCTATTATATATATATATATATATATATATATATATATATATATATATATATATATATATACATATAGCTTTATCAAAGATGAAATGACTATATTCATCTTATAGAGCGAGGTGATATCAATTATTATACAAACTTCAATCGCTGGTTGATTAACAAAACAAATTGCCGTGAGAATACAGAATCCTGTTGCGCGGCTAGAATTTTCCTGTCAAAATTCAGCAACAGAAATAATATTCATTCAGAATATTAACGTGTTTTTAATAAATTTCCATCCGCAGTGTTTTAAAAATATTGATCTAAATTATAGTTTTATTACACATAACATTATGGGAAAATTCGATGCGCGCAAATAATAAAGTATAGGTGCGAGGATGCAAATTATAGAATCTCGCAAGTTGAATAAAATTGAAAGTATAATTGTTATTCCAAAAGATGCATTAACAAGATTTACACATTGAATTTGAATTTTATCCCGTACGCATACAAAATTTTTAAAAAATTATTCAGATCTCTGAATACTGCGCTAAGTAATGAGGAAACTTCAATTTTTGAATTTTAGATAAGTAGTTTCATCGATTGCTCTCAAATATGACTAAGAAATGCGCTATTGTTGTTCATCGTGTACGAAAAGATTATTACGAATGCACGATTGAAATACAAATTACCGATATTATATAGACAAGGAGAATAAATGCTTAATCGATGATTTATCCAATGTTGAATCCCATGAAATTTTTATAAACAACCTTCAAACTAGGTATTGTTACTTTTTAATCCAAATAACGACTAAATACATTTAGAGAGACGTTTTATTCGTGATTTATCGACCAGTTGATAGTAGTATAATTTAATTTAAAATTGAAATTCATATACCACCAGAGGTACTAAATGTTGCAAATCTTGCAAAGCATGTTTCGAAGAAATAAATAATCATTTCAATGTAAAGAGTAGAAAATCAACTAACAACATTGTATTTTTAACGTACAAATTCTTCGAAATTCTATTGATACGTGATAACTACAGGAGAAATGTCATAGAATTCTCAGAATTAATTGTATAAATTTTATTTACAATTTTATATGAAATTTTTTAATAAGCATTCATACATCAGGATTATTATCTACGATATATCCCAAAATTAGAAAAAAATGTATGAAACAAAAATAGATTCGAAAAAATTTCTCATTTGTAATATTTACTTTGCTGTAATTAAATATAATTTTAATAAATATAACATCAAAACTTTTTATAATATAATTATTATCCTTCCTGTAACTTTTACTTTCATTTAAAGTATTAAATTATATTTGCAGTTAGTAATTATTTAATAATATAATTATCATATATTGTTAAGTAGAGATATCAAATAAATGAAATTAAATGCCAGAGTGGCCTCTATAAAAGTTCTTACAAAAAAATATTTTCTTCGTAATTTAGATACTATTTGTCATTTTCAAAACTGCAGTAATTACAAAAATTAGTAGCTAAATTCCGATTTTCTTACATATTTACACCAAAGGCATCATTGTTATCACAGAATTAAATCAGTAGAAAATTAAAATATCACGTTAGCTCTGCTCCTTTCATATTTTCGAATAATCCATAATCGGATTTTTCAATCATACCAAAGTTTAAGTCTTTGCAAAAGCTACAAACAGTTTCATCGTAAACTTGCAAAGTACACGATTCATGCCTCCACCGACCACTACAATCTTCGTATGCATACTTTAAATCAATGTTATCATCTATAAAGAACTCAGGTCCTCCTTCACAAACATCAACAGAATCAAATTGATCGACGCACAATTTCACGTTTTCAATTGAGAACAATTTTGGTGAATCAAGAAAAGGTTTTCCCATTAAGTATCCTTTCATACTTAAATCATCATGTATAATGATCTGTAACACAGATATTTTATAGTCAGAAAATAGTTTTCCTGATTAATAATTATATTATGTTTGTAAAATCAAACTAATTCAATATAATTTAAAAATTTTATATATTGATACTATAAAAAATAATTGTTTTTATTTTACCTGTTTTTTACACCAAGGATTATGAGTTTTCGAAAACTTTATTTCTTCGAAAATTAATTTATTAGAAAACTGCTGCAAACTATAACTCCATCTTCCATTTGGAGGTAATATATCATCAATTTGACTAATTATAAACTCAATTGTTAAGTCTGAGGCTAATTCATTTTCCATTTGTACATAAGAATATGTTTCTAAATTATTACTTGAAATATCTAAAAATATTAAATTCACTTTTATTTTTTATTAAATATTAAATATAAATATGCTTATTTTATTATTCTGTATGTCAATTATAAAATTTAATTAGCTACTTTATATACCTCTAGAAGAATACAATTAAAAATATATCTTCAAAATTACAATAATTAAGTTTATACGTTTTTGGAGATATATTATGTTTTTAAGAAATTCAAAAATGTAAATTAGTTACTCATTCAACTACACTCTAACATAGAGAGATTTTAACCTTAAAACTCTATGGACAAACTCGATGGCAAAAACAAATATACTTTATGAAAATGAAGTACCTGTTGGTAAGAAAAATATGAATAACATTATTAGCTTTAAAAATACAAGTATTAAAAAATTCCATTGCTTATAATAAATATAATTTAATAACAAAACACTATTTAATATCTTAAAAACACACAAAAAATTGAAAAAAATTTCAATGTCTATTTTAATGGACAAAAAAATTTTAATTTGATATATGGTAATATAGTGTTTACATCTACAACTGACATGTACATTCAGCACAGTTATACTATTATTTAAATTATACATTACTCTTATTTTGAAAGAGAAATTTTTTCCTGATACATCAATTATGTTTATCTTTAAAATTATGTGTAAATCAATTAATATAACTAAAAACTTGGCACAAAAAAATTTTTATTTTAAATATATAACTTTAAGATGTTTTTAATTATACAACAAATTTTAAAATAAAAATGTATGTAATTAAAATAAAATGTACCATTTCTATTTTTTACTTTTCAAACAAAATTATTCAATTATCAGATTAATAATGATTTAATAATAATAGTAAGTTACTGAATATTGCTATTCATTAGTTTTCTAAATGAACAAGTAAAGCAATCAGATGATTAAAACTAAAGAAAAAATCAAAACAATACCTTCAGCTAGACAAAGCTGATAGATTTCATTATCAATTACTATTTCTCCTTTCATGCCAGGATCAATTGCACTCACACTTTCTATTTTAACAGGAGTCGCATAATCATGGTCTTTAATTTCTACTAAATTGACTGCACTTGAAGAAGGAAAAAGTTTCTCTGATACATCATCTATTACATCTTGATTCATTGCCATGACATCTAAAAAAATTTAAATATAAATAACATTTTTAAATTACATATTGACTTAGCTATAATGTTAAGTTCAAAGCAGAGGTCGACCTTTAAAATTTTGTAGATCGGTAGAATCAGCCGTATATACAGATGAGCATGCAGCAAAAATGGTAGGAATTGAACCTTTCTCCAAGGACTTCTTTGGTAATTGTTTCTGTACAAAAGTAACAGCAATTTGCAATAAATTTATTTACAAATATTTTTAGTTACTTTTTTCAAATACAATGTTAATTATCTTATCTTGATACACCAAATCTTAATCGATAAGCCAAAATTTTGGGTCAGTATAACTGTATTCGATAGGCAAAAATTTCAAACTATATTTAAATAGTTACCACAGACCTATCTAAATATATTCAATTACAGTTGAAATGATAACACCAGCCAATCATAAAATCCGATTCAATGAAATTCAATTATTTCAGAAACACTGTGTATTAGATATAGAATCATAACCTTCCAATTATAACATCCAAAATAGAAAAACAGTCAAACATACCTCATAAAATGTTTTTCCAGCCACGTTTTTCACAGACATTTGTTCCTTCTTTAAAATATTACTTTTTATAAAATGATTTTCGCATAAATAATCATTTTTACGTAACCGAATACCCGTATTCAAATAGACGAGATTTTGCCAACGTCTAAACATAGATATCTTTTCAGGTACAATAAATAACGTAAGGCCAATGGAATCGATGGGTCCACAAATGCGACACTTTTTTTTCATTGTGGTTCGATTATCAGTTCAATACTTGCATTAAAATTAATAGGACGTTGGCGTTTCACTAAGCTAAATAAGTAGGCTGCGTGGCGCCATTGTTGTTTACAACGCTGATATCGTGCTTATCGAGGTTCGAGAAAAGAGTTAGAAACTTCGTTTAGTGGTGCCATCTATACGCATTAGAGAGATTATCGACATTATCTACTCTGCTAAGGTAGAACAAAAAGTTACCAACTAAAGTTATAACAAAATATAATTTATGTTATTATCTAATATGGGTATATACTAGAATTCAAATTATTTTAAATAAAATAAAAATTAATTATATAAGATAAATACAATTATTTGACTGATAGCAGCTGATAGTGCTAACTATCTAAATAATATTATTCATTTAATTGTCAATCAATATTTAAAAGTTTACCGTAGCTGTATATTTTACATCAATATGCTGTAAAATAAAAGAAAGAATTTTATACTATTTGTCAAAAAAAAAAGAAATAAAAATTTCAAAAAAAAATTTTAGAATTTAAATAAAGTTGTCAATTTATAGCTAAAAGCAGAAGTAGAGATAAGCAGTAGTCAACTTGATATTAGAATTAATGATTTACGCGTATACCTTTTAATTTCACCGTTTTATTCAAACTGATAATAAATGATAATAAATTTTTTATTTTTTTTCAATAACAAAAATTTAATCGCATTTGTAAACTAAAAGTTTTTGTTTAATATGGATTGGGAGGGGGTGGAAAAACGTTACGATGAACCTCGGGGACTAGACGTGGAAGGATTCAATTCTAACCAACTTCTGATACACAGTTTCTAAACCACCCCGTATTTGAAAGTTTTATTTTACCAAAGAAATGCATGAATTCTAGTTCCTCCTCGAATACAGAAACAAAGTAAAAATAAAAAAGCATTACTCACTGTTAACAGTACAATAGCCCATATGTATTTTGATATTACATAGTATACGTACCTAAAATAATAAAGTCAGTGAATAACAGAGAACATCAATAAGAATGATAAAATTTGCGATAAAAATTGCATTTATAATAATAGAAAAATAATCGATAATAATAATTTACCATGAAAACAATTCTAGGCTTTTCGTACATTTATGTAAAAAATCTTGTTAATTAATAAAAAGTTTTATTGAACACTATTTTGTAGATTTAAAGTTTATTTGTATTATAATATTATTTCTTAACACTATAAAATTAAATAATCTATTATGAGATATTCAAGCTTTCTTGCTTCTTCGAAACTCAACTCAGCTGTGCTGCTGTCAACTTTCTCTCTCTCTCTCTCTCTCTCTCTCTCTCTCTCTCTCTCTGCCCCCACCCTATAGGCAAGAGGGCGGTTGGAAGTTGAACGAGTAATAGGAAATAAGGAAGAGGCACACTCGAATTCCACTCCCCCACTCCGCAACTTCACCGCACGCGCGCGCGCGCGCGCGTTTCAGCCACCTCCTCGACTCGCCGAGCGTTAGCCGCCTTAATTCCTGGAAATAATTGAATTTTCTGATGCAAATGATGTAAAAATATTCTCAAAATTACATGAGTATAGAGTAATAGAATTTCTGCTTCACATTTTGCGATCTGTAGAGTGCGATTCGAAAAAAGTTGTCTGTTTACGGACGGTTAATATTAAAATTTTTTTCTGTATAAATATAATATAAAACACAATCATCTTCTTCCCAATGATCGCAGTATAAAAATGATAATACATAGTCAATAGCATTTTGTATTACGCTAATCGCTCTATTTTACTTTTTTGTTTCTAAAATACGCATCAAACTTCTTTTAATCTTTCATATATTAAATCCAAACGCTTACCTCTTCTACAAATCTATGCTCCTGATACTTTCAGAATGTATATGCCTCTTTCGGCGGATCGCCATATAAACGGATGATACATCTCTATATATCTATATATAATCTCAATCCGTATCACCTCTCCTTTGCCATTCTAGACTCCTAATACTTCAAAATCCATTTATGCTCCCTTAGACGGATCTTTAGCGCCGATGCAGACACGTACACAACCCAATAGTTACACACCTCCTTTACTATTCTAATCCCCTAATACTTTCATAATACGCGACCGCCTCATAGCAAACTTCCGATATGAATATATGTAACAGATGCTCGTTCTACCTCTTTTGCTATTTTATGCTCCTGATACATTACGAATGTATATGTCTCTCACAGTCGATCTCCGACGCTGACATATACATAAAACAAAAATTGAAGCAAGTCCGATGCTAGTGTCGATTTATTAACCAATGCGCAATAAATAGCCAATCGAAAACGCAGATCTTTGATTTTCGGCCGGGAGGCCCGGGGGACTTGAAAAATGAACGGGTTGCGAAAGAAATAGGAGGAGAACGAGCGCTGATTGTTTGCTTTCAATCTCGTAAGAAAGTTCTTGTCATTGCCTTCTTGTTTACCAAAAACTGCGGATACGGTATTGGCGGAAGAGACAATGAGACAGAGAGGCGTGTGAAACGTCCTTTGCTTTTACAGTTTCGTTTCGATTCTCGCGCAGTGGCGCGTGTGTGACGACTGCAAATGGGGAGGATGCCTGTTTCCTCAGGCAGAGCCAATGCGTATAATTCGACACGCGGGGAGGTCCCAGAGCGCGGCCGCGTTTTTAACGCGTTTTTATTATCGATGGACGAATCGCGCCTAAGTTGGTCACCGCACCACGATAAGGCTTTCGCGCTATCGAAAACAATTCGCTAAGCAAAATGATTGATGCTCGTTTCATCCTATTTCTTACAAAGTCAGCCTCTCGATCGGAAATCCATATTCGGCCTTTTTGATTGGCTATTAAAAATGTTGTTCGATAACTCGACAACAACAACGATACAGTCAATTTTTCTTATTAGCGCATTTAGATTTTTATAATTTATACAGATATTGTAATGTGTTAGTCAGGTGGGGGATATCTGGTGTATATATGTATATATCAATATGAATCGGCATCGGAGATTTGTCGAAAGAATCATGAATGCTTTCAACAATTGGGAGATTAGAAAAGCGATGGAGGTATTACGAAGTTCAAATTTTTATACATATGTCAGCCGAAGTAGAAACGAGTTCGGCCTGTACGGAGGCCAGAAAAGTAAAGGCGGTTTATAGAACTCGGCGTCTGCCCAGAAGCGCACGCATTATTCAAAGTATCAGGAGCGTGGAATAGCGAGAGAGCTGGCAAGAGTTACCATTGTAGACATAGAGATGTGTAAGAGGTATTCGAAAAGGCGGAGCGACGATCGCGACGCAATGATCTTCCTTACTATTGAAAACAGACAATCGATGCTCCTCCCATTTCCTTCGGAGCCCGAAGCGAGTCCCCGCCTTAATTTTTTCCGGTCCCGGCCTCTCCACTAGAAAATCCAAAGCCTGCGTTTTCGATTGGCCGTTACGCATTGGTTAATAAATCGACAACTAACAACGATCTAACTTAAATTTTCTTTTTATCGGCGCCTTCAGATTTTTATCATCTTTACTGATATGGTAATGCGTCTAAGCGGTTCTGGGACATCCGGTATATATTTATCGGAAATCTGCCACCTCTTATAATATTATAGTCTCCCGATGCTCTGATCTTACTATACTGTGCCAAACGGTATTCTTTTATGCTGCACGAGGGGTGATAATGTACAACTAACTATATATATATATATTGTATAAATGTTCCTTCCTCTTTTATTGTTATATACTCCTGCTACTTCAAGTTGACTGTTCCCGCTGTGAACCCTAGAATGAAAAAATTTACTCTCGCGGACGTACCTCGTGTATGACGCACATATACGCACGATGGCAGGACACACAGGCGAACAATATGCATTGTCGAGACCTCCTTTACTCTCATATATTCCTCATTAGCAGAGAATTCAAAAGAGCAGTTTGGGCGTCTTGTACGAAAGTACAGAATCGTAATCAAAATTATTTACCACGTTTTTTTAATAAAATGTCAGTTGAACAGTTAAAATGTTGGCTACGCTACAAAACAGCTTAGTTGCCAATAATAGTATATAATAATAGGTAGTTCATGATACATAAATGAATGCATATCAATTTATTGCAGTGTATTGCAGGAATCTTTTGAAAAATTAAAAGTGATACTTCATTCAGTTAAAATTTAAAATCCTAGTTCGCATCTTTATACTTATTAAAAGGATTGTCAAGATGCTGCAATTGATCTTGATATATATCTAATATAATATGAGTATAATAATCTTGTACATAGATTTGCTCTGGTTTTCGAGTGCTGAACTTTTCGGAAAAGGTCATAAAAAATTCTGTATTTCATTGGCAACCTTTATATAACAAAATTGCCTTTCGTTTGCAGTCCCTTCATCCGATAACGTCCGATAACACAATTTGTAAAACTTCTAGCAAAACAAACGAGCGCGCGTCAACAACAACGAACAAAGTAAAGTACGCCTACATGCACCCCCCCCCCCGCCCCGCGGGGGCTCCCTTCTGTAAAAAACAAAAAACAACAAGCACATGCACAAGCAGCAGCCAATAAGCGGAGGTCAGAGAGAGAGAGAGAGAGAGAGAGAGAGAGAGAGAGAGAGGAGAGAGAGAGGGAGGGAGAGAGAGAGAGAGACAGAGAGACAGAGACAGAATACCCATAGATACACTGTATACGCAACCGAGTGAAGTTCCGTCTGAAATCCCACTTTGTAAAAGCGCGCGTAATCGCCAAAGTCCGCCCATACTCGTATCCCAAGAATGTCATTTTTCCAATTACACGGGTTTTCTCCCCCCCCCCCCCCACTCTCTCGCTCTCTCGCACTAGTACTTTTTTTTTAGCACGACCGGTGTGGTTAATGGAATTTTAGATGAGCCGGATTACTCACCGACGCCGCTTGCCCTTATGGCAATATTCGACGAATACATCCAGCTCTTTCTCCCTCTCTCTCTCTCTCTCTCTCTCTCTCTCCCTCTCCCTCTCTCACCCACTCGCTTTCTATCTTTCACGCTCGCGCTTGCAGGAGCTCGAGAGGCTTTTGACGGACGCGGCCTATTCGTCCGAAGGTGACAATTTTTCGCGCCACCGAATTCGTTTCGTTCTCTATGTTCCTCGTTCGATTTTCTTTCCGTATCTAGAATTCTCGTTTTTATTTATTTTTTCCTTCGTCACTTCGCTGTTTTTGCTGTTGACGCAGTGGCGGTGTAGTGAGAATCACCAAGCTATATACATACATAGATATATGGGTATATGTGTGTGTATATGTATGTATAAACGCGGGGAGATTATCGGTGGCGCAATGGATTTTTTCTCTTCGGCTCGCTCGAGTTTTTGGTTGATTATTTCCTCTGTCCACGTGACGTTTGCAGTTTAACACGTGATATGTCACGATCTGGCGTTCGTTAAGCGTACTGTAATGTTGCAAATGAGAATGTAAATATTACGCCATCACCCTCGATTTGTTGAAGCGAAGCGAGCAATTTTTTTGATTAAACAGTATAATAACGCGATTCGAAATATTAATAATGATTGGAACAATAATTGTTAATAATAAAATGTATGCTGATTATGTCGAACTTTATTTATTTCTAACAATATTTAGATCTTGGTTCAGTAAGCTGCTTCATCACTTGTCTAGACAAGTATAATTCGTACAAAAATTCGTTGTCAATTCAATTATTAGCTGAAATTAACTGAAAAGAAAAATAATAAATTAACATTATCGTACCATTAATCCGTCGATGTAATATAACATTAAGGTGAATTCCAAATATTAAAGAAACAAAAGACTAATATTTGTAAAGTTATATATTTCAGAACAATATATTATACGTAACAATATTCAAAAACGGTCTTATCTTCGTTTTAAACAATTCATCATTTACTCATCCTTATTTTTTACGTATTTCTCGGGTCGGACTTAATTTGTATCCGAGTTAGAGAGAGAGAGAGAGAGCGTGGGAGAATTTTCATATTTCGCCCATCATTTTCCCAGTGAGAAACTGGCAACGATGGCGCAAGCTGCCAAATGCTCCTCCTCCATCTCCTCCTCATACCCCCCGCCCCTCACTTTCCGCGTTCGCCGACAATTTTTCCCGAGAAATGTGCGCGGGCTGTTGGGCCTTTCTTCCCTCCGCACACCCTTTCGCGTCGAAATTATTTTCGCGAGCGCGGTTTAAGTCAATTAACTCGCTATATATATATATATATATATATATATATATATATATATATATATATACACACATACCGAGAGGGAGAGGGAGAGAAGAGAGAGAGAAGAGAGAGAGAAGGCGTAGAAATAAATTTCGCATATTTTTAACACTGTTTGCTATATATATATATATATATATATATATATATATATATATATATATATATATATATATATATATGTATATGTACTTTATTTAACGTTCACGCAACCACCCAGCGGTCCCTCAGTCATCTTCTCTCCACCCCCTCGTCGTCCCTCCCATCGTATGATGCAGAGTCGTATAGCGGGGCAAGCGGCGGCATCAGCATTTGTTTGTCCGGAGTTACGTGTACGTGCGGGATGGCAGGGGGGGGGGGGGTGAAGCGCTTCGTGTAAATTTTTCACGAGACTCGCGCTCGGCGCGCATATATGTAAATGTTCGACGGCGAAAAATGTAAATTTTGAATTGCCGCGCAAATGAAACTGGGCAGGGGGTGAGCGCCCGCGTGCGAGGGCTGCGAGGGGCGAAGGGAGATCGCGAATGTGCGTGTATTATAGATGTATACGTGTATGTTGCCATCTTTTCTCTCGGTCCAACGTTCGCTCTCGTTCTGACTCCCTTATGTATATATACTGTCTTTTTGACAAATGCTTTTTGTTTCGTGTGCGGGATAGAGACGCACAGAGGCAGGCGGCCCCGGAATATTAAGCGGGGCATTTTTCTTGAGCTCGCGGGCGTCGAAGGTGGGGGGTGGAGGGCGGGTGGCTCCGCGAAAGTTCTTTTTTTTTCTTCCTTTTTTGTTATGTTGTTGGGTGTTTTTAAAAAGCCGATTTATCAGGCCGGGTCCCTCTAATAAGACAGCAACCCCCAGCGTCGGGGCTGGCTTTTGGCTTTAACAAATAGCGGCGCGTGTATACAAGACAATGAATGAAACAAATGGCATTCTTAGGCGCAAAAGGCTTGCGCCCGGCGGCGGCACGCGCCAATGCAATTCCTCAGTCCTGGACTCGGGAGCCTTCTTCGTCCCTCCCCATCCTCCACCTCAAGGCAGCTTCGCCCGCCGAGGAAGCTCGGGGTGATCTTCGACATTTCTTCGTTGGGGGGAGGGGAGTTGGAGGAGGAGAGGAGAGAGCGATGAGGCTGAACTTTGGCCCATTGCGAGGACGATCGCGTTCCGGAACTATGGGTATAGTTGATGATTCTATTTTTCGGACGATATCTCCCTACTGAACATAAAAAAGGACGTGGGATTAAATTGCGCCGCTCCCTTGATGTAATGTAAAATAAGAAATAATAAATTTCGCTTAGGCTACAAAATTTGTTTTTTCAATTTATATAAATAATTCGATTATTTTCAAATTTCATTGCTCAAAATACTTATACCGTAAAGTATAAATAATAATACTGATAGCATAAGGTGTAAGTAGATTATAAATTATTATAAATTATAATAATTATACCATAAGATATCATGAAGCCAAGGATCTGTAGATATTAGAAGCTAGAAAGCAGTTTGATATTTTTTTCATAATTCACATAGAACACAAAATACGGATAATAAATATTCAATTAAATTTATATAATTACCTCATTTAAGCACACACTAATATTTACTTCTTATAAATGTTTCAAAAATTGTATCTGGCAAAATATTTTGATAACAGTAACTAACTTATTGTAGATTTTGATTATTAATCTGAAATTTACAATTGATACACTTGTAATGGATGTAATAGAATTAATAATTAATAATATATATATAATTCTGCAAGAGCAAACCATTACCTGATTTTTCTTTAAATTACAGAAAATGTTTAAATTAAAATGTGAGGAGAAGCGAAGGATTTGCTTAAAAACCTTTGATATTTGATTGGACGTAATTATACTTATCTACGAATAATTTTCTTAAATATATGATACACTGTAATTTCACAAATTGCTACCCGATAACGACGAATTAGTAAACACGCAAGATCGAATTCTTCAACGCGAATTTCGTAAAATAGAAAGTACCTTCTGACCTCGCTTCGTGCTCCTATACTCGACTCCCCCTCCTCCCCGCAATTGCCGACTGACCGATCATTAAACCTTCAGTCGCTAAGAAGCCCGTGCCGAGCTATCGATATCGTTAGCGTTCGAGACCGCAAGCCCCGTTGTGGAACGGTTGTAATTCGAGACAGCGGCCGTTAAACGCGTATACGTACACTCGCGTACACGCGCGCAGTCCTGTCTCTATAGATCTTCGATCGCACGAGGTCGCTCGTAAAACGGCGCGAACTGAGCCCCCGCCCTCCCAGCCCAGTCGAGCGCTAGCAGTCGCGAGGCTGCTGCCGACGACGTCGTTCGGCCCATCCCCCTGCCCCTCTCCCCAACCGCCGCGAGGATCGATTCATTATACCCCGGGTGCCGCGTGAATAAGTGATACCGCGCGCGCGTACGTACCGCCCCTGGGTCCATCGGTCCCGCGGGCCGAGAGTGATTATTCCGCCCGTCGCCCGGCAGCGGGGGAGGGGGGCTCGGGAAAGCGAGCCCCAGAGGAGAAAGAGAGGGGGTGGGGATGGGGGGGGGACGAGAGAGACCGCGAGGACGGCCGGCTCGTATATCCTCCTTTATCTGCATCATTGATGATCGGAGAGCGGGGTCTCTATCCCCGTGTCGTCTCCTCGGTGGCGCGGCTCGAGACGCTACCAGAAGTAAGGGCGTAGGGGGGCGAAGAGGGCCGTAATATTCGTTAAAAATTGACGAACGTCTCGAACGGTCCTGGCGGCCCCGGGGCCGGCGGGGGGGGCGGGGGTGGCGGTGTCTGCGTATCCGAGAGTCCCGATCGGCGACGAGAGCTTGGATTGGGCTCTCGTCGATTCGCGGCCCGTAAATGTGCGAGGCCGATAATTGATTCGGAACGGGTCTGAGGGGCAGGGGGGAGCCGGAGTCGAGAATCGCTCGGATTCATTAATTTCTCAAGGCTTCGTCGAACGGCCACGAGGACTATGGCCGAGGGTGGGGGGGGGGAGACGCTTTTGTTTTATTGCCGGTCAGGGGTGCGCGGGAACGGGACGTTACCCCCGTCTCTCACTCTCTCTCTCTCGCTGCCGCTCCCCCTCTCTATCGTATACGTTTTCGGATTTCTATTATTTTATCGGATTATAGTAATAGACCGATACTACAGTTTTAGCGTAAATATTAACACGTTGCAATGTCACGCGTATAACATATCACGTAATTGTCAAAATTTAAATTATTATCAAATTTATCGAGCCTTCCGTTCTTAACAAATTCAAAACTCGACATTTTTCGTAAATAAAAGCCTTTTATAATGCAACAGGAACCGTAACTGCTGTGTTGAAAACTCTCCAATACGGGGATATTTCACTATTTCATCGTTATTGGATAAATAAATAAAGTTAAATTGAATGATTGAAGCACAAGAGTTGAGCCAAGTATAATATATTTACTTCCTCTTTGGGAAAAGCCTTCGAAGGCATAAAATCTTCACGAAACGTATGACGATTATTTATTGGATATTAAATGATGCGCATGATGAGTAAAATTAATGATTAGTTTTTGTAAATCGTATTGGAAATTGAAATAAAATTCGCGACCCTATCTTCAATGTGTAAACCATGGAAGTTTTATATCAATATTTGATGTACCGATCAAATTTAAAATTCACCTCTTGACAAAGGAAACAAAAAAAAATCACTCTTATCTTTATCGTATTTCTCGAAAGCGCGATCCGAGCGCTTTTGAAATAATCTCCTCCCTCCCCCCCCCCAGACTATCGTCAAATCCACAAAGTTCGCGCGCGCATCCATCGCGAATGCTGCTCGCTCGGTTACGAGCACCGCGAGGGCAAAAAAAAATTTCCCCGGCGCGATAAAAAAGTGGGGTGAGTGAGTGAGTGAGTGAGAGAGAGAGAGAGAGAGAGAGAGAGAGAGAGAGAGAAGAGCATGGAAAAAACTGCCGAGCAGTTCCGCTCCCGTCAGTTCTTAAGTGCGAAGAGAGAAAGAACGAGAGAGAGTGCTGCACTCGGCGCTCTTCAACCCTTAACTCGGTTTACCGCCCCCCGCCCCGACCCCCGACTCCGTGTAGACGCCGATACCCACGACGGCCGGGAGGGGGTTGGAAAGCAGCTCGAGCGCCTCGTCCGACGCGGAGTTTAAGTATTCCGCGCGTCGCGACGCCTGCCCTCCGCCCCCCCCCTCCCATCCAAAAACCCCCTCCCTCCGCCAGCTAAAACGACCGACGAGAGATGGATGGATCGCCGACCCTGCGGAGATAATCGGGTGAAGCGAGGGCGCCGGGCGAGCGACCTCGCGCGAGTCTCGATATCGGCCCGATGCGCGGCTCTTCTCCTCCTCCTCCACCTCCTCCCCCCCCGCCGTAGCTGTCGCCCGCACCTTCGCGCCGTATCGGTGGCACGTCCCCCGAGGGGGAGACTCGGAGTATTCAAACCGGCGGCACGGACGACACGGGCGCTTAACTCGATAGGGAACTTGGGAACCGGGTGTCGGGCGACCTTTTTTCCTGACATCTCCCCCCCCCCCACCACTCCCTCGCCACCGTCCGACTTTCTCAGACTCCCCCTCCCCCCCTGTCCCCGATGTACCTGACTTAACGCCGAGTTTAACTACTGGAGTCGGATGTCGCCCTACAAGCGGCTCGCCCGTCGCGACGATTCTGCATGCGGCAAATTGGATTTGAGAACGGACGCGCGGGCCACGCGCGCGCGCGCGCGTGTGTGTGTGTGTGTGTGTGCGCGCGCGTGCGCGTCTACGGAGAAATGGAGTTTTACGGATGGAGGTGGGGCGATTTTTGTCCCTTCCGCGTGTGTCAGCGAGACTGCCGGATGCTCGAGCCCATTCGAATTAGTCGATCGGACCGTTGGAATTTTTCTATGTATGTAGGGCATTGAAGGCTGCGCGGAGGCGCGCGCGATCTTCCGTCGTCACAGACGAATAAAGTTAAATTATAATAATCGCTGGGACTACGAAGAATAGACCGCGTAGATTTTTGTGCGTTGATTAAGGAGATATTTCATTAAAAACAATAGATGTACGTATATAATATCAGAAAAGGGAAATTCTAATAGTACATAACGCTACCGGCGTCTTGAACAATTATACAAGCAGTGGCGTTAATCTCTATTCGTCCCTACCGCCCCACCTTTATACCTTTTATAATATTGTTCTCTTTTGGTTATTTTTCGCGCCTTCTACTTTTTTTACCTGATCCACATAAGCTCGATCACTCGCAGTCTCTCTCTCTCTCTCTCTCTCTCTCTCTCTCTCTCTCTCTTTCTCTCTATCTCTCGATACACTCCAACAATAATATTATTTCCAAAAAGGTGACGGTATCACATAATGCCATGAAAAACAAGCTCGAGTCCAATTCCCAGTTCTAATTAATGGACGAATGGCGCTTTATTAAAACGTAATTGTTCGATTAGCGAGAGAAGTGTGTAAATCGGCAATTGTTAGTTTGTTGAATGAATTGTGTTAGGTGAAGTGCAAGAACCGTGTGGCAATGACTCGAATCGTGGATTTATTGAAATTAATATTTGAATATGATTAGCCGTGGACTAGCTGGTACACACGTACGAACGCGCGCGTACAGTTGGTCAATAGTGTATTGAGTTTAATTATGGTACAAGGAAATAAACGGACCGTCGATAAATTTAATTCGATATGCTTCTTTATTTAATCGATTATACCGCTCTCGAAAGGAGAACCGGTCGGACTGACCGTCTAGGCAAGACTGGCTGAAAGTTTTTCGCTAGCTATTACGTGTACATACAAAAGAAAACGAAAGTTCGTGGACATTGACTATTTCAAGGTAGAGATATATTAAGACATTTATGATTCGTTCTTTCGATATCGATAAGGGAGGGATGTGGAAGTCTTTACGCTGTAAATATCCACAGTTGTTTCCTTAATGACGGTACATACCCAAAAAATTCTGATAAGGTTATATTTCAATGGAAATATATATTGCATAGTTCTTCAAAAATAATTGTCGATAAATAGGAGAGCGTGGAAAAACAATTGTGTCCCATTAAAATTGCTTTAGAAATTTCATTTACATGCTCAAATTCGAAAATACCGACAAAAAAACAGCGAAAAGGAAAATCCAATGTTGGTCCGAATAATTTATCATAGCCTGCCGTAATTACTCATCCGTCAATTGCTATTACTACGTCCGCGAGCTTTTCGAAAGCAAACAAAATCAAAAAAAAAAAAAAAAAAAAACCCGAAAGGCACTTCGAAAAAACATCACACCCAATCGAAAATCGCGATTCCGAGTCGTCTCGCGGGTCTACCGCGCGCGAGATCCGCCTCCCGCCCCCCCCTGCGCGCTTAAAGGATAGACGTAAAAACGGAGACGAGAACGAAACAAGAGTGAGCGCGACAAAAGACCGCGTCAAGGAGGATCCGTCGCGTACGTACTGCCCGTCCGACCGTGATGCGAGGCGAGCGCGTCAGGTCTTGGATTACGGCTCGACCGACGCCCGCGGACGGGGGGGGGGTGGGCGGCGGCGAGGGGGAGGGTGAGCGAAAACATTTAAATATTGCATTCGTTCGGGGCGCGCCCCCGCCCTCCGCCGCGCGAGGGTAGAGTCAAGCGACGAGAAACGCACGTGCGACCGCGCGCGGAGGTAGTGTGTAAGAGACCGCCGTGGGAGGAGTTGTGCGGAACGGCCGTGGAAAAAGAGCGGCTACCGTAAATAATACGAAAAATGAGCTGGGACTCGTACATTCCTCGTGTGTGTGTGTATATATATACACACATATCTGGTGTTTCCGTCTCTCTGTCTCTCTCTCTCTCTGCTCTAGTCGCGAGATCGTCCTTACACCTCCTCCCTCTTATCCCGACGCCCTCCTACGGAAGGGCATGAACACGTATAACCGCGGGGAACGAGCGCAGGGAGTCTCGAGGTGCTTTCGCGAGCTTCTTTCACGGTGACTTACGGTGACGAGGCACGAAAGAGAGGCAGAGGGAGAGAGGAGAGAGAGAGAGAGAGAGAGAGACGGGCCAATGCCTTGACCTCCGTTTCGAGCTTCAGATCAGATGGTGAGGGAGATACATCGTGGTTGTGCTGTTCATTATTTTCGTACATTCATCCGAATAAGACTTTAACGAGGTTACAAAAGAAAAATCATAAATTAAGTTGATTGAAAGAAGTGTTTATATCAATATCTTTTTTTTTTGAAAAATAAGAAAGATTTGTCAATTTACGAATAAAATATGCCACATTGTTTTGGAATTATACGTTCTGAAATCAACGGAATATCCAAGTACATTATCAAATGACATTAACATCTCAATTTCTGACTCGAAAACAATGTACGGGACCGAGAGAAAATAATCCCTGACTTAAAAATCAATTTCACCAACAGTTTGATGATCTATCAATTTATATATTAATATAATTTTTTAATTAAATTCATCAATTTTATCATACCGTTCAGTGCTAGTCAATGACTCTTTTTCTTTTTTTTTTTTGAAGCAAATGAATAGAGATGTATTATCGATAACGGTGTCTAGAAAATAAAATAATACAAAACTTCGACTATTTGCTTCCTTTTCTGCTTCAATTTTAATCTCCGAATTTCACCACAATTCCGATCTATTCGAATATTACGTATAAAAGTTTAACTAGAAAAAAATTTTCATTCCATCGGGCAGTATGTTCGTATCAGAAAAAACAGGTCACGCGACTGAACTGTAAAGCGAACGAAAGAAATGCGTACACTTTGGATTCGTAAAAGTGCCCCCACTCGAAAAACGTAATCCCAAAAATTATAAAAACCACAATCACGCTCGGGCTCGGTACGGTCTGTACGGGGACGAAAATTAAAATTCCTAAGCTATGCGCCGAGCACCGAGTGCGATTATACGCACACAGGGGCGCACGCGCAACAGACTATACGTGTAAAGTACCAACGGGGTAACTTACCCGGCACGGCAACGCGATGGCTTTTAACCCTCTGTCTCTCTCTCTCTCTCTCTCTCTCTCTCGCCTCCCATCCCCGTTCCCTCTCTATAGAGGTGGGCTAGAGAACGGCTCCGAGTAAACCTAAGCGCGGTAGGAGAATAAGTATATATATATATATATATATATATATATATATATATATATATATATATATCTTCGAAGGCGGGTTGGCCTCGCAGGAGCCGTGACTACGTTAACAGTCATAAGGTGCGTACGTACATCGAGCATCGTGGCTCTCTCTCTCTCTCCCTCTCTCACCCTCGCGCGGCGCCGACCGCGCACGGCCCGCCTGCGCCGGGAACGCGAGCGCGTCGGATCGCTGGGCAAGTCGCGGGGGACGGAGCGTCGTTCGCTCGAACTGCCGGGCGACGAATGCGGATGTGCCGGGACCGGGTGGGTATGGTAATGGCCGACGTATCGACACGCGATGGACGTAGACGGAGGCCGTTCTAGCCGCCGCGGCATCTCTCCGCGGCGTTTTACATTTATATATATATATATATATATATATATATATATATATATATATATATACATATAAATATGCTTGCGATGAAGACTGAAATGTCGATAAAGTCAGGCTGATGGGAAAAGCGCTGCTTGGTTAATGATTCATTTATTCCGTTCGCGTCAACTGCTCGAATTTCGTTGTTACAAGTCCATATTTATACGAGGTTGACCGCCTCACCGTCTATCGTACAACCCCGCTTCTAAGTCCCGTTTGATAAGTCCACGGTGTCTGCTTGTCTCGTAAAATTTTTCGGAATCGTCTCGCCGCATCGAAGGGGGGGGGGCGCCGTGAACGGCGAACGAAGTAAACTGCCTTCTGTCAAGGTTATCGAGGGTAATAAGTTCGCCGTTCGGTGCAATACAGTAGCCCGTATTCAAAAAGGTTGACATAGGATTTTTAAATTCAAATTTTTATTTTATAATGCTCTCTAAAAATTATAGAAATTAAATCACTTCGAGACTGATCAGTGAATCGCGCAATTCTTCCACGAGTATCAAAAGAAACATTGTTCTCGCAACGACTCAAGTTTCAGTGACTTAGATTTAACAATTCATATTTCAAATTTGCATCTAAACGAAATAATACATTCTAATTCCACGCTTTCATCGGATACTTGCGCTCTTTGGGATCTCTTTTGGAGAAAGATCATTAAAAATATCTTGAGACACAATACGCGTATTTCATTTTTGTAAAATGATGCCTCACGATTTCTTGGAAATTTTGCAAAAATTATATTTTACGTCAAAGAAATTTTTGTATATAAAAAAAAAAAAACAAAAAAAAAACAAATTGGTTGATAGAAATTTTTAAAGTATTGAAACAACCACCTTTTTTTGAATATTTTTTTTCTTTCGCCTATTGGCTCGAGACACATAAGCAGCCAAAAGACCGTCGCAATCTATAAAAGTATAACGCGATATAATCTACGACTCTTCTCGTTCTGCCCCTCCCCCTACTCGACCCCCTCGCAATAAACTCCCCAATAATCACGCCCGCATTATTACGACAGCAGCTGTTCTCACCCCCCTTCCCGTCCCCTCGCCCTTCCCTACCCACCTTCGGCAGCGGGTCGCGAAAAACCAAAAAAAAAAAAAAAAAAAATGAAACGAGAAAAAAATAAATAAAAACAAAAAAAAATTGTAGAACATTGTAAAAAAAAATATCGAACAACGATATTGCATGGTCTGCAGTAGCTGAGCTACTGCACAGTGCAAGCATCTTAGGGAGCAATTGAGCAATTACAAGAACCACGAGGTTTCACCACATGTTTGACCTGCAACTGCGCGGCGCACTAACGAACGACCGACCATCTGCCTCCAGTTGCAGTTCTCCGCGAGCATTCAATCACCACGCGCCTTTTTTATTTTTTATTTATTTTTTTTTTAATTTTTCAATCCAGTACTTTTCCCACAGCGCAATTTTTTTATCGCAATTCCTGCCCTTCTTGTCGTATCGGCAAATAAATGCCTATATCGAGCAGATAACGATCGTGCGTTCTATCCGCATCTCGCTTTCGTAAAAAAAAAAGAAAAAAAAAAAAAAAAAAAACAAAAAAGACGTTGGGAAGTCATCCCCAGCTCGAGCGTGCGCGTTTCGCGATAGATGTCCGTCGTCGCGGCGCGCTCCCGAGGCCGTGGCCCCGTCGGCGGGCGAGAAAAATCACGAGCCTCCTTGGCGGTGCCGCCATCCTCTGCCCCCCCCCCCCCCACGGGTGAATCATGGGATCGACCCGCACGCGTCGCAGAGTCCCGCGCGTTTAATATGTAAGCCCCCGCACTCGCGCATCCACCGTCCGTCTCTCTCTCTCTCTCTCTATCTTTCGTCTCTCTATTAGCGCTCGAGCCCGAGCCATTATGCCGGCGCGCATACCAGGAACGGGAGAGGGAGAGAGAGAGAGAGAGAGCGGACCATCGTCAATCTGTTAATCAGCGCGCCTACGCAACTATCTATCCCGCTCTCTCTCTCTCTCTCTCTCTCTCTCTCTCTCACTCTCTCTCACTCTCCCTTCCCCACCGCGCCAAGCGATTCTGTCCGTCGACGGCTATACGCAGCACCCCCGCGTCAATTAATCTTGCCCAGAATGCAATAACTGTCCAATCTGCCGGCGGCCGGGCTGCGTCACGCAACCCCCTCCCACCCTCCACGGAGCGTAGAGGCCAGCAGTCAGTGCAAGTATGCGGGAATGGGGGAGGGAGGGAGAGTTAGAGTTAGAGTTAGAGGGAGAGAGAGAGAGAGAGAGAGAGAGAGCGAACGAACGAGCGGGATGGCCGGCGCACGAGTCGGGATTCTCGCTCCGGACGGAACGACTTCTTATACATTTACCGAAGGACACGGAGGGTGGCGGCGTGGGGGAGGAGGAGGCGGACGGGAACGAATGAACTGCCGGAGGGTCGTGCAGCAGCCGCCCCGCCGGCGCAAGCGAGAGATTTTAAACTCGAGCTGGCTCCTGGACCTCGAGGAGCTATAACGAGACTGCGTACAGCCCCGTTCGTTACGGAACACGGGGGTTGGGCGGGGGTTGGGGGGGGGGTCGACGATGACAGTCCCGAGTCCTTGGCCTGGCGATTGGGAGAGATTTAGTGGAAAAACTCGTGACCGTGGACGGAAAATAATGTTACGCGTTTTTAAATGGCTATATTCGGTGAATATATATATATATATATATATATACACACACATATATATAAGTTTTTTCGTAATTTATCGAACTTTTGAGTGTATCGATAAAGTTAAAAACAATTTCTTGAGTCTCTGATATCCCGAAGTTCTCTAGATTTTATGTAAGAGAAAATTTTTGACGCGATTACCAGTGTATTTTGCCGGGAGAAAATACGACGAGTAGAACGAAGCCGAATTTGGTTAGACAGCGCTTCCTCCAACGAGCCTATTCACGAAAGTATCGAAATCCGTACAATGACGTTTGCGAATCACATTTCTCAATCGATAAATGGAATTATTCACACGGGTATACCTGCAATTTTCGATTAGCACCGTCGTATGGGTGTGGTCTGACGGTTGTATGTGTAACGCACGGAGGTGCGGGTAACACGTTTCAATAAAAGTTTTTACGGGTATTTTTAAGGAAAGATCATCCCGGCACCTCTAATAGAGAGTAGAATTTCTTATTCCGTCCTGGATATTAATATTATACGATTAAAAATGAGAATAACCAAGGAAGAATAATTTTAACAATTTCTGTAGAGATTTGAGATAAAATGTGCTACTTTACGTAGGAGCTGACTCAATACAATATATACGTTTTATATAATTTGGAAAATCAAAAAAAAAAAACATTGATAATTTTTCCAATCTATTTGTTTGGAATTAAAAGTTCTACTCATATCGACTTCGTAAATTAAAATACCAAATATTTTGTCTTGTCCCCTACAGTCGATTGCAATGCAGCGACATTGCAATCATTGCAATGACAGTCGGACTGCCCGTGCTTACAGCCACCCCCGTTCGATCTATTTGCTTTTAACGGAAAAACTATTACCGACCCTGTATGAAAAGTCTTTATTCAAGTTTAATTAAAAAAAATGCGACTTGACGAATTCAACTAAGTCGTATAAGTTGGGAACCACAACGAAACGATTGTAAATGAACATAACAAACGAGTTTTCAAAATCCATTATCTTGAGCACAGCAGTAGCGCAAAATTAACAAACGAGAGAATGAGAAAGAGCCCCGTCCCTAATTAATAATCCCGGCAGTCATTATCCCGCCGTCACTCTCTCTCTCTCTCTCTCTCTCTCTCTCTCTCTCTCTCTCTCTCTATTCCACGCTCAATATTTACCGTAAACAATAAATTAAAGCGCAATGGCCGAAAAATCGCCAATGGGATTTAAGCGTAAAGGCATTATTATACGGGGTCGAAGGGCGCCCCCCGCCGGGAGCTCCACTCCACCCCCCCCCTCTACGCCGGCGGTATGCCTATATCCATATACACGCGGAGCCTCCGACGCGCGACGCGAGCGAAACGAAAGTGGAATAATAAAGGGGAGGTGGGGCGGAGTAGCGAGAGCAAGGACGGCAAACATATTGGACCTTTGAGAGCGGGACAGTTTGCTTAATTGCCGGCGGTGACAATTTTTGTTATTGCCCAGAAGCGAAACGCGCGCGGGGACGATACGGCCTTGCCGGGGCGGGAGCAGTCCCACACGTATGTATTCGCGATTTTCATTAATCAATTTTTTTCTCCTTTTTCCTTTTACTTTTTTTTTTGATTTGTTTTTTTTTTTTTGATCCTTTTTCCTTGCGAGTCGGAGGACCGACCGCGCGGGACCGTCGAGCTTTTGCGCGTCCTGGCCTTTTTTTTCTTTTTTTTTTTGTTTTTTTTTTTTCGAATTCCATCCGAAATAGTTGGCTTTTCGTACATTCTGTCGATGTTCGTCGATATTGCATTGGAAAAAAGAGTGTCTCGCGCTTTCCGAACGGGCTAGTAATAATCGATTTAGAAGATTTTTGGTACGCGCGCGTACATGTTGCACTTTATTGCTACAGTTTTCATATTTTTCTTTTTCTTTTTTTTTTTTTGGTACTAATTGTAACTAATTCTGAGATTTTGGCCACTTCGAGACTAAAGGAATTCGATCGCTTTACGATTTCTTCATCAAATAATGAAAAACGCTCAATTATAAAATTATCGCCCTCCTGTAGAAGTTTTGATATTTTTAAGTTTCTACGAGGGCTATTAAAATTATTTGTCCATTATGTAGCAGACTATTACGTATACATAAATCGCTGCTAATTCACAAATATTCTTTCAATAAATATTATTATAGATTTATTGAAAATTTAAAGGAACGATTAAAATATCAATAGCTCATCGTTCGGATTAAAGGGTTTCGGAGAGAAAAAAATGGAAAGAATGATTTCAAGAATAATGATTTACAAATGGTAACAGTATTTATTTATAATAATAAAGATAATAATAATAATAATAGCAATAATAATAATAATAATAATAATAATGCCAGTAATATTTATAATATTTATATATAATATCTATATATAATTAGCGAGGTCTAATTACAATAATTACATGATAGTAAAAGTTACAACAATAAAAACTCGGTTAGCGAGAAATATAGACAGAATTGCGTTGCCGTGAGCACCGAGCCGCAGTCGCGCGCATCGCTAAGCGCATCGCTAACCAATCGGCAAGCGATGCGCGCGCTCGTCATTAGTCCTATATATATATATATATATATATATATATATATATATATATATATATATATATATAATTCACTGCTAATTTATTATATATATATAATTATTTAATCTTGATTCTCTACTATCCTTGGCGCTCTATATGATCTCTGCGAGATTGATATTATATATATATATATAATATTAATCTCGTAGCCTTGTCAAAAAAGGCTTGTATAATAATAAGAATGGTTCCTCCTGAATCCGCGTGGAATATATTTATAAAGGTCGTCCACACGGGCACCTGTCGGACTTTATATATATATATATATATATATATATATATATATATATATATATATATATATATATATATAAGTATACGAACTATTTAGGTACGATTAATATTTACACGTTCTGTCCCCTCCTCTCACTTTTTTGCGCTTTTTACTCGCCACGATGAGAGCTTCGGCCACTGGAGCCTGCGCGTTGGAGATACAAAATTATAATAAATAAAGCCCCTCTTAAGTACTAAATAACAACGACGCACAAAACGAAAGGAAAGAGAGAAAGGGAGGGAGGGAGAGACAAAGGGAGAGAGAGAGTGTGTGTAAGAGAGAAAATTATTACATAGTTTATATATATATAGTCGTCCGCTCGGCGACATCGCAGGTGCGGACACGGAATGAGGCCGGCTGGGGCGAGGAGGGGACAGGTCGATTGCACTGGGAATAGATGTGAGCCTCGACGATAATAATAATTAATTTGACTTTCGGGCCTTTGGTTTTATTTCGTTTCCTTTTTCATTCTCCTCCCTGCTCCTCTTATTCATCTTTGGTTGTCGCGGCGCCGTACATCGCCGACCTAATGAGATCTCGTCACTGTACAAGCTTATCCGGCGAATTGACGATTTCTTTTGTTTTTTTTTTGTCATTCGTTTTGGTTTTGTTTTTTTTTTTTTTTTTTTTTTGGTTTTTATTCATTGTTTGTTACTTTCTGCGAGTTGCGCTATATCGTGTATTACTTACAATCCCGGTTTTACGAAGTGCGTCCTCGTTAGAGGTTAGTTCTACACGCATTCGGCCGTGACGGCCAATATTCAGCGAAACTTTTTTCACCCCCTCCCCCCATTATACGTATACTTTACAACGATTAGCGACCGATGAAGCTTTTACAAACGCAATGTATTTTTTGTTTCTTTTTTTTTGTTTTTTTTTTTTTTTGTTTTGCTTGGTTTTTTCGTTTTTACAAATTTCTCGTCAGGTCGAATTGTTTCGCGTGCCGATGCCACAGGGCCGAGAATTCTACCGGTTAGACGGTTTGACGCACGATTCGCTCTCTTCGCCGTTTACACGCAGATAATACAAAATGATATATATAGCCTTGTACTACGAGGCAAAGTAATCACAAATCGTTGCACATCGGAACTGCTCGACGCAAAGAATTGATTGAATGAGTTCCGATTCGCTTGAATTTTCTTCCCTCCATACTTTCGCTCTTGATACGCACGGTTACAACAAATTTACCATATACCATGTATCTGTATAGTATATGAAATTGCGTTAACGGTAATTTTCCAATCGGATCTATACAATGTTTTTAATTTTATACACACACGTTGTAAAATTCATTGACTGTACACAGTGTCGAAGCCATACAGTTTGTTTCGCTGAGTAAAAAAAAAATTTACTAGATTGACGAAAATAAAATAATTAATTTGTTTCAACAGTAGCAAATGAATCTTTATTTTAAATAAATATGTCCGTAGATCAAATAACCTAAATTAACTTCGAATAAACGTTTCATTTTGCTGGTAATTATTATTGCTTTAAATAAACATAGATTTGCTATTATTGAAATAAATATTTTTTTCATTCCGCGCGATTCTTCGTTAAGCACGGTACTTAGCTGTTCGCGAAATTACATTAATCGACTCGGTCAACAGTATTTGAAACGATGCTTTGATAGATTCGCGGTAAAAAAAATTTGAATTTTCCAACCTAACGAAGCATTCGGATTCAATTCTGCCCAGTAGGGATGTGACACCAAAAAAAAAAAAACAAAAAAAAAACACTAAAATTAAAAAATTTCTATCTCCGTCATCGGGTCGAAACAACGTACTGTCTTAAACGGAAGAACAAACGCGCTAGTCTACCCTGGCACCGTCCGAGGCGCCCTACGAATATCCACCGGGCGTGCGTCCACGACGTATTTACACGCCGACCGTACCGAAAAAGGCCAGCCGGTCGGCCGAAAGCAAAAAAAAAGAAAAAAAGAAAAAAAGAAAAAGAACAAGAAAAAACCAGAGCAGAACAGAAATCCTGCCGAGACCCTCGCCTACCCAACGCGCCGGCGTCCCCCTCCCCCCCTACTGCATCACGGGCCCGTTCGCCGCGAGCCCGTTGGGCGCGAGATTCGCCGCCGTCGTCGTGGCCGCCGTGGACGTCGCGGTGCCGCCGGGCCCGATGGCCGAGCGCTGGTGCGCCGCCGCCGCCGCCGCCGCAGCGGCGGCGGCTGCCGCGGCCGCGGCGCCGTTCAGGTCCGCGTGCTGGGTCTCCCGGTGGCGGCGCAGGTCGACCTTGCGCTGGAACGCCCGGCCGCAGAGCTCGCAGGCGAAGGGCTTGAAGCCGGTGTGCTTGCGCGAGTGGGTGATGAGGTTGCTGCTCTGGGAGAAGGCCTTGCCGCAGACCTGGCACTTGTGCGGCTTCTCGCCTGGAACAACAGACAGGGAGCGATTAATGGATAATCGGGGATGAAGGTTTATTTTTTTTTTGCTTTTGAAAATTTTTCAGTTGACAATTTGGAAATTTCGACGGGAATCGATAATTTGGCATTAGAGGATTATTGAAAATTGACTGGAGAATTGCTCGACGGTTGAGCTTTTTTTTTTTAAACTATACCATAGACAAAAGTGAATAGATTGAGATAGGAAGAAAAAAAAATCTATTTACACGTAGTTGGATTTTAGATTCTAGATACTTAAAACAAAAAATGAATTTTTTGACGTGAATCTTAAAAGAATTTTGAACCAGAAATTTATAGCTCAACCTGCGTAAAAATCATATTTTACGCCTTGATTTTAAGGTCTAAAATACTTAAAGTGGAGCAGAAAACGAATAACGAAAGAGGTTTAGGATACTGTCTAAAAAATCTAATTATATGTTTAGTAAATTTAAAAAATAAGTGATTAGTTTGATTGTTTATAAGTATATCGTTGGTTTAGAAAATACCAAATTCGATTCAAATTTGTTGAAAATGCACAGATTGCTGAAATATAGTGAATTTAATTAATAATAATTCATATCGTATAATTTTCCAAAATTCATCCAAGTATTTTAACATTTTTTATTTATTTATATTGTGCACTATTTACTTTAAAAAATTAATAGATACTTAAACGCATTATTTTATTTATACACTTACTTAAGAGAAAGAATTTCACAATTTTTACTCTACAAAATAGTTTTTCGGAATAAAAGCATTACATAAAATTCCTAAAATAGTTTCAATACAAAGCGTATTGATTTTATTTTCCGAAACGCGTTCGAAAACAAAAAATTCCGAACGACAATTCTGGCTCTAACCGCAAAAATCTTCTGTGCCATTTAATTACAGTAAGAAGACAATGCATTCGACCTTGGCAATGCGATATCCCTCGTTCGCTATTAAGATCAATAACTTTTTTCCGTTTGGCTAATGTTTCTAGTTAGGTGTTTTGTTCCGGGAAACGAGCGTAAAACAATTATTTCTTAATCGAAAGGATTTTTTTACAGCGTTAATGGCGAGGATGCGAAGCGGTTTTTTTTTCTCGGACCGACTGTGCAGGGGAATTCCTGAAATTGCAAATCAACATTTACTGCACGGCTAAGTTTCTCTTAAGAAACATGTATTAGATTGAATTTTTCGATACATGAAAGCAATTCGATGCAATTTGGATTTTTTTAATACTTTTGCGCACAATTTTACAGGGTTTTCAATATTATATATTCGTCATTTGATTTTTGGCGTAAAAAATGTATTTCTCAACAGAAGTTCCAACGGGATTAATGAAATATCATCAATCACGGCGGAAAATATATAAAAGTTCGGGAATAGCTAATTTCAACAATGTTAAAAAAAAATTATAAAACTGTTTTTCACCTCGGAAAATAATTTTGTTTTACATTCCAATATTAATTCTAAGTATTTTTTTTTAGCAATGAATCAAATTTCGTAGGATATATACAGGCTATTTGAAGTTTAATTTCAAGCAAATTCGAAATACGTAAAATATATAAGTTTAAAATTTCCAAAAAAACTATGTTACGAACGGTCGAAATAATTCCCACGTAGCACGTTTCATGATTCAATTGCCATAAAAAATTTATCCTTCAGTAGATTCTCGAACTCGGCTTCTAACAAATAGTGAAGCGATCGGAATCGGAGAGAAGCTTTTAGTTAAGTAAAATTGGACGAAAAAAAATATATATATATATATTTTTTCTGACAGTTAGACGAAAATATGTAAAGACGTCGAGGATTCGAATATAAATCAAACAATGATTAATTAATACTCCTAACAATATGTCCAACTGGCTTCGCTATATGTAAATCTATAATTTCCGATGCATTAAACCAGTACGACACGAACGAAATATGGCCAAATCCAGTTTTATTCCTCGTGGCTGCAAGAATACATCGCCGTGCGGGCAAAAAATGAGATGCGACGGTTCGCGGATGGGGGAGGGGGGGGGGTTAGACAACGAAAGAAAGAAGCCACACGTTCGCGCCAGTAAATCAACCGAATTCCCCGGCAAGTGCGGCGCGCTACTAAATTCTTCGGGCGAGCCAAAAAAAAAAAAAAAAGCAGACGCGACGCGTCTCTCTATTATGTACACACGCGCGCGCGCACAGGCGCACATGCATATATATATATATATATATATATATATATATGTATATATGTATAAATTTAAACAATGCATCGTCGCAGCTCTCGGCAAAGACGACGGGGAAGGGGGCGAGGAGAGGGAACGGAAAAATCACCCTCGCGACGAAGCTCAGCTCCCACGGTGTATACGTGGAACGCGCAGCTCGAGAGGATCGCGTCCCCGCCCCCCCCTGTCCTCCCCCAGATTTCGCGCGACGACGAATTTCCAGCGTCTTGCCCTCCCACCCCACCCACCCGCAACCTCTTCCAGACTCTTCCTTACCTAACTCCTCCCGCTCCATCCCCCCCCCACATACCGCCATATAGCTCGCTGGCTATATAAATCGGTGAAATCGATCGCGCGGGAGCGACTCCTCTCTCTCTCTGTCTGTCTCTCTCGCCCTTGCTCCAGCGTTCCCATCTATACACGGGTGAGCCGCGCGAGCTGCAGGGTTAATTCTAACGTGCCGACGCGCACACACGCCCGCCCGCGTACGTACGCGTATGCACACATCCGCGCATCCCACTCTCACTCTCTCTCTCTCTCTCTCTCTCTCTCTCTCTCTCTGGCTCTCGGGAAGGTGGTATCCGGGATTCGGGGCACGCCCGGTCAAGATTTCCTCCCGAGCCGAGAATCTCTGCCACCCCCGCGCTCGCTCGCTCTGCCTCCGCAGCCCGCGCGCCACGCCGACGCGGCGGAAAAGAGAGAAGCGCCCGTGCCCTGATTGGCGGCCGGGGGCGGCTCCAGCCCCTCGTTACCATAGCGACGGCCTTACCCCGAGAGGGAGAGAGAGAGAGAGAGTATGTGTATGTGTGTGCGCGCGGATGCGAGAGGAGCGCCATCTCCCTGTCTCCCTGCGCGCGCCGAGAGAAAGTGGAGTGGAGGGATGCTTTTAATGGACTCGCCGTTTATATGCGCAGCCGAGAGGTGGATATTCCCGGGCATCGCCGAGAGCGCCCGCGAGCGCTCGCCGTATGAGCCAGTATCGATAAACAATGAGTTTGGCGGCGGAACGAGGGGGGGGGGGTGGGAGGTCCGGGAGGCTCTTTAAACGAGATTGAAATTACGGCTCGGAGCGCGAGGGTGGGCGCTCTTTTTTACCTGTCCTTTTCCTTTCGTTTTTTCGCTTTTTGTTTTATCATTTTTTATCATTCTTTTTTTTTTTTTTTATTTTTTGTTATTTGCTTTTTCGCTTCATTCTTCGATGCGGGAACGGGCGCCTTTGTGCTCGCCCGCTCGCATGTAAAATCGGGCGCATACCCTCCCGCGGAGTCTGCGACGCTTATCGGCAATCGGTCAATTTATATGGATGGAAATTTCCGTGCATCCCAATTGCCAAAGGCATTTTCGGCGGGGAACGCGAACCGGGAGAGAGAGAGAGAGAGAGGGGGGGAAATATCTGACTCTGATTCTCTTTCTTTCTATTTACGCGTTTTCACCGCGGCAGTCGTCACGTACATTGTATCGCCGATTGTTCCATTGTTTTACCGTTCGAACTTTTTACCGCGGCGGTCGGGGCGGGTGGGTGGCGCGATAGCGGACGCGCGCACCAAAAAAAAAAAAAGAAGAACCGATGGTTTTCACTCCGCTCCGTACACGTGTGTAGTTATTTTTTTTTTTGCGCCACTGCCTCCGAGTCCGTAGATTTTTCCCAGAGGAGCGCGGGGCTAGCGAACGAGACAAATGGATTTACTCGAGCACGTTGTACGGGAACGTGTTTTCGCAGTCCGTCCCCCGGTTTACTTATTCGTCGGTTCTAGAGTTTACAGCGAAAAAACGAAACGTTATATCGTTGTAGGGATGAATTATTGTTGATAATTGAAAGGAGCAGAGGAAAGGAAATTCGAAAATCTTTTATCAGACATCTCCGAGCGGAGAAATAAAGATGAGGAGGGGGAGGGGAGAGAATCGGAGAAAGAGAGAGAAAAAAAATCAGTAAATCGAGAAAAAGACGTTGGCCTCGACTTCCTCTTCTCGATCGCTATTTCTCCCCCGCCTCGCTCCTTCTTCCCTCACTCCCCTCCCTCCTTCTCCTTTTCTCTCTGCCTCTAGTGCGCTCGCTCTCGGGAAATCTATTCGCGCGAATCGCGCGGGGTTGCGATGAAATTCCGGATGAGTGGTCGTACGGGGGCAGAAAAGGGAGCGCCGCTGCTGGAAAGCTCGGGAATTTCCACCGAGGTATGAGCGCAGAGACAGAGAGAAAGAAAGAAGAGGAGAGAGAGAGAGAGAGAGAGAGAGAGAGAGAGAGGCGGGAGTAAGAAATGTAGGGAAGAGAGAGTGAGAGAGAGAGAGAGAGAGAGACCGCTCTCGGGAATTTACGGGCTCGTAAAAATCAAGAAGCGTCCGCCGCCGGCAGCAGTGCTTGCCCCTATCTCTCTCCTCTCTCTCCCGCTTCCTCACTCACTCGCTCGCTCGCTAGTCCTTCCCTCTTACTCCGCATACCCTGTTCTTCGTCTTTATCCTGTCTCTCTCTCTCTCTCTCTCTCTCTCTCTCTTTCGCGCGCGCAGTCGGTGCACGTCGTCGGGTCTGCACGTTTACGCGCTATTCCACTTACAGTTGCACATGCGCTCCGCAGGAGAGGAGGACGGGGAGGAGAGAGAGATAGAGACTCGAGACACTGCCAGGGCTCCACTGCAGACTCTCCCGGCTCCTTCCGCCGACGTGCGCGAGGAGGAGGGCTTTTTTGCCGGCCGACGGCCCTCGCTTTGCTTTTACTTTGTTATACGAGAGATAGAGATAGAGGGAGAGAGAGAGAGAGAGAGACAGCGCGCTGCCGACCCGGTGCGCCAACGTTCGTTATTCTTCCAGGGAACGTCGAAAGAATTTGGGATCGGCTTGATTTTTCCGATTCCATCGCTCGCGCGCGAGAGAGAGAGAGAGAGAGATCGTTAATTTACCCATGGGATCGCTGGCAGGGGCGAAGGGGGGATTAGGAGCTCCTCGTGTCGGACAGTTGGTCGACAAAATTATGTCGATGAGCAAAGCAAACAGAAGCTGTAGCGGTGCGAATTTTAAATAAATCCAATGAAACGATTTAGGTCAAGTAGAGAGCAAAATTATATATATATATATATATATATATATATATATATATATATATATATACGTGTTTCTGTCGATAACGTTATCGAAGAAGTATAATGGAGAATCGAGACGGATTGAAATGAGGAAGGTATTTTCTGTATTTTTCAACGAGAAAGCCATTTGTTCGAATTCAATTCAATCTATTTTTTTTTTTTTCAGCGTACGAACCATTCCAGCATGTACCGAAATGCATGAGTATTAGACCGCCGTTCCATACGTGTTATATAAAAAGCGCACGTCTCCGTTTCTCTCTGAGGAGCACGCGGTTTACTTATATAAAGTAGTTTATTAATATCGTACATCTGCCGAAGGTATACGGAGGTATGTTTGCGTCCAGCGTGGACGGGCGTCGCGATGCAACTGATGAGTGTAGAGCCACGCGTGGTATATGAGCAGAGTCCAGAACTATATAATAAAGGCGGCGCTACTGTAGTTTAACTTATGATATACATGGACTTAGACTTGCTGTTTTTCTACTTACAAGACTCTCCTTAGGAATGTTCCATCGTCAATCGACCAAAAAAAAAAGAGAAAAAAATAACCAACCGTACAGGATCGTTAACGCGACTATTGCCATTTAGATTTTAATTTCGAATTATCAATTAAGATCGACGCCCCTTTTATTGAAATACCGGACGTCGGAAGCTCTATACACACCGTAAAGCTGTTAATAGCTTTCGAGGACAGTCTCAACGCGCTTCCCTCGCTTTACTGGACACACTGTGCGTCGGGAATTTGTGAATTTTTATTTCATCGTTAAGTTCGCTTTCACAATATGCCGATTCGTAAGACGGCATTGCCGTAATTGACCGCTTGCAAAGCGACTCTGCTGCAATGCGTCGGATTAACAGACGGATCAACATTGAAATCCAGAATACTGCCGAGAAACTAAACTACCTGCTTGGCAGCACAGAGATAGAGAGAGAGAGAGAGAGAGAGAGAGAGAGAGAGCGAAAGAGCGAGAGGTTGAGCAAAAAAAAGCGGGGGAGAGATAAAGAGAGAGAAAAAATCCGGTCGCGCTTAAAGTAGTAAAAGGGCGCCTGGGTGCTTCTTAGCCAACTTCCACCGGGTGGAGACGACCATTGGGAAAGAGATCAAACTGCCGTATCGTGCTCTCTCTCTCTCTCTCTCTCTCTCTCTCTCATTCCTACTAGCAGCAGTGCGAAGAAAAATTCTTTTCCACGCTTCTAACAACGATATATATATATATATATATATATATATATATATATATATATATGAGGAGGGAGAACGCCACCATCCCGCCCCGTCCACCAAGATTTGCCGGAGTTTAATATGGTTTTAGGGGCGTCGGCGGCAGCGGGCGACGACTATACGGCAGTAGACCGACCCCGGTGTTGTAATGGCGTCTTAAATTCCGCAGGGGTTCTCATTCTCGCTCGCTCGCCATATATATATATATATATATATAGTGAGAGACAGAGAGAGAGAGGGAGGGAGGGGGGATGGGGGGGAACCATCTTCACGGCCTCTTCGCAACCGAACCGAGTGAAGAAGGCCGGAGGCGGCAGGCGCGTATTAGCATATTCATCGAGAATTTATGGCGAGCGCAAGCCGCGCCGAGGGTGGTTTGGCGGGTGGGGCGGAGGGGGGAGGGGCTTAATTATGACGGAGTATTAAGAGGACGATAGATCCTTCGCGGTGTGCGCCCACCCCCCATCACCCGTCCTACGCCGTTCATCCTCCTTATCATCCTCGAGGTGCGAATTCGATTAGGTCGAGAGAATTGAGTTTGCCCTCTGCGGGCGTATAATGGAGAATAGTTAGCCAAGAGCTCTCCTTTTCGAATTACTATCTGTGTAAGACTGTGGGTGTTTGTATGTATATCTGTGTATCTGTATATATATATATACACTTAAAGATTTTATCTTGAAAGGTATCATGCGTACTAGTGAAGTACGCACAATCAAGTTCTTAGATTAAATTTATATATATATATATATATATATATATATATATATATATATATATTTGTGTATACATATCCACTCCGAATCTAATTATATCTATAGGTATGTATAGACTTCGGTGTCCCAAATAAATTCTCCCCTATTATCGATAACGTTTCGCCCAATTTCGACGCATTGACGCTCTCCGCGGGTCTTTCGGAATTAATTTATCTGGCGCTGTCTCCCCCTGCTCTCCTCCCATCACCGCAGTTCCTCTAAGAATAAACGCTGAAATCAATCGAGCTGGTATATATATATATATATATATATATATATATATATATATATATATATATATCGCTTAACCAACGATAATAACACGTAGCTATGTATATATGAAGCAGCGTTCGTCGAGCCGAGGACGGGTGATTTAGCAAAATGGATGCTTTGTAAGTTCGAAGTCTTGTTTTTGTGTAAGAGCTGTCATGGAGATTATACTTTGTTTCATAAAATTATTTAACAAATAAATATATATATATATATACAACACATATATTTAAATGTATTTAGATATTCATATATTCAAATCTGCTTTATAATTATGGATTAGAATCGGAGGCTCGACCCTTTTAAAACCAGTACTCTATTGTATCTTCACATATGCACAAACACGCGCGTAAATCAAAAATTGTAACAAATATAAAAATTTTTTAGGAAAGAATATTTTACAAACGCCTCGAGTAGTTGGAGTAACTCGACTCTTATATTCCCAGCGCTGTAAAACGAGTGTATTAAATTTCTTTCTTTTATCGCTTCATTTTCACTTTGGTTATAGTTTTGCGAACGTATTGTTTTTTTACGCACCCGTATCCGTGCGAGGCTACGATGGGAAAAGAGATATTCTCCGACTGAAATACGAAATTGAGCAATTCATCCAGCTCCAGCGGCCGACGCGACTCGAGGGAGCTCGAGTGCATTCGGGACATTTGAAATACCTTCTGGCCTTGCTTAAAATTTTCATGATCGCGATCTATCTCTCAATCGATCCAGACCACGCAGCAGTGAATCGCCGAACGACAAATATTAATTCTTCGAGCGGTTACTACGTCATTCTGAGGAAGAGCTCTCGGTACCTGGGTATACAGAAGTCCGAGGCGGAATCAAAATAAAAAATCGCAACAATATGTATATAGATAGATATAGCATCGCATAATTTCCCTATACAGCGTCGGGAAACGCGGCAGCGCCAAAAACGAAACAGAGACGTTCGGAAATCGGGATTCGACCGAACGAGCCGTGCCGGTAATATATAGAGCTGGTTTTGTATGTGTACGCGCGTGTGTAGACGTGTGCGCGTATACGCGTATATATAACCTCCGCAGCATTGGAAAGTAGGTGGAGATTGGCGCTTGAGCGCAGGAACGGAAGAGCGAGAGAGAATCCAACGGCTCGGTCGGACAGGATGAGATAGCAGGGAGCGCTTGGTAGGAGGGGGGGGGGGCTCGGCAGATCGAGAAGATGGGAGAAGGAGGAGTAGGAGGAGGAGGAGGAGGGACAGGAAGAGCCTCTCGTATATGGGAGAGAACTTCGCCGGCATTGATTTCCTCTCGTCTCTCCATCGAGCACATTCTCCACCTCTCCCCTCTCTCACTCCATCTCCGTGGCTCCGCGGAGGCAGGCTTCTTATTCTCTCTCTCTCTCTCTCTCTCTCTCTCTCTCTCTCTCTCTCTCTCTCTCTCTCTCTGTCTCTCCCTGCCCTCCAATCCAAATCCCCGCGAGAGGCGTGAGCGCGAGGTGGGGGGGGGAGGGCGGCGTCCGCGGGCGCGTGACGCCGTCGGCCGAGGGGGCGGAGTGGCGCCGAGCCGGCGAAGAACGGGGACGAGAGGAAGACGACGACGAAGGGCTCGCCGGCTCATATTTCACGGCGGATGGGACAGCGTGGATTTTCCTCGGGGCCCTCCCCTCCGTCCCCCCTTGCCGGGGATTACCGACCGATATCAATCAGGTGGCGGCGCGGTGCAGCCGGCCCCACGAAAACCCGGGGATTCGCTCCGCGGCTTCTTTTCCCTTCACGCGGGTAAGCGAGATCCCGGGGAATAAATCACCCGGGGCGCCGCGGGGCCGAATAATCGGGCGGTGAGGTCGGCGGACCCCGCGACCCCGCGGCGCGCGTCGTCGTCGCGGATTATTCCGCTTCGGGTCCCTGTTCTGCGTGTACGTACGTGTATCAATGTCCTTGCAGATTGAGGAGCGTCTTATTGGATTTCGTCCAGAGGTATTATTACAAGGGCTGCGCAGGCTTTACGCCATTTTAGGAAATTTTAGTGCACCGAGAAAAAATTGTATTAAGATATAGTTACTCTTTGTTTACGGCAATTTTCGGAGAGAGCCGTTAATTAAAAGAGGTCCGATCATCCGTTTAAAAAAATAATATTTTTCATAGTAAAATTACTGGAAAATGGTTTTAATAACTTTCTTATATGAATTAATTGTTTAACGTGAAGTATCCCTTTGGATATGAAAGGAAAATAATATCAATCGTCATATTACGTTTCTTTCAGTGAAGTAATATAGTTATCGATGCACATTCTTACAACCGATACCGAATCGAACGAGGTAGTACTTTTATTTCCTACTTGGGAATAATTACTATTAAAGTATTTTTTAACGAGACATCCGGAATTCTTAAGGTTCACAAATTTATACTTCAAGACAAAATTTCTCACAAAATTCACAAATTATACATCATCATTCGTACAGATATAGAGTAGTTAAGAACTAATTCTAAATTTTTTTTGTTCAAAATTAACAAAAGTAATTTACTATATACGTGTTCGTATATATTTTTTATTTCATGTTTTTTCCTCGTTTTTGGCAAACGATAAATTTATTGTAAATAATATGATATAAAATATATATTTTGCATCGTATAGAATCATAACTATAATCATATACTTAGGTCAGGTCAATATTTGAATCCTATTCTTATTTATATTCACGGAAGCGCAGAGAAATGCGTTTCATGAAAAATTATTATACTTTCTGCTGATATATGGGGACATACTTAAATTCTAAGATTTTTTATTATTTTTTATTATTAAAATTATAGTAAACTTTTTAAGCAAAAATGTCTTTCTATTAGTAGAATGTTTAAGAAATTTCCGTGTTATCGTGCAAAAAAATAGACAAAAGGGAAACAAAGTTAACCAACAGTACAACGATCAATCACCCTACTCTGCTTAGCTACTCGATAAAACCACTATATTCGACTAAAATTCAACCCGATGCCGTCCACCATCAAATCCTCCCGTTATTCGTAGGATCAGCGCCTCTACACGCCCACCCCATCAGCTTCAAAAAAAAAAAAACAAAAAAACTCTGACAACACAACAAATCAACGAGCCGAAAGTTCGACAATCACGAGTCAAATACCGATCCAGACGCCAGCGTAAACGCGCGCAATTTCCCGAGTCGTCCGCTGCGGGTGGTGTGGGTGGGGATGGGCGTCACCGCAAAACTCCCGAGAACCTCGAGGCCGCAGGCGATCCGCGGCCTTTACCATATTTGTTACCCGGCCGCGCGTGTACACGTACGTCGCGTCCCTGGGCACTTGTGCGTGTACATGTAAATATATATATATATATATATATATATATATGGCCTCAGTGTTCTGGGTTGAAACAGCGTGCCTCCACTCCGTCTCTCTTCGGATAACATCGAGGGGAACACGCGGCCATACGTGTACGAGCCTCAGGGTCCCATAATATCTGTTTCCGTGTCACGCGTCCTATGTCCCATTTCGTTTTTACCGACGCGGCTCGTTTCGCGAATTTTTTGTTTTTTGATTTTTTTTTTTTTTTGTTCGGAAAATCTCCTCTTTCGAGCAAGCGAATCTTGCGGGTTACATATATATGGAGACGTCGTAAGTACGATTTGGGCGGGGATAATTGATAGATCCTCGGGGAATGCTTGCGGGTATAGGTAAGGCTCTTACAGTGTATACAGTCATAGATGTCACTCTGATGTGATCAGACACAGGCGTGTCAGGCGTGAGTTAAATGATAGTGGGAGGGAGAGAGATAGAGAGAGAGAGAGAGAGCATTATCTGGCAAATTTTCCGGGACGTTATATTATATCGACAAGTGGGAACGGAGTAAACTCGTCGCTCTCTGCTCCTCGACGCGAATTATTCGAATTCATTTCCAATGAATTTTCCGCTGACAGGCCAGTGTAGCGCGCTGTGTGCGTTCAGTACAGAGCGATCGAGTCGTGCTTTCAGAAATGCTCGCTCAGAAATTTCAACGGACGCTGAATTTATCCCCGACTACTGTGTAATGTCCGAACGTTACGATCGCCACCTCCCTCCCCTCCCCCCGATGGCGATTATAAGTAAATAATGAGTTTCGCGACGGGCTCGAAGCGTTGTCAGGACGAGGCGAGAGCATGACGAGATGAGAACGCTTCCTGTTATATTCCATTTAGCGCCGAGGCGTTACCGCTGGTCCTTTCGTAGTATCGGTCCGATAGCATCGATGCTTCGGGATATTTTCGGGATTTCGACACTCTGGCGATCGATGGGGCGACGTATTAACGCACGATTTGACCGAGGGATTCATTTTGTGCCAGATTCCGAGGGACAGTTTCGACGCAGGACCGCGACACATTATGCGTGCCCGCATTTACCGAGCTGACACGTTTTTACCGTAATTCCCCACGGCACTTGGCGACGATAAAGTCGAAACTGAAGAAGAATCTTTAATTTTCAAAGAATCCTTAATGCACAATTCTCAGAATTACGATCTCGAGCCAATTGCCGGTACATTTTTATCTCTCCACCCTAATGAAGTGTAATAAAAGACTCTATTTAGAAATGCATCAACTGATCGCGCATAATCCGATTTTTACCGCATACCGCGGCGAGAATTCTTGCGCATATGTGTATACATGCATATATATATATATATATATATATATATATATATATATAGATTTAAAGTGAGAGGGGAAAGAGGGAGAGAGAGAGAGAGAGAGAGAGAGAGAGTATAATGCAATGGAGGCGTCACGGATAATTCAATATAACCGCATCTTCGTATATTATAGGCGTCGGATCAAGGGAGGGTGAGAGGGTAGGGGGATGGAGGGGATCGCGAGAGAGTCCGCGGTCGGAGAGACAGAGGCGGGATTACTATATTATAACCCGCGCGCAACCCGGCTCGAAGGAGAGAACGGCTCTGTATAACTGACTTAGCGTCTCGGTATCGCGTTTCTTATCTATATATATATATATATATATATATATATATATATATATACATGCTATACCAGATCGCCTGGTATAAGGGTGAACGAGAGAGAGAGGGGGTGGAGATAAGAGAACAACATTAAGGAATCAGCTTTCTCGTAGAAGTCTGCGAGTTAGCGCAGCTCAGCATGTTCCAAGATATATATATATATATATATATATATATATATATATATATATATACAGAGGAACGTGCTAAAATTCAGTAATAATTCGATTTGCTTTTATTACTTTGCGCAACTGTCCCCGACGTTGATACGGAAACTTTCTAAAGAAATTCGTGTTTTTCAAATTTGTAGGTTCATGAAAAAAAAAAACATAATTATTATACTATATATATATACGTATGTATATATTATAAAGCTCGAATCATTTATAAGCCACGAATCATTTTCCAAGTGCCGTTAAATTTATTCAAGGAAAGCAGACCTTTCGAAAGCCTTCGCTCGCCGCTCAATCGATTCTCGATTCTCAGTGCCTTAAATCAATCCAATCGCGCCAAGCAAAGCCTCCCCACTCCACACATCCCACGGCACCTACGTTGCGTCGCATCGAAAAATAAAAGCAAAAAATTCAAAAGTTTCCACTCCTCAATCATTCTCAGATCTCTCCATTGTCGCCTGTGATCGAATCTCGCGACAAATATATATATATATATATATATATATATATATATATATATGTTTGTATGTAGATATATATATATATATGTAGAGGTTGTGGCTTGTACGCACAAAAGGGCCGCGCGTCTTTATTGCGCCGCGCATAATCGTATAGTGCGGGCGTGCGCGCGGTTAATACGTCGGCGCCTACTGCGTGTAAATGTACGGCAGTATAATATAAGTGTTTTTAATATACTATATATATATATATATATATATATATATACACATACAGAGTAAAAGAGAGACGAGAGAGAGGGACAGAGGGAGCGAAGAGGAGGAAGTGCCCCCGCACGAAAACTTTCGGCAGTTTGCGGCATGGGACGCGTGGGGGCGACAAGTCGCTCGGAAACCCTCTAATGGCCGGTAGAGCGGCTGATAGGTATATTATCTACATATACAGCCGGGAACTCCAGGTGTGCGTGCTCCAGTGTCCCCCTGATAAAAAGGGTCGCGTTTAGACTGTCGAAGAGGAAGGGAAAAACGTTCCTAAAGTTGAGCGAATAAAAAATACGGCTATTGGCCCGAGGAAGCTTCGCCATTGGTCACGTACAAAATGAATTTGTCAAAAGTTGAGAATTTTTGTAGCTAGAAATATAATGTCGCTAGAGGAAGATGCATTACATTTATAGATCGAGACGCTGCGATATAGATGTATGTTACGTCGACTAAATAATTAAGAGCGATCAATAAAATCAGGAATTGAAAGGCGACTTTCTTTTTCTTTTTGGGTTAAAAGTAATAAGTTTTCCAGTAGACGTTAATGTGCTAATAAAAATTTGAATTTGGAAGATTGTAAAAACTATAATAAAAACTACTTACTTATTCCACATGTGTATATATTCATAATGAAATGAATTTCCTACACAAACAGCCAAGTATCATTTATTTGAACACCCAGTAAGGCCTGGAAAAAGCTTGGCAGAACACGACGAGGAAACCCAAACCCCGATAAGTCCCCCGAACATTGGATTCTCGAAAGTTTAGCGGCATTACAATAACACGGCTTCGGGGAGGGGGGGGGGCGACGTCGCCCTCGTGCCCCCGCATCGACCGAGCACCGCGCCCGTCCGACAGGTTGCGCTGTTTATTGTGAAAACAACGGGGGCGCGGGGGCGGGGTGACCAGGGTCGAGGAAAACCAGGCGCTACTCGACGAGCGCGCGAGTGTCGCGCGTACGCGGGAGCGGGGAATTGTAATATTTGATTTGCTCGATGCGTCGAGCTCCCTCTCTCTCTCTCTCTCTCTCTCTCTCTCTCTCTCTCGCTCGACGTGCTTTTACAGGCCGTCGAAAAGTTCACGAGGGCCGCACGGGGTCGGGACGATGATGATTTTATCCGTGGTTTCCTCCTACGATTTCGGAATGACAATGGATCGAGAATCGAGGGACGTTTAACCGTGGCGGTGCGACCTTCGATACGCTCGTTTCACGAATCCACGCTGATCTATGAAAATATTGGATCTTTGCCATATGGGTAATGTCAAATTTTGTTCTTGTTTTTTTTTTTTTTTTGCTTTTCATCGTTCCTGACAGAAGTTGAAAAACCGAAATGTCCGAAGGGAAAATGAATCTAATCGCGGCATGCGGCATTTATGGGTCCACGCCTTCTCTATGAATATTGAAACATCCCAATATCGCAACATCTACAAAGCGCAGCGTAAAGATTGAAGCGCGCATGGGCTGGTCGTAAAATCAGAAAAAAACGTACTTGAAGCTAATAATCATAGATCGAAAAGCATCGTAGATTGATAGCTGATCGCCGTGTGATAAGTCAGCGATTATTTCGATAATACTTTGTAAAAGGCAATAGATTCTATCTGGCAACGGAATTATTTTCTTTTTTCTCGAAATCACGAATGAAAATAATTCGACGAACTTTTTTTAATTTAATAGCGCAGAATTTACAAATATAATTTTTACCATTTGGACTTCTGTTTGAAACTAACGCACGCGCATTATTGTAAAGATAAAAAATAGAAATTCAGTTGCAGCAGTAACGAACAAATATATTACGTTTTAATGCGAGCGTAAAAGTTGATTGTTTACCGCGTGAAACGGTTTACGTAAGTTGTGCGAGGTAAAAATCAATTTGCACAGTTGCGTTGTGAAAAAAAAAAAAAACATTTTCTAAGCAGCAAAAAATCCTTAATACATGCTGAAGCAGAGTAATTTGTGTAAAACTTTACTACAATACGTATTGTACGATTCTAATAAAGCGCGCGCGTCCCAGGTCGGACGATTGTTTCCGCATGAAATTTCGACAGAAGCGAGACTTTGGTAGAAACGAAATAACCGCTCGCGGCCGGGACAAAGCGTACGACGTCGTCTGTCGAGCGGCCGCCAGTCGAGAAAAGGGAAAAACAGATCGGACGAGATGTGCCTCGGCAAAAGTGGCCGTCCACACCCGCGTCCGACCCATACTGCTGCTCGACCCCACCCCGCCCCGTAATTCCTAATCAAAATCTAATCCCCGGCGATCGCCGCCGCTCTCCTAAGATTCAGCCATCCCCCCCCCTCCCCCGCCCCCCATGCACGGTCCTCCACGCTTTGTTTTTTCAAGCGGGAGCCGCCGCCGAGCCCCGCCACCCGTGCACTTGGCGCGTGGCGCCGCGGTCGCGGCAGGTTGCACTTGACTCGTTTTCGCGCTCTACGCATACATCCGTATATATGTATATTCGGCGCGAGAAGGAGAGAAATTAGAGTAGCGCAGCTGGACGAAGGGGAAAGAGAGAGAGAGAGAGAGAAAGAATGTGACAGCAGGGGGTTCCACGCAAATCCTCCAACCCCCGAAAACGCAGCGGTGAGCGTCTAGAGGGGGGCGGGGGAAGAGTTCCATCGTATGCGCGCACGAGCAATATTTGCACAGCTCTTATATTCTCGCCTTTCTCTTCTCTCTCTCTCTCTCTCTCTCTCTGCACGCAGGCCCCGTTTTCTCTCGTTCGCCCCCCCCGGCCTCCCATCAGCCACTCTTACCCTACCCCATACCACTCTATGCGTGCGCGCCCCTGTCCGACGCGTGTATTAGCCGTTTATCTCTGTGTATGTGCATGCGCGTATGTATATACAGAGAGTCGAGCGCGCGCGCGGGTGCGCCTGGAGCTATATATATATATATATATACATACTGGCAGAGTACCCACCTACCTAATAATGATTTTACGTTACGCCACGCCGGGGTCCCTCGGGAATCCGCCGTCGCCGCACCCTTATTGCACATGGCCCGCTCTGCATCTCTCTCACTCTCTCTCTCTCTCTCCTTTTTTCTCTCGCGGTCGTTTTCTCTATCAGCCTTTGTTATGGCACCTTATATACACAAGCGCGCGCGCGCCTCGTTTGGATTGACTTTTATCTGCTCTTTTTTTTGCCCACTGACGCGCCCGGGATGCGCAACGGTAGTCCCTCTCTCTCTCTCTCTCTCTCTCTTCTCTCTGTCCCTCGCTTCATCCTTTTTGCTCGATTGAATTAAGATATTTTTACGGCTGCGTATGTATACATAAAAGTTCCGGAGTGATTTATAATGCTTTTGTTAAAAGATCTGACTGCGCCAAGATTCAATTGGCGCTAGAATGTCGATGAATTGACTGGGTGTATTTATTCTTGGAAGGCGGAGTGAATGTATTTTGATGAATTAGCGTTTGCTCATTTAGAAAATGCTAAGAATAATAGACGGATCTTTAAGTATATATTAAAACCTTATATAGTTGAACTTTTCATATTCTGTCATTACGATTCCATTGCAATAATTATACTCTCTTATCCTTGTCGATGAATATTATCGTGAATTTCTAACAATTTTTATCAAAGCATTTATTATTTAAATCCTGCAAAAAGCTATTGATTTAATAAAGCGGCAAAATTATAATTAACAAATCGTGCTCGGAGAAGCGAGATCTGAAATATTAAATGCGCACGCGATCGTAGGAATAAGCCAGGGCGTAAAACTATATAGTTGTACTTTCGAAGCTCGGTTTATTTTTCATTAGCTTCAATTTAATTTAATAAGCCAAATGAATCGGGCACCGTTTTTGTTTACGCGATCGCGATGTCAGAATTATACGGAGCGCTGGCGAGGAGTAGACGCGGCTCTAAAAATAGTCGAATGCCAGTCAAACGGGAGCTTCGTTGCGGATAATAAGAAAAGACGAAGACCCTCGCTCTAATGTCTGGTATAATCGATCGTTGCATTCAACGTTACGTGCCTTAAATGTTCGGGGTATACAGATTTGTTAAAGATTTTTTTTTTAAAACCACATCTACCGTTCTACTTGTTACACGTTCGAAATGCCCCGAAATGCCATCTAAAAATTAATTTAATTAAAAATTGAACCTTAAAAATCCCTCCCCCCCCCCCGGTAGCCCGTGCTGCTCTTTCCGTGCTCGTCCCGGCAGCCTCCTCTTCGACGACCCGCCTCAACCGTAAAAAATATTCCTTTTTAATTTCTCCCGCGTACTTTTCGCGCACTCCTCTAATTCCCCACTCCTTCCAATTCCAGTAATATTCGGACCCCCTTGGAAAAAACGAGGGAGAGAAAGGGAGAGAAGGAGAAAGAGAGAGAGAGAGAGAGAGGGAGAGAGAGAGAAGCAGAACCGAAGCTGCGAGCAAAACTCTCAAAACGCCACGGCGTAATTAAAGAGGCGAAGAGGCGAGAGAGAGAGAGAGAGACAGCGGGAGACGAGGAGAAAGACACAATCGTCCTTCGCCGGGTGCTCGGGGGAAAAAGGTACAGAATTCTCTCGGTATCTCTGTCCGTCCCTCACTCTCTCTCTCTCTCTATTGCTCTCCAGGACTTACTGGCGAGCGTTACACGGGCCGGTGGTGCCGCGGTGGCTCTGAATTTTTCATTCGGCCTGAATAATGAATTAAATGTTCCGTAGCGACCCTCGCGCGCGCGCTCGCCTCGCCCTCCTCCCATAGGTTGTTAGCGAGTTGACCATTCGCTTTGTGTTTCGCTCCTGATGTCGTTTTCAACGAGTGTATATATATATATATATATATATATATATATATATATATATATATGTATATATGTATATGTAATAAACATATACATACATGGAAGCCCCACGAGAAGAAAGACCAAGTCCAAGCTGATACTACATAGTCGAAGAGCGTGAGAGAGACTGAGACGTTGGAGAGGGGAGTCGAGAGCGGGGCGGAGGACAAGGTGATAATTTGATAAGACATCGGGAGAGGGTTGCCATGGAGACGATACAAAAACCCTCACCTTCTCTCTCTTTCTCCCTCTCTCGCTCTCTTCCTAGCTCTTCCCGAACTCTCGGCTACTGCGTATCCTTCTCTTTTTCCCCGCAGCTCTCCTTTTTATCCTCGAGTCTCAGCTCCACCTACGCTCCGGCGCTTCTGTATTTTTCCCGGTATCTATATGTATATATATATATATATATATATATATATATATATACACGTATTTCGCTTAACCTTCCCTCTCACCCTGAAATCCATCCTTGGCGCGCTTATTCCCGTCACAGGGCGCGACAGCCAGCTCCCCGCGCCATCGGCTGAGTCGAGAAGACAAGCCGAGCGTCAAGTGTTTCTTTTCCTCCGTTCCACCTCCACCCCCACCCCTCTCTCCCACCCTGCCCGGTTATCTCGACCCACGCGTTCTCCGGCACTCGGTCGCCGCCTTCTCCTTTGGTTCGCGGCGAGACGTAGGTGGGCGGCCTGCCCGTTGCCGTACTTTTTCCCATTCTATAACGCGCCCCGAAGACCCGTAATCTTTGTCGTTGCTCCGTCGCCGAAGAGAGATTCTACCGCCGCCGCCGCCGCCGCCGCCGCCGCCACCCACCGCCGAGGCCCTCCGTGGCGATCTCCGCTCGAGTGGTTTATTTTCCTTCTTGGATTTTTGAGAGTCGTTCGGGAAATTCTACGTGTTTTTCATTTTGATTTGGTGAGAAAATTACGCGATTTATTTCTTTCCAGTTTACATCTGTATATGTAAGCTAATGACGCAAGATCACGAATCGAGAATCGACAATAGTCCATCTTTGCGAAAAAACGAAAGTAATATCTCAATTGGACACTTTTCGATATTTCAGTGTGGAATCTTGTGCTTGGAGATACGATGCCATTGGCTTTTGTAATTCTAGGATGCGCATTATTTGGAATTGAATGAGTTTAAGATTAGCGATTGTTTCAGTCGTGTATTCATGGGATTGGTGGACTGGATTGATTTTTTTTCTCATAAATGCAATAAACTGCTGATCCGCTAGATTAGAAACAATTCACAATGAAGTACCCTGCGATAGCTCTTCATAAATGTGGCTAAGTTTTTTGAACGGTCGATCGACTGCATAATTCATTCAATCGATCGATCACAATTGAAAATTGAAATCCAATACGACTGGCTAACAGTTCCCGAGTACAAACGATTCTCCCATCTAATCAGCATTAGAGATGTATGTAGGTATTATTGGCTTACTCATACTCATCCCTACTTAATTCCTCGATACTAGTTTCACGAGGGTTGCATCTTCACGAATAATCCGGATCCTCTCGAGTCGTCCCGCAGCTTTACGGGATCGGCAAACATCGCCGAGGCCCGCCACGACCCCGCACATCGCCCACTTCGTCATTCGATCCACGAGGCAATAAACGGCGCGTACGGGGCCAAAAAGCTGCAGCGCCGTTTTACCCCGCAGCGTGTCGCCGCTAATCGTCGCGATCTCTCTCTCTCTCTCTCTCTCTCTCTCTCCCTCCCTCTCTCAGTCTCTCTCCATTCCCACAGATAATTTGTCGGCAGCGAAAATCTATTTCGGGATTACACCAGCTTCCAGGGGATGGGGGACGTGGAATGGGGAGGGGTGCACTCGATGAGCTCTCTGTTTCGAGGGGTGGCCTTACTGCCTTACCACCCCCCCCACCCCATCGGTCCCGGAAAGGCATTACTATTATTGCGCGCAGCAAGTGCGCGGGGCGAGGGTCAAAGAGAAGAGAGAGTGAGAGAGAGAGAGAGAGAGAGAGAGAAAGAGATCCCTCGCAATCTCTTTTCTCTATAATACTCGTTGCGCATCCCACGCGAATCTTTCGCATGTATGGGAGAAATGGGCGCGTGTATGCCCGGGGCGCACGTATGGGATTAACTTATTCAGGCCAAAGTCCAGACGTCCAGACGACTCTTCGACCTGGATTATTAATGAACCAAAGTCTCTCTCTATCCCTCTCTCTCTCTCTCTCTCTCTCTCTCTCTCTCTCTCTCTTTCTATTTCTCTGTCGTCATAATTGATACGCGAGAATACGCCGGGCAGTAACGGTTGCTTGAATTTTATCGTCGGAGCGGGATAGGAGCTGCAAGACATGTGTGTTTATATATATATATATATATATATATATATATATATATATATATATATATATGCAAGCCCAGGAGAGAAGTGGCTCTCGTTAATGTTGCAGGAACGATTTACTGTCGGGTTTTCACGTAATTTGCCGAGACCACGCGGACGTGTCCGTCTACTATTAACGGAGAGATTTTGTTTTTTGCCACGGCGCGGAACCACGCGAGGCGGCTGCCGCTCGTGCCTCCTCATTACTTATATACGAGGCGAATGGATATCGAGAGACGTCTGAGCGACCCTGGCCGTTGATGCCACGATCACGGAGCGATTAATTAAAATTTACGTATTAACAAACAAAAAAAAAAAAAAAAAAAAAATGAACGTGGCGTGACGGGGCCGACAATTGACCGCCCGACGTGTCTTACCGGTGTGTATGTAGGTGTGCTTCTTCATGTCGCTCTTCTGATGGAAGCGCTTGCCGCAGAACTGGCATGGATACGGCCTGGTGTCCGAGTGGATGAGCAGGTGGGTGCTGAGGGTGCTCGACCGCTTGAACGCCTTGCCGCACTGCTTGCACTCGAATACCTTCTCCGCCGAGTGCACGGCCCTGTGCTGGGTCAGGCTGATCTCGTGGCCGAACGTCTTGTTGCAGAGCTCGCAGGCGAACGGCCTCTTGCCGTTGTGCGACCGCCTCGCGTGAACCTGGGCGTGGGCAATTGGCAGAGGATTAACGATCGACTTTCGATGAGACGAATCAATGGAAGAAGTAACAGAAACTGGAATTATTCTGGTTTTGTCAAAGATTGTTATGCGCCGAATTCATGAACGGTATCAGCGGACTGCAACCATCGTGCCGCGGTTTTAAGATACTCTAAATTGTATGCGTAAAGACACGGATTTCCATTATATTCGAAATAATATAATATTATAAGGAAAATTTTTGCTTTTACAAAAATAATAGCAACACGTGAATATATGAGTTGGTTTCTATTCAACGGCGTTGAGATTTTTTGACTGTCTTTTTCCGTCGAAAAATGCTAATTTGGTGTTTCATTTATCTACCTGAATGCACGCAAAAACAAACTACGAGTGTACTTTCTGAAATTATGTCATTGTACATATAATTGCTATAAAATAGCCAACCCTTCCATGGTCTGAGCAAAAGTACAATAAGTAATAAACACCACGCAGCGTGAAAAACAAATTTCAAACTCCTCGATGAAGAAAAAAGATATTCGGAGAAACTCAACCGATCATTAAAACAAAGCCACTTATACTCAATATTTTTTACACATTCAAGTTCGAGTATATCGAAAATCAGACATAATGAAAGTTATAAGATCAGATGTATATTTCTTGTATCAGAATAAAAATCCATTCAATTTTTCTCATTTTGTCTTATCAATTCACCTTGTCGAGAAAAAGACAATTGAAGCCCCATATCTAACTTAACTTGGAGTATTACGATGACTTTTCGTAGTATTATTACAAACGTCGATTATTACAAAAAAAAAGAAAGAAGAAAAAAGCAGATACAAGGTAATCGCAAAAAAATACCAGGTAGGTGAGCCGTCATCTCACCTCGAGACCGTGCGGCGTGCTGAACATCTTGTCGCATTTGACGCAGCTGTAGACATCGCCCAGCGGATGTGGATGATGCAGTCCGTGGGGTCCGTGTGCCGAATGCAGAGTAGGATGACCCGTACCGGTGGGATGAACACCCCGCAAGAGTGGATGAAGATGGGGCGGCAGAAGATGGTGCGGCAGCAGCTGGGGATGCAGGTAGCTCAGGGGGTGGTGGGGATGGGGTGGAAGTACGACGCCGCTTTGCAGATGCAGAGGTGGGTAGAGGATCGAGGTAGACTGGTGGGCGAGGGGATTGCCGTTGCCGGTGCTCTGCGAATGGGCCGAGGGCGGATCCGGCCTCAGGAGCGCGCTGACGCTGAATGAGTCGCTTGACCTAGGTAGAATTTCAAACGGATATGTCGGTTACTCGTCGGTTCGTTAAAATTATCTTGAAAGAATAAAGAAGACGAAAGTGAATTGCTGTCACAAGATTTTGGGCTGGTATCGTCCCGTACGAGTCGAAGACAATGGAACTGAATTGTTTACGTGTCTGAAACGCAAGCTAACCTTCTCGGCTGATTGATTGTCGGCGTATTTCTTGTGAGAGAGGCCGGCGAAGGTGGCGACGTGGACCTCGGTGGACTCGAGCCAGTACCCTCGTGGTCATCGTCGTCCCCCACTTCCTCGACGTCGACGTCGATCTCCTCGTCCTCGGCGTCTACGTCGACCTCCGTGTCCTGCTGATCGGTGCGCGGCGAGTCCGGGCAGGGCGAGTGCGACGGCGACCTTCGCGGGCTCCTCGACAGTGGCGAGCCGACCAGGCGACCAACTCCAAACGATAGTCGTTCTGTTTTCGGTGAAAAATGAGAAGAATTTCGGTTTACTCACTTTTTGCATTATTTTTCTAGGACAATATTTCATCGCAGTAAAATACTTCGTATGACAATATCTAAGGACAGTTGTAAATCCTGTTTTATATTTCGGATACTTGTGCCGCAATATCGGACCACAAATTCAAAAGAAAGTCTCGTATATGTTGTCTTTCAATCAATTCCAATTGGTTCAGCAATCTCCTCTAGCACGTAAGGAGTTTTCTACAATTCTCAATAACTCAAAGTAAAAGTAACATTGGGAATCTAGAGGTTTTATTTCTAAACGAAGACCTACAACTCCTGACCTATTGTAAAATAAAACATTCCAAAAAATTGGAAATTAACATCCAAAAATGATTATACATTATAATGAGAACACCGAGGATTTCACATATGTTCCGCCCGTTTAGGTATCTTCTTTTTCTTTTGAATTCGTGGCCATTGACATTTAATTTCAAAAGTAACTTTCAAGTGTCCGAGTTTTTCCCGATTCGCGACCGCTGAAAGCGTCCAAGATCTCATTGTCCAAGGTACGCCTCGGTTGTCTCGGTCGTCCTATGCAAAGCTCTCGGCTTCCCGACAATCTCATCGCTGGGCGAGCGAGAAAAAGACGCATCGCCCGGCGGCAAGAACGTGGCCGTGAGCTATATTTCAAGGAGCAATAGACGAGGGGTCGTGGGGCGGGAGATGGGACTAGAGAGGGTGAGAGAGAGAGAGAGAGAGAGAGAGAGAGAGAGGAGCACCACCGAGGAGGAAAATGGAGTACAGCGCGTGCTCCGCAGAATTCCAAGCGCGGGGCAGGGGGAGGGGGTGTGGGGACGGAATACCGGCGCGCTAGATAACCTGCAGGTATTTTCCCCTCTCTCGCGCGGGGCGAACGCGCGCGAGTCAGAGGAGGCTTTCCCTCTCGCACGCCCGCAGCCGAGTGGGGAACGAGGCGGCGGCACCACTATATATATGTACATATACATATATATATATATATATATATATATATATATATATATATATATATATATATATATATCCATTCTATGCTCGAACGAAATGAGATTTGAGTCACGTAGTATACGTCTTTTTCCGCTTCTGTGCGCGGGATGGAGGATGCGCGGGAGGGGGAGAGGGGTTGGGGCGCGTAACGCTAACGAGCCATCGCCGTTGGATGTAAGGAGAGTAAGAGAGATAAGAAGTCAGAGGGAGAGGGAGGGAGAGGGACGGAGATGAGAGGGACCACACGGAATCGCGGCCAATCTCTCGAGCGCGCGCGCGCGCGGTCGCCCGTGGGGTGGCGTTGGTGCAGCGCCGCTACTTTCGCGCTCTTCGAGATCAAATACATTCTCACATTCTCGTTTAATCTCGCCGGGGTCTGGGACTTTTTCTTTTCCATCTCTGTCGTTCAATCCTCTTCCCTACCTCCCCTCCCAAATCTTGTAGGATTTCACGTACACCGAGCCGCGGAATAAAGCGAGGAGAAAAAAAATTCTCGCGGTAATTGTAATCCGAGTTAGGACTTTCGCGCCTCAGCCGCCGAGGAAAGTCGAGAGTATAGCGCGTTGGAATATTGTTTTTTTTTTTTTGTTTTTAATCACGCATGCGTGTACGCAGATGTGAGGAATTGAGGGCGGTTAAGGTATGCATATCTAAGAACCGAGTCTGCGAGGATTTGGTAAAATCGCAACGCTGATTAGCCGCGCCGTCTGTGTATGCGTATCTGCAAGTATACACAGAGAGTGAAATTAGCCGTTCCGCTTCTTTCTCTTTCCTTTCTTTATTTTTTTCCTTTCCTTTTTGACTTTTCGTTTTAACGAAAGCTCCGTTCTGCGCCGCGAGCGCGCGTGACTGCCTGTCCGCCGCGCCCGCATCTACAGAGCAGAGATATACGCGCGCGGACGATGAAATAATACGGATTCGAGCGAGCCGAGCGTGCGTCGAGCCGGTTTCGCGCTCCCATCGCGCGCTTTATCCTTACCATTATTTTCATTTGATGGACGGGGCTTTATGGCCGCGCAACTTCATATCCTTGATAAATTTATATACGCTCTTGCCCCTAATTAATTTCACAGGCACGGCCGTGCGCCGGTCTATTGTTTCTCGTAACGCGCGCGAGTTACAATCTCGCGCTTCTATACGTGCATACATACATACATACGTACATACATACGTACATACATACATATATACACACATATATATATATACATATATATATATACGGCTAGAACTGCTTGAACTCGGGCTGCTCGTTCGGCCAGATTATACGATATATATGTGTCTCTCTCTCTCTCTCTCTCTCTCTCTCTCTCTCTCTCTCTCTCTCTCTCTCTCTCTCTCTCTCTGTACGCGCGCGCGCGTGTGTACCTCTGTGTGGGAAAAGAAACCCGCGGAATAGTTCACGGAAACGGAGCAAAAGATCGGAGAGCGTCGCGCGAGAGAGCGCGAACAGCCGGCGAGCATTGGCAATCGTCTAAAGTGCGCGTATGTATATATACGTGCCCTTGCCCCTTCCGCGGCCCCCTCGCCGCAACCGCACCCTACCGTCTCGTAAAATGACGAAGATCCCGGAGAATTTAATGGCCCCGGCAGGAGGAGGGGGAGGGGGCTTTGGCTGAGTGGGTGGCTGGCGATGCAGTCCCGCGCGCACAATACACCTCTCCCCCCCCCCCGCCCCTACCGCCTCCTAGGCCACGGGATTTCTCATACGCACGAGGCGCGCTCTTGTGATTTACGAGCGATATGCGCGCCGCGGCGCGTCGATTGATTCATTATAACGATTCGCGCGGCGAAGCCGAGCCTTTGGCCTTTTATGGAGTGAGGAGACAAGAGAGAGAGAGAGAGAGAGAGAGAGAGAGAGAGAGAGAGACAGAGAGACAGAGACCGAGAGCATTTTGCGCACCATTGGCGCGCATGCGGCCGCTCCGCTCTATTATACGCAGTGTATCGCTCCTTCTCGACGCCCGCCCGACCACCGTTATATTATATTTATAATCCGTGCGCGCGACACGCGGTCACGTGCCCCGATCGGCTGCCATTATACGCACCGACTAATCGCATTTAAAGCACGCGTCTCCTCCGTCCCTCTCCGTCGCCGGCGCGCCGATCCCCCCCCCCCACCCTTGGTCTCGACCCCCGCCGTCTCGTTTGCCCTCGCCCACCTCCCCGCCCGCCCCCCCCTTCGATCGAACGAAAATGCGGGACGCGCCCGAGGCAGCCCCGCGGCCTCGACTTTTCGCGCGTGCCCGCGCGCTCGCAAGTGCATAATGCGATTGTGGCCGCGCGCTGTACGATCCCGATTATCTACATATATATGTGTGGGGACAGAGTGGCGGAGAGCTCGGTCGAATTGTGAATCTGGAATACGCGCGTGCGGATTCGGAACGCGCTATTAAGCCGGAGAGAACAGCTGGTCTGTGTGTGTGGGTGTGTGTGTGTGTGTTTTTTGTATCGTTCCCGGAGCGCTCTATAAGACCAGAACGCAACGGCGATGCGCATTGATTGAACGGCGAGTGATCGACTGGGCGACAATGATAATCGGGTGAGTACGGCTGTACGTTCGACTGTCCACGATTGTGCAATTGAACAATGGAATTTGATCGCTTCCTGTAATTGAAAGGTGAAAAATGACAATTTGTAAGTTTCAAATCGATTCTTCAATGACAATCAATTCACACGTTCGGTTTTCACGAGTTGTTCTGGAATTTCGATAATTTCGTAGACTTTCGGAATCTTTGATCGTGCCTTTTCGGGCGTACTAAGTATCGTAAATTACCATCTGTTCTTACTGTAAAAAATTTTGCTTCGCGAATATAAATTGCTCATCGACCGCGCGGCTTTTACGGGAAAAAAGTCCCGCCGCGGTTAAAAATAGAACGAGAACTCTCGGTACGTTCTTCCTCATATTTTATATACTTGATGTACTCCGTGTGTCTTCTTCCCTCTTTCTTCATCGCCCCCTCCCTCTCTCGCTCTAGCTCTCTCTCTCTCTCTCTCTCTCTCTCACCCGCTATCCATCTCTCTCGTTCTTTCTCCCACGGCTCCTCACGTAGCAAAAATCTGCAGCGATACGAGCTGGAGAACGAACAAAAGAGATAAAAGTCGCGCTATGGGAAAGGGCGAGGTCGTGAACCAGAAAGCGGGATAGAGGCAGAGAGAACGAGCGAGCGAGAGAGAGAGAGAGAGAGAGAGAGATGGAATAAAAGGAGAAAATAAGAAAAGACGTCGACGCGACGCGCGCAGACCGAGGAGACAGATGGGCGCCCCGGTGCCGGGGCAAAAAACGCCCGGCCGCTCCACTTGCATGTACACCGCGCAGGCAAATATATATTTCTCGGCTCGGCGTCGGGGAACTGGGGATGGAGGGCCCGAAAAAACAAAATACCCCCCAACCCCCACCTCCCCCCTCCTTATGCACGCGGTCTAAGACCCCGCTGCAGCGGAGCGCGCCCGTGAGCGAGGCGTGCGAGGAATCAAATTAATTGCGTAATGAGGGGGGGCGGGGCGGGGGGAGAGGGAGCGAAGGTTCGTTGCCCCATCCCGGGAGCATCGGGATTCGGGGAATAAGGCCGGCTTGTGCCTGCACTTGGCGCACCGACCCTGGCCATATTCCGTCGTGTCTTGGATAATAATGGTTCGCCCGCGTGTATGCGAGTGGGTGTGCGTTTGGTGTTATTGAATTGTCGCACTTCAACTGATTTTTCAAAATAACTGTAGTTTATATGTATATATATATATATATATGTATGTGTACGTGTGTGTGTGAGTGTAGAAAGGTACCGCTCCTTTCAACGTTTGAGCGTTTCAACGTATATGTAGTGGATCGCCTCACTCGAGTCCCTCGAGCCTGTACAGCCTCGGTTCAATCAAGCGGCCATTTCGATATAAATACTGTTCGCGCTTACTGTTCGCGCAGCTTCCACGGCGCTCGAACGGCAGAATTACGTTCCAGCACGTGCGGAACTCTCGCGACAGGTGCACCATCGATTTGAGTAGCGCGAAGACTCAAATTTGTCGAACGTCGCAAAGCTTGCGGCTTCGTACATTTTACTTTGACACTCGCGATTGATTGGATTTTTGCCCCGCTCTCTCTCCCCCTCCCTCTCAGTCTCTCTCCAACACTTTTGAAAGCGAATAATTATGAATATGCGAAAAGTGATGGGGGGGGCAGCGCACGTTCGTTGTCACGAAAGATTAATAACGGCCAAAAATTTGATAGAAGATATAATTTGAAATTTCCCGGTATAAATTGCTATTAATCCATTAACCTATACATGAATAATGATTTAGTAAAAAATTTCCAGCTTCGTTAAAATGTAATTGGCATTTGCATTCGATAAACTGAACACGAGTTTTTAGTTTTTTTGTTTTTTCATAGAAATTAAATTAAGTGTCTAGATATTGCATCTAGTCGATCTGCGAAGAACTAACATTGAATATTAAACAGATGTATAAATAGCACATATGTAATTAATGTCCGAATATAAAAGAGTTAAACAAAAAAAAAAAAAAAAAAAAAACAAACAGGCAAACAGCAAAAAATTGAAAATCTAACAATTCCGAATTAATAATTCGCGCCCAAGCAGCATCTCGCGCAATGCTCACAATTAGACCTGACCGATCGAAGCCCATCGCTAAAATTATTATCGAATTTCGCGTACAATAATGCCCTCGGCTCGAGCTGCTCGGCGCGACGTTTAACGATTCGACCGACTGTCGAGCAGCCCTCATTTCTGAACGCTCTAAAAGTTTCCGAACGGTACGGACTGACGGCGGCACTCTGCTTGCGTAACGCCGAGTCCCCCGGATGCACATGTCGTCTCCCGCGGGCGTCGCCCACCGATAACTCCGCATTGTCTCGTGCTGCATTCGCGAAGGCTGTGGCTCGCGCGCCAGCGTAAGAGAATCGGGGGGAGGGGGAGGGGGGAATAATAACGAGAAGAGGATGGAGAAGAGGAAGAGAGCGCCATCCACCCTTTGCGGGGAAAGTGGCGTGGAAAGGGTGGGAATATTGGCGGCTGGGGGGCTGCGCCAGCAGATATAATGTAGCCTAGCTCCCGCCGACTACGACGCGCCCGCGTTCGCCTGGATTAATAAAGGAAGGCCAAATCCAACGGACTGCTCGAGGCGAGGGAGGGTGGGGGGTGGGAGGGGACGACAATTAGATCGAGTTAACGGGCCAACTTTAATCTTCTGTCGTCCGTCAGCCGTTTACTGCGTAGCGATCTGCCGCTATTAAAGCCTTTATACACTTTAGCTTCCGAGCGAGCGAGAGGCAAACAGAGAGAGAGAGAGAGAGAGAGAGAGAGAGAGAGAGAGAGCGAGACCGAGGGAAGCGTTCCGCCGCGGCCTGTGTGGCTTACTGCACGTATATATATATATACGGGAAGTATATAGAGTGCGCGAACCTCTCCCCCTCCCCATCCAACGCCCGATATCCATTCGCGGGATTTTGTTTACCGCGCGCCGCCTGCTCTCCCCTCTCCTCCTCCGCGGCGCTCTCTCGCTCCGCCCGCAATTGGACGAGGACGGCTACGGCTCTCTCTCTCTCTCTCTCTCTCACTCTCTGTACCACGACGAGAGTTGATTGCGTCGGCGGTTGGCCGACCGACGGATTCGATTAGAGGACGCCGAGAGCGCTTCTCTTCCGCTCCCTCTCTCGCCCCCCCCTGCCTCTCGCGAAGATTCCGTTTCCCGTTCAACGAATGCCCGTTGTATAAAACGTCTTCCGCAGGCTTGGCGGCTCGAATGCGCGAGGCGTCTCTCCTTCCGATTTGTTTGATCAGCGCCGATGGATTCGAGGATGTAATAATCGGGGCGACGTTTTGCGCGCGCGTCGATTTTTACCCCCCCCCCCACCCCCTCTCCACCCTCGCACTCTCGCGCTGGCAAAGATCGGAATTTCAGCGATGCTCACATTTCTAGCACAGGATGACGATGATGAAATTATTGCTCCGATTTCCATTTGTCTATTCGCTTATTTTAATTAGACATATTCTTGCATTACCTTATTATCATTACATGTTCAATTATTATATTACACGCGCAGTTATATCGATTGCGAAGAAAATTGCAAAAATAAACGCTGTAATCAAGTATAATCTCCGAGCGTCTAAACGAATGATTGCACGCACTTCAAAGGAATTCAAACGGAGTGAATCAATAACTAATCCATAAATTTTAAATTTCCGAAGCCTTAAGAGTCGTTTAAAAATCGCGCACGCCCAAGCACGAACGCGTACGGACGCACCTCGTGACCTCTCGTCTTCCCATGTCTATTTTCCTGTGCCGTTTCCCCGCCACCACGTTAAATCCATCGTTTTTTCCCGGCAGCGCCTATTTCCTACCCACGAGCGTCCGGACTTTCTTCTTAAGCGTGATATATACTTCCTCCCGGGGCGTATACGCGGGCACGGGGCTGTGTAATCCAGCCCGGGCAAGGAGGAAGCCCTGCGGAGTACGCGTAAAACCGCGAGCGGTTCAGCGCCGCTCGTCGGGGGCGGCGTAATTCGTCGGCCGTAGTCTCTCCCCCCCTCCCGGCGGTGGAGGCGTAAATGCGCGTTTTACGCGCGTCGATCGGGCGCGAATACGTGCCTCGATTTTCGCGAGATGGCGCCGATTTCATGGCGCAGTCTTTGCAACGACATAGAGCTCGGCGTGTGGCAGAAATGCAAGCTAAATACGAGGGCGGTTCAATAAGTACCCGTGCTAGATGATAGAGGACGTTCCTTAGGAAAGCTGGTGTTATCATCGTATGCTGCCATCTATGAAACGACGGAAAAACAAATTTAAAACATTAATAAACAAATATTTTACTCGATTAGTGAGATATGAACAAAATTGTCGGCTCGATGGCTGCCGCGATTTCTGACGGTAGGCAACAAGCGGAAGCGGCTGTAAATTTCGAGGCAGCGTTTGGGACGATTTAACCGAGACCCGAAGGACTTTTTACGTCGAGCTGTCGCCGTTGATGAAGCCTGGATTTATCATTACACACGAGAAACTAAACAAAGTTCAACACAAAGGATGTGTTGCGGTGAATCTGCTACCAAGAAGGCGAAGACGGCCCCATCGGCCGGAAAGGTGGACCCAGGATTTTTTGCGAAGGGCATCATCCTGCTGGACTTTTTAGAAAAAAGAAGAACTATCATTGGACAATACTACAGTTAGTTATTGAACGGCTTCGACAAAAACTCGAAGGAGATACGGCCACATTTGGTGAAAAAAAAGGCTTGTTTCATCTCGATAACGCACCAGCACATCTGGAGTTTTCGCCACCAAACTGCATGAATTGCGATATCAATTGCTGCCGCACGCCCCCCCCCCGTATTCACCCGCTCTGACTACCTGTGATTTCTTCGCGTTCTCGAGACTAGAGGCTTATTTTGGAGAACTCGAAAAATCCTTTTTTTGGAAGGGGTTAAAAAAATGGTCAGACCGTTGGGAGAAGTGTATGTTTCTGAAAGGGGGCTATTTCCTATTTCCCGAAAGCTATCATAATGTAACAAGCTCGAACTTTAACGCAAAGTGCACATTTCGAACGTATGATTTTCATCCGTAGGGAAGCTCAATTATATGCTGACATCTCTAAATTGTGCGCCAAAAGAGGGGGAAAAGATTTCGGTCTTATCATGGTTTTTCAAAGATTGTAAATTTTCAAAAAAATATGTTTCATATAAGAATAGAACAAAAAAAAAGGTTGCGAAGCTTAATAAGTCCGATTATCAAATTTCTATTGTTAAAATAATTTAATCGGCGAACATTATTATTCTAATATAATGTAAAACACTCTATTTGATTACTTTTTTGATATTATATTGCAAAATTTAGAACAATTATCTTGAGAAACGTGAAGTTTATAAGAAAATGTATTTTTTCACTCTTCCGAACTTATTTTCTCTATTAAAACATCCGATCGAATACTACTCCTACCCAACGTAAGAACACGAAAGACAGGCCCGTGTCACTCGCCGTCCTCGACCGGGCATCGCACATCGCTCGCGTCGTTCCTCGTCGCGCACCTCCTCCCCACACCCCTGTCACAGACAGCCGCGATCGGAGCCGAGAGGAGCGAGCACCGCGCGTCGTCGATAATAAGGAAGACGCTCGCGCTGGTAACGCCGGCCGCGCTTACGCAACGAAGAAAAGCCCTCCCCCCCCTCCCCGCGCCCTGGCACACGACTCCGTATGCACAACGAAGCCTCTCGGCCAATTCACGAAGCGCGCGCGCGCGACTTGGATGAGGAGGAGGAGGATGACGATAAAGAGGAGAGGGAGTACAAAGGAGCCGGCGAGCGGTCCGGGGACCCGAATCCGGCCCCGGTCTAATCCGCCTCAATTGGCCGCGCGGGGTTGAGTGGCGGGGGAGGGGGGGAGCGAGGGACGAGCAAAGGGATTTTACACATGCATGCGTACACGCGCGCCTGTGCGCAGGCTCGGTGGCGCTGCAATTTATCCCAATCGTCGGGCGCGGATCTCTCGCAGGCGCGCTCTCCTCCTTGTGACCGTACGCGCTCGTTCCCCTGCTCGACTTTCCCAGCGCAATTACGGAGTCAAAAACGGAACCAAAAAGAAAAAATTGGGAGGAAAGGAAAAAAAAGCAATCGCCAAATACGTACGACCGTCGTTCGGGATTAGACGAGTGATAGCGCGGGCGGGGGGGAGTGCGAAGGAGGGATGGAGGGAGAGTAAGACCGATAGACCGTCCGCGACGCCCTTACGCGCTCGCTTGCTCTCCGTGCCTCCTCCCCCCCCCTTCCCCCTCCTGACCGCCGACGCTGTGCTCTCGGATCGAATGGCCGTTGGCACGCTCTCTCTCTAAGGGGGGGGGGGGCTTTTCTGCAGGATATTCGCGCGCTCGTCGTTGCGGATAAAGTACGAGGAGTAAGATTGGAATTCTACGTCGTATCGCCGAAGCGTTCCGGTGCGTTTCGATTATAAACCTTTTGGCGGATTGTGAAATTTTTGGATTATTTTTTTTTTTTTTTTTTGTTAAACTCTAGAAAATTATATGTTTCATTTCTCGTCGATTCTGACGATTGTGATGTTAATATTATATGTATATACATTGCCGAGCATAAGAATTCTGGAATAAAATGGAAATTATGGAAATGCAAAGAAATCTATGCTCAATGTCAATCAACATTTAACTATTCCAATTATATTTTGGATTGGGATGAATATTAACTTCGATTCTCGTTCGATTATCAGGCAATCATTAATAGTTTATATTTATTCAATAATATTTTTCGAAATATTCTGTCATGAACCGTATGTTACGGATATAACTCGACTTGTACAATGTTACAACAATAATTTTTTAACATTTAATTTTCAGTCTCTGTCCCAGATATTTTATTAAAAATCCAATCGGAATGAATACTTTCTTATCAGATTCTTATCTTGAAAATTTACGATAAGCGTGAAAAAAATGCTAACTTTTATTTTCATTGCATTGTCGGAGGGGCTCGCGTTCCATACAAGCAAACCCATAATATCACGAAAACGTAAACCTTTCCGTTTCACGGATATTCTATCGAAACAGCGGGGGGAAAAGTTATATCGATCCTCGTTATTTCCGTTTTATTACATTGCAATCGACCGAGGAGCAATTGAAATTCATCAGCGCAACCTCCTGGTGGCATGGTGTAGGTCTATAGAAATATATATATATATATATATATATATATATATATATATATATATATGTACGTATGTATGTAAGAGCACGGTGCGTTTATTTCGATCCCCAGCGATCAATTTCGCGGAGCGCCTATCCGACTTTTTTCTTCCTCGTCTACTTTCACATCGGTGGGGCGGCAGAGGAAAAGTATAAGAAATCGATGAGAAAAGTTTTCCAATAGATACAGACATATAGAGAAAGAGAGAGAGGGAGAATGCGGTTGGAACACTCACCTGGATCAGATTTTGGAAAGGGCGGCAAGTCCGTGACCTCGTTTGCGTTGACGAACGGCGCCCAGAGCCGTGGGAACATCAACCGTACATCGCAACCTGAAATAAATAATTATTTATATATGTATATATATATATATATATTTATTGATATATATATGTATATACATATATATACATATATATACACATGGATAATAAAAATCTCGCTTATCACATATTGATCAGTGTTATCAATTGCGAGTAAAGATATAAAAAATTTTATAACAAATTGCGCCCAATCTTAACGTGCACCGTTCAATTTATATACTCTTTCAATATGAATTGGAGGCAAGTTGCCTTAATGATAAGAAATAGTTAAATCCTCGATGTTGTCAATCATTGAAATCATCACGAGCAGTGGATTAGTCACTGATTTTGTGACCCAAATTTCTTTAAACAGTGAAACGATACCCATTCGTTTGAAGAGCGTACGGAAAAAACGGCCCTTCTTTCGCCTGTTCATTCGTAATTCACAACAACGACAAAAAAGTAAGGAATAAGCAGATGAATATGCATTTACTAGGAAATTATTATTGGTTACGAAACAATTATATTTCTATTAATTTCTTAACATTTTCCACAATCCATCCAATTTCAGAGTTATATATTCGTAAAAGCAAAGTCTTTGCTCAGCTTTCTTAATAATAACAGTAGTTTCCCCCTCCCTTTGCGGATTTTCATCAAAACTCTATAATTAGCATCATCCGTTTTTCTATATCATTGTATCCTCTTAGAATCCGAGGGGGGTGAGGCATAAAGTACTTTTTTAAATATTAATTTAATAAAAAAATGCGACAACGTGAAAACACAACAAGTGAGAATAATTTTTATAACCCTTGCTACTTTCAAATGTCATGACTTCTGAGAATCGACGATTTCTAAGAAATGAAATCGTTGATTTTGAAAAATCGTATAAATGATAATTGACCCGCGCTGAATGAACGGCCGGAGTGCAGACTATTTTTGCTGTCCCTCTTCCAAAAATCCACGATCGAGCGATTTTACGTAATAAAAAAAAAGAAAGAAAGAAAAAACAGAAAAAAGGTAAAAAAAAAATCTCCATAATCGACACACCCGTACAGAGTGCAGAAAATCTTTCGAAAGCCGATCCCATATATATCGAGGCTTCGTGCCGCGAGGCGAAATCCCCGTCCACCCCCCGTCCCCCCCTCTGCCCCTCCGTCGCCCCGCATTTTTTCCTCTCCTTTCGTTCGCTTTCAATTACGCAAGAGAGCGGCGAAGAAGGGCCAATCTGGCGACGACGGTGGCGGCGGCGAGGGCGACGGCGAACCTCCGCCCACGACTTGATGAATTACGTATTCCTCGTACGTCCGTCTTAAAAGATCCTCTTCTATCCCCTCCGGCGAAGAGCGTCTTCATTAGAAAGTGTATGGGGGGGCGGGGGAGAGGGGGGTCTTGGCTTGCCTCTATTTGTCAGGCCGGGCCTCCCCGCGCTCTATATACTTCTTTCTTCCGAGCACGCCCTTATATGTGTATATAGATATATACATTTGCCCTCTGTTTTCAATATCTCCCTCTAACTCTCTACCATGATATGGATACATATGTGTGTGTGTGTGTGTGTGTGTGTACAAATTCGGCGCGATGAATTTGAGCAGAAATGGAGCCGCTAGCAAGGGAAGGAGGGTGGAGGAGGCCCGATGCCCCGGGCTTTTAATTAGGAAGCGGAGAGACGAAATTCGCCAGCGGTAGAACCGTGCTTTTTTGCAGGATTTAAGCTCGACTAATTTTTTGATTGCGCGTATTATTAACGCGCTTGACGAGGCAATATATACATACATATATGTATATATATATATATATATATATATATATATATATTTAAGCATCTTGTTGGTTTGGAAACGAGATTGAATTATTTTGTTTCCGCGCGCCGCATGAAAGTATGGGATATTTGCGCGCTACCGTCGCGTATACGGCAAGAGAAGAGTGCGCATATATACGTTTTTATGGGACGGTTCCGTGCGGAGACGAAGACGGTTCGAGAAATTTTCATTTGCAGAGATGAGCTTAATTCTGCTACGCTTTTACTTTTTTAACAAACGTCTCCGCGAATCTCTAGAATCTCTGTTGTTACTAGCAACAAGGCTAACCAGAGAGAGAGAGAGAGAGAGAGAGAGAGAGAGAGAGAGAACGGCCCATGATCCTTATAATTCTTCGGCGATGTATAATAGATAGTGTCGCGCGGCAAACGTATCCGCAAGATTATCGGAAATAAATCGTATAAATAGAGCGCGCGCGTTATATACATTTATAGGGTTTTTTCTTTGGATTACCCGTCAATATGTGCATAAGCAATTTATAACCGACTATACGAATGGTCATTTCATTTATATACATATATATATATATATATATATATATATATATATATATATATATATATATTATTTCTGATCAACTGCCGAACCAATTTTAATTGCACGTTTTCGTTCTGGAATTTTGTTTTTATCAATACAAGCAATTGCGTATCAATATCCGTTCTGATTTCGAACTCAGCGCTTTAATCTCCGTAATCACGGGGCTTATGCCGCGAATCGTATAATCCCACGTTCATTCTTACAATGTTTGTATATACATATATATATATATATCTTCAGCCAAGTCAATATCTCTGTAGTTCGTACTTTATTACAATGAAAGCCTCGCGCGCCAGCGATTGTAGTCCCGGGGATTTTTTTTTTTTGACTTTTTGCAAGAATCGCCGATGCGCGACGACGTAAAATACGATCCGTATCGTGCGACGATGCGGACTTTAATCCTCGATTCACGCGTCCGAAGTCTATAAAGATGTCGAGATAATAGATGGACGACGGGACTGTAAACGGCATTTTTGTCCCAATGATGAAAAATTCGTGAAGGGGAATTTTTGCTCTCACGAATCATTCGATATTCGCCAAATTACGAATCAATTCTCTTTACGAATCGAACGCTATTCTTTCTTGAATCGTGACCTTTAAATATAAATTGGTACGTATACTTTGTGTGTACAGAGTGGTCAGTGTTTAATCCCCGATTGAAACAGTGCAAGGTTAGAATCGCTGCGAAAATGGACGAATGCATTCTGCCGTGATTTTGAAATTATTAATCGATTCGTTGCTACCCGATTACTAATTTAAACAGTTGTTCTTTGCCGTACTTTGTCTGTAGCATTAAGAACTTTATACATTTTTTAGTTTGTCGCTTCCGGAATTTTTGCGTATTCCTTACACTTTAAATACAGCTTACTTTTAAACCAGTGAAACTCATGGAATTCCATGTACATCGAATAACTCAAAAATTTACGACAATTACAATATTGTTCAACTATTTTACAGATATATTAATTTAAAAACACACACACACACACACACACACACACACACACACACACACATACATTGTTAATAAATCCATTATTGAATTGACTCGGGCTATCAGAAATTTTCGCCGTTTCAATTTTCGCGACCTCGTCTCGCGCGCCTCTTATCTTCTAAGTATCGCAAAAGTTTTTTAGTTCAATCTTATCTATGCACTGTCTAAGAGAGATCGACTATTTCCACTCGGACCAGTGGGGCCCGAGGCAATCGTCCCACATTATAATGCGTGCACGGAGACAGACGCCAGAAGTGTCGACCGATTGTCAAATCCCGAGCACCCGGGTGAAATTCCTCTTGAACCCCCCCCCCCCCACAATCAATCGCCGAGCTCGCAAATTAACAGGCGCCCCGTCGGAGGACCGTGGGCGGGAGGGAATTGGTGGAGATGGATACCCCGTCAATCATCCGGAAAATTATCCCTGCCCCCCCCTCCCGGCAACGGCGTCGCACCTCCCCATAGCCTCTGCGTATCGCTCGCGACATCGTATCGCGTTAACCTATTAGCCCGATTAGCCAGTGGATGGCGAGAGGAGGGTGAGGTGGTATTACATGGTATAGCGACGGTGGGGCTCGTCTATAATGCTGTTCGAGCAACCCCCATTCCCGCTCTGACTCTCTCGATCTCCTCCCCCCCCCGCCTCCCGTGTCCCACAGTATGTCTCACCTGTTGAGTTGGAGGCGCGCTAACACGTCCGGCACGCAATCGCCAGTGCGTGTAAGTGTGTGTGTGTGTGTGTGTGTGTGTGTGTGTGTGTGTGTGTATTTATATAGATACAACGAGCACGCGAGGCACGCTTCTGACGAGCTGGACGTATTTTATATATATATGTGTATGTATATATATATATATATATATATATATATATATATATATATATGTATGTGTGTACGTAAACGAATCCCCGAGTGGTTTCCGTGTGCCTCATTAATGAGGAATTATACTACTGCGATCCTTCTATACTTTCTAAGCGTGGGCGAGATATGATATTCTTTAAACTTTTTAATTAGAAGAGACGGGGCCGGATTTCAAGTTGTGAAAATGCCTCTGGGATATCAATATGTGTATATATGTAACGGTGTCGAACCAAGTATAATTAAGGTAAGTATGCCAATGATTATGTACCTGGATGCCAGTGCAGAATCGTAAACGTCTTTCGTAAGTACATAACATTCGTTCGGCACAATGACCCCCCCCCCACTCGCCCTCATCAACAGACCCCATCTTTTCTGCATAAATTTTTTTCCGACCTGATTATTACACTGTTTCCCAAATGTTTTCTATATTGTTACGTTGGTAATATATCAATAATCATTGTACATTAAAAAATATGTCTGTTTTAATCATTATTATGTCGAACTTATGTCGTAATGAAGAAATGCACTAATACGAAAGCATGAAAAGTATGACACGTATCGTCAGAGATTGTAAATATTTTTATCCACGGCGTGGATCTAGTGTTAGAAAATATTGAAGCGAAGCTGGCCGCAGTCGCGAATCTTTCTGCTCAAACATTCTACAGATGTGATTCTAAAGACGTCCAAGATAAATCAATGATCTGAACGTGTTCGCTAATCCAATAACGTACTCATCCGTATCCGTACTACATCCAAGAAAATGAAGCACGCAACGATGGCCGCTTGTGTGCTAGATCCGATAAAACGACCAATTTCCGCGTGACAGGTGGCGCGCCAAAGTAAATGACTAAATGTTTTGGCAAATCCTCTCAGCGCAGAATTGCCAAAATGTCTAGGTGGAACGCTTCGTGATTGCTTCGGAACGTTATGTATTCAATGCATCGGATGGGCGTATCGTTCTGGAACGTGGGGGGGGAGGGTGGTAATAGGCGCCTGTTGTGCCAGTCCCATCGTCATCGGTTACACACGTACGCAGATACATCGAGATGTATCCGTATAATTACGGTTGCTCGACGCACCGGCCGTCCTGCACCGTGGCAAAACAAGCCGATCGGGTCGCGAGGGTATTAATTATTACCCCCAGCCCCCTCAGCGAGTCCAGCACACGAGCTGCAGTTGCATCGGGGCCGACGGGACGTGTAATAGCCGACAGCGTTCGCGCCGCGTCGAAATCCGCTCTTTGGACGGGGCGAGGGACGGAGGGAGGACGTGGTGACCCGTGCGCTGGTCAGCGTCCGCGTAAATCCCTATCTCTTTCTCTGTCCCCGCGCGTTCGTTTCGATTACGACCTTTGAGGCGCGCGGTGGAAGAGGGGGAAGGGGGCCCCGCGTCCGAGGTTCGGAGTAGGGGGACGGAGGGGACGGTCGGTGCATTTGGAAATTTATAGGGGGACAGCAGGGGGACCGAGGATGCATTCGTGCGCGTACACGTAGTTATCTACGTACGCCCTTTTTGCCCGCCAAGCACTTTCGCCGATTATAGAGGAGGTGCGGGATTTGAAGAGTGAACCAGGAGGAGAGGTGCTGAGAGCTGCGGTTGTATCCAAAACTTGTCATTTCTAACGAGCTAATTTGTTTCTTTTTTTCTTGTGTAGAAGAGATTCTAGTTTTTTTTATAGACGAGATCACTACCGTACGCTAGTGATACGCTCGTATATTACAGCAGCGCCGAATGAAAAATTCGGCAATATAGGTTTATCGAATGCTGCGACCGAACGCGATTAGCGTGAAAAAATTCCTAAAGTATCGACCTTTAATAATCATGGCGATGAAATCGATTCTCCGCGACGATCGTTTAATGCCCGATAAATCACTGTGCAGAACTACGCTTTATATATTAGCTCTTTTATAAAGATTTAATCCGTCGCTGCGGCATTAATTAAAATGACCGAAATAAATCTTTCGCAGCAGTGCCAGGTTTAAATATATATAACTATATATATATATATATATATATATATATATATATATATATATATATATAATAACAATCCATTATTCATGCATTATCTTTGATAATTAAGATATACGCATAGATAAAAGTTCATTGCTATATGCGTCGGGTGATGATCGACAATTAGTAAATAAATCAGTGCATAATCTGTTAAATATATAATGACTCTTATTCCCCTCTCCACCATCCGCTTTTTATTCATTGCCTATAGAGTAATAGCTCGTTCTAGGAAAAGTTTAAATAATTGAAAGTTATTATATATCTCGCGAAACAATCTCATTAGCCTGTACAATGAGTTAAAATCTCGATCGTCGATGAATGAGATCTGTGCGCGCGAGAGGGGCGAATAATTTACCGTAGGTACGGGCGTGAGGCTTTTTCGAAAGATTATTTTATGCGCAAAATTATACCCATTTATATGCTTTCGTACTGTCGCCATTCGAAACTTTTACGAGGTGGAATTATCGAGCACGATTGCAATTATTTGAGAAACTTTCTTTCTCCCTTTCCAGATGACCGCCGAACGTGTTCACATATCGTCCGCCACTCTACCAAACGAATCCAGGACAATAAACCAACCCCCTTCCGTATAATCCCCATTCCTTCACCAGCTGCTAATCGCACATTCCTCCCAAGAAAATAAGAAGAAGAAAAAAAAAGCAAAAAAATCGCTCCCTCGCGCAACCCGAGCGCAGAAACACATTTATCGAAGGGACACTAGAGCGAGAGGTCGGGCGCAAAAAAAATGGCGCCCCGACTCCTCGGGCGCGCTCGCCACTATCGCAATACCTTCGGTCTCGGCCGACAGCCTCGTGCCCTCCTGCAGGCTCTCGTTGTTGTTCGCCTCCCTGACGATCTGCTGCTGCTGCTGCTGCTGCTGCTGCTGTCCCTGCTGCTGCTGGTGCTGCTGCAGCATCTGGGTCGGCTGCTTCGGCTTGACGACGCGGAAGGCCGAGGCCTCGGCGACGCCGCGCCTGGAGAAGTCGAGCGGTCCCACCCCCGCAGGCGAGTGCTGCTGCTGCACCTCCATCATGGTCTCGTCGCCGACGCGTACGGCCGGCCCAGGGCGCCAGCAGCCTCAGCCGCGTCCCCCGTGATCGTCCAACGGATCCTCGCTCGCGCGCCGGTCCTTCCCTTTAATTTTTTTTTCCCCCTTTATCGGCGCGCCCGTGCCGCGGTTCGCCAGTGTCACAGGGAGGGGGGGGGGACGGGCGATCGAGCCTTCCTTTTTACTCGCGATTTATTTGCACTTTACGCGTAGCCCGTGGATGAAGCGCCGTTCACTGCCTCGCGGATGCATTGTCGAGCGAGCGTACGCGCGCGCACGGGTTTGAAGGTCGGCAGGGGGGGGGAGGGAGATTGAGATAAAAAAATCACTGTCTCTATATATGTGTACGATGAATACGTATTTATATATATATATGTGTGTATAGATATATAACGTCGGCCGATACAGCGCCGTAGCCTGCGGCTTAAATACTGGCGCTGCCGAGCGCTGCGCGCGGCCGTATATTATCGCGGAGCGACACCCAAGGCTTCACACGGCGCAGCCTCGGCTCGGCGACTGGCGACTCGTAATGCGCGCGCGCCTATTACGAAAGGACGCGCGCGCGCGCGCGCGCTCTGCTCTGGTATAAAGCCGAGGGGGGCACAGATAGAGAGAGAGAGAGAGAGAGAGTCGGAGGGAGGGAGCGCGTACGACGCGTCGGTCGCCCGCGCACGCCGGGATTTTACGCGCGCGGGGCTATACGGGCAGGCGACGCCGAGGAGAGCGCGGTGGCTGGCGCGGAGGCCCCGCCCACCCTAGGTCACGCCCCCTCTGCTCTCTCCTTCTACCTCGATACGTGTACTCGCTCCTTCGAGCGCAGATATATGTGTGTGCATGTATGTATATATAGGTATATAGTCGTGCGCTGTCGCCGACCGTTACTACTGATGGTGCGCGGACGTGGAGCGAGGTAAAGTGAGAGAGAGAGAGAGAGAGAGAATGAGCGAGCGTGAGGGACGTTCGAACGCGCACTCCCACCACTCTCCTCTCTATCGCTATTCGCGACAACGTATATATTGTACATTATACGGCGCGCGTGTATATATATAGAGAGAGGTTATTAGGATTCGAAGGAGAGGGCTGTGCCGCTCGAGCACTGATCTCGCCCTTTCCCCCTCCCATCCCCCTCACTCACTCGCTCTCTCTCTCTCTATAACTCTCTCCCGTGCTCTCCCCCTACCTCCTGCCGCGGTGCGCGTGGCCATTGGGAGGATGTATCGAGGCGATCTCCGGTCGTACGCCGAGTCGAGTATAACGCGCACATACCTCGCGCTCGCTTAATTGGCGGGGGCGTTATACGTTGTGTGTACAGTGGGTGGGCGAGAGGTGCGGAGCGGAGGGGGAGGGAGGGGATGCGCGCGCAAGCGGGCCACACTCGTCGGTGCATTTTGTTTAAACCACTGTGCGGATAGAGAGAGAGAGAGAGAGAGAGAGAGGGTAAAGGGGAGAGGTAGAGAAGGAGTAGGTGGGATATGTACGTGTGAGAAACCACTCGAGGGTCCTGATTCGGACTATATATTTCTCGGAGATTCTCCCCCTCCCCCCTCCCCCTCGCCGCTGCCCTCTTTTCCCCCATATCTATCTCATTCTGTATCTCTCGCTATCTCTCTCTTCTTCCTCTCTGCTGGCTATACTCCGACACTCATCTTCGAAAAGCAGCTGAGAATGTTTATCGAAAAAGTAGGAGGGCACGGGGACGACTGTTACTACTGATTTTCTGAGCGCGCGAAGACCTTCAAACTCAAAGAGCGTTTGAAATGGCCCAATTTCAAAATGGATACTGGGTTACGTAAGAGGGGGTTTGGATTACGGAGATTTTGACTTACCCGTCATCAATTACGTTTTAATTTTCCCATGTATTACAGCTACAATTCTAACTATACATTATATTATCCAGACAGTTAGTTCTCTTTATTAAATGATTAGAGATTTTGTAAATTTCTTTGCTTTTACATTGTTCCTTTATTCATTGTTGCTTTAGCGTGTAATACACGATTATAAAAATAATATCACGAAAGTCAAGCTTTTGTTAGAATTTCTTGTTTTTTAACAATGCCTAAAACTGCGACTTTATAAACTGTTTGGTAATAAGAAAACATCACTATATGTTACAACAGTAATCGACTATATGTACTTTGTACAAAAAGAATTTTTAACATTTATGTTAATCTAGACATTCGATAGTTCCCCCTCCCCACCCCTGCCACATTTCTACATGTCCCTGCTAAAACTCGCGCATAAAGATTCATATCGAACCGCGCCGATTGCAGTAATCGCAATAATCCGTTCGGGCTAATGCGACAAAGCCTCCCCCCCCCTCTCCTTTATACAGAAGTGGCCGACGCACCCGTCCGCGGGTCGATTATCTCAATCGCTCGTTATTAATTAACGGGAAATCGAGCGGTTATAATCGTTCGACGATACCGTAATCCCGAAACGGAGCTCCGCTTGAAGCGCGACGCGTCGGGGCGAGGTTGTGCGCGTACAATGGACAGTCGCTCGGATGCGTCTGTTTTGTCGTCGGTGAAAAAAAAAAAAAAGAGAATCGACTAGATCAACAGCCTTATATATATATACACATATATGCAATATCATTGTACAAATCCTCTATGACGGCGCATGAAGAAATCGTTATTGTTATCATCAACGTTCGGCGGATGAAAGTCGACTTGCAAAGTCTGCGTGCCGTGACGCTGTCGAATATAAAGTGTCGGATGCGCGAGTTATTATTGGAATTTCGCCAGGTCGATGCGCTCCGGCTTTATTTATAAACGAAGATCCGATTATCGACCGCGGAACCGCAACGTCGCGGCGCGGCAATGCCCGATGCGTTTGCGTTTTAATGCGTGGATTAACGAGATTGGCAATTTGTCAATCGTCCATCGCTCGGGCTCTCGAGGACTGGGAATCGGCGTGATTTTTCCTCGTTTTTTTTTTTTTTTTTTTTTGCAAATAAAATATACGGGCAGAATATGATTCGTTTTCCGATCTATTCGGCTATATTTTCAGTTATTCCGACCGAAAATGTTGCGATCAGCTTGAAAGCAACACCCGCGCGTAATGATAAAGCGGCCGAATATGCACCGAGAGCGCTGCGATTAAATAAGAGGAAAAAATCCAATCGCGCTAACGACACTTGATCGGCTAATTCTTCAAACCCACCCCTCCCGTTAACACGGAATCGAACCCTTCTAGCACGCGGCCTATCGCCTCGAATCTCACGTCGCGAAGCGTCCGCCGCGCAAGGCGGCATCGATCATGTTCGGTCTTTATTTTTTTTCCGCCCATCCCCCCCTCCCCGCCCCCGAGGACCCCTCGAGCAATCGCTCTCAATGCTCGTCGAGGATAAATTGTCCGCCTCGTCGTTCTGGGGTGCCGCTGTCGCGGGAATAATATAAAAAGAATTCGGTAAATTCGTCGCAAACTTTTTTGGACCCTAACGCGTCTGCGCGGGTGAATTAGTAGAAAGATATGGGGAGTTTTGTATAAAGGAGGACATTTTGTCGCTGAATTTTTCGGGATTATGAACTTTTATAAACTATTCATGATATGTGCAAGGAACAAAATCGATCCCTGTAGAAATTTAGTTTAGAATCATTCACTATTTATAATTGAGATTTAGCGAGGAAACCATAATAATCCCGTACTATTTAGAATGTTACTAGAAATGTCCATCTAAATCCTAGCACTTAAGACTAACGAATATCTAATAGAATTCTATATGAAATCTATTCAAATCATTTTTATATCAACTCGAAGTCTTATTCCACACTGTCTTACAAATAAGCAAAATATGATGTAGAATTATTATGTGGAAAATCAAAATATGCAGGAAATATTTAATTCAAGGAAAAATGAATTGAAATTAAGAACGTACACATTTACTTGATTAAAATAAAGAATTGTAGTCTATTTTTTTAATATATATTTAATAATAGTAATAATTTATATTCTTTTCGAGTTTTTAAGACTTTTACATTATTTTATTGAAGATTTTTTTTGTCTTTTTTTATATAAATATACAACATACCAGATTATATTTTCAGATATATTATTATTCATACTCCACGTAAATTACAAATAATAATTTTAATACGCTTAAAAAACGTCCGACCTGACTTGGACTCGACCGACGACCCTCTTGTTTCTCTAGCAAACACATTGTCCAGTACGGCATATCGATTATAATGACAATAACTGATAAATATATATACATAACAACTCGATCGTACACAAAGCGCAAACGATGAAATATTTATACTTGACCCTAGCTAGGGAATCCTCACTGAATCCTGCTTAAGTAAAAAAACAACATTTATTTAAGCTTACCTAAGCCCTATTTAAGCCCATACATCTATACATAGTTGAAAATATATAAGTATAATTGCTTTACATTGATAGTTTACAGAGTCGTCCGTTGAGGATATAAGTATTTTTTATTTTTTAGCAGTTTGTATAAGAAGAATTTGTATACAGATATCGCATAGTTCGATGTATTCACAAATGCTTTTAAGTATTTTTGAGTTGAGTAAAGCTAGAAAACTTGTATGAAGCTCTGTCTTTTCTGAAGTATTTATATCCGCTGAATTTTATTTCTTGATTGTATTTGAGCCAGGATTCAACCAGGTTTAAAATCACGTTAATTTCTTCCGTATGTGCATTAAGACTACTTGCATTCCAGTACAATATTTTGAACGATTTTTCTATTCTGAAGCTTGATTGATTCGAATTCTCTCTGATTGATATTCTCTAGTATAATGTATGATTCCTTGAATTTTCTGTATGATTCTCGTAATTCTGTTTTTGAAAGATCTCTCTTTTACGTGATTATATAACATGCTTTTAAGTATTTCTGTAATTTCGAATGGGTAATTTGTATATTTTTGTACATTATTAAATATGTCTGTTTTTCCCTGTACTTTTTGGCTAGACTATTTTCGCTTTTTTTTCTTTGGTGGTTATGATTGAGTTTTTATCATTTGTGTTTTATTTATTTCTTTGTCGGTAAGAAGATTCCGAGGTTGATTCAGTTTCTGTTCTTCATGATATTGAATGTAGTCTTTTTGGTTTAGCCTTTGGTACTTTAAATACTTCTGTATTGGCAATTGTGTATGTACTAGTATCTATTTATTGTTGTGGATAAGTAGGTTCTGCTTTAGAATTTTACGAGTTATCGGGAGGATTTTCGATTTCCATCTTTGCGTTTGTAATATTATTTTTACGATGTTTTAGTATGCATCCTTCTTTCGTGCTGGCAATACAAGTGAGTTTTTTAGCTGAGATATGGAGCCAATAAGTAGAAGCTTCGTAGTCAATTTGGATCGATACGGCTAGTTTGTTTACATCGTTGCTATCGATATATAGTTGCCTTGTAAAGTTAGGTATATGTGTAAAGCCTAGTTCGTTACAGCTCGCCCTCACATATAGATTTTGAGAGATAGGAATTATATTAAATTCACCGAGTTTACTTACAATTAGAGTGTTTGGAATTACTGGGTGTCCATTTGATATTAGGATCCTCTTATTATTTCTGATTAGAGGTCTTAGATCGAGCGAGTGACCGTTCATTTTAGTTCATTTATGGACTTTGATGAGCTTGTTCATACATTCCGTAGAGCTTAAATAGCGGCAAACTCTGCTGTACGAATTTTGGAAATAAATAAAATGTTGCTTGGGCCTATCAGTTTAACGATCGTGATTGCATATTCTTTGACTGTGACATCACCTATAATATCGATTATTATCGTCTGTTTTTAGGTTGAACTGATGCTTGTACTATTTTTGCATATGAACTTTTTGAACTAGACTGTGCTTCTTGAATGCATTGAGAAGAGCCATCCCTGTTGTCGGAGATAGTCATGGTGAAGATTTTTTTTCGGTACAAACTGTACTTGGTGACATTGATTCACATAACTCTTTGATTTCGAACTCAGTTATTAACGGCGCGCTATTTGCTGTCACGTGCTAAATAGAAAACTATCACGCCGAAGCGTACTTATTTCACATATAACACGTCTCACTGTATCCGCTTTCCAGACAAGACTGGAAAGGACATTTAAGTAAGTACAAAATAGAAATTCCTATCTTTTCCTGACATCTCCTATATAGAGAAAAATTAAATAAATCTAACTACATTTATTAGTGTAATATATAAAATATTATGAAAATGAAATAATTACAGCGAGTTACTACGTATCTGAGAACATCAACGGTATAGCTAACTGGAATCTAGCTTATACTACGAACATGTCGGGGATACTTCTACGCGGAATGAGCATGTTTTGGTAATAAAACATGAAAAAATGTGATATTTCTATATACTTACAGCTGTATATATGTGTATATATATCATACAAATCAGCACTAATTCGTTCTGTATCTGTAATCCACCGGCGAAGGGAGATACAGAGGTAAGACGAATCTGACTTCGGAAGTATTTTGGTAATAAAAAGACGTGTCGGTTACTATATCTATATTTATATATATATATATATATATATATATATATATATATATAATCTTCCCCGCCAGCGCAAACATCCCCGTCCCATTTACTGTTTGCTCTACCGCCACCCAAAGTCATATAAGTAATCATATACATACATATACCCAAAGACACGCTATTTCCACAAAATTCAAGGAGCGGCGGCTCGAGATCGCCCTTTCGGCCCGAGATCGCTGTCTGTCCTCGTTTCGTGCCAAAGATTCGCTGCGCGGGATGGATTTGATTTGCATCGGGCGGGGGGAGGGGGGACACGCGCGCTCGGGATTACGCGCACGCGCCAGCTTGTAATCCGCTTAATGTACACGAGGATATGACGTTGTAAGCGGCGATAAGCGGCGACCGAGGGGACAAGGGTAGTCGATAGGTACGCGTGCGCCTGTCTCTCTCTCTCTCTCTCTCTCTCTCTCTCTCTCTTGGCAGATTCCCGTCGGCAATAAGAGGACAAATCTCCGAACTCGACTTAGCTTTAGTTTACTCATTGTTAATATATCCTTTTTTTCCGCCCCATTTACATCTAATCTTAAGTTTTAAGCTTGAATGTATTTATTGAAATGTAGTGGCTAGTGTATTTTACTCTGAGGCCTGATCGACATTTTTCCTTTACTTCTTTTATCTCATTGATTTACAGATGTCTAAATATGTTATGTTATATTTGTATGATTAGTATAATACTTTTATTGTAACTCAATGATTATAATGTCTTATATGCTCTGTTACATTCTAACTATTCGTGCTATATTGGTAAGACTCACTTTCTCCATTGCTTTACTGTAATTATGTATTGCGTTATTTTTTTTTATTCTACGAAATGTTATGTATTAACTTTATATCTTATTTAGCAATTTCTTATTTTAATAATGTAACTTATTATGCTATTTTCTGCTCATGACTACGAATACATACCCATCTATCTGCCTCTCTCTCTCTCTCTCTCTCTCTCTCTCTCCCTCCCACCCTCAATGCTCATTTTTCCGAAAACACTCTAAACAACCTGTACGTGTTTCGGATTACTATACGCGCGCTTACGAGGCTATGGACTGCGCACTGCCAAATACAATAACCGACTCCACCGTTCGAACGACCCAATCCTTTAATTCATCTGGCTTCTGACGAACAGAGCGCTATAATGCATTCAATAAAGACCAATTATTGTTTCGTATTCGTCATACCGACAATTTTCTTTCTTTATTATGCACTTTCGCGCTCAAACCACGAGAGAGAAAATTTTTGTGTTACATCGTTTAATCCATGATTTTGCGGCGTTGCGCGGCTTACGGATATATATATATATATATATATATATATATATATATATATACATATATACATATGTACATGTATATATTCTCATATTATATATCTTATCAATTTCTTAAAGTACACCATTGTAGAACGCGCCTGACTCATTTCCCGTTTTACTTAAGATTACTTGCTGCTTCAATTGAATCGCACATCGATCATATTTAAAACCAAAAGACCATTGTGTATACTAAAATAGAGTCTTTTAGAAATCTCACTCCGATCCCTAGAACAAACGGCATTGTCGGAGGAAACGCGAAACTGCACGCGGCATTCCCATACGTCGGGATTGACGACCGCTCTCGCTGGTCATTAACGTAAATTCCGGTCAAGTACGTATTATTATTATTATTATTATTATTATTATTAGATTGCGACGAATCGTGCAACATTGGCGGAGGAACGAAGCGAACGAACAATTGGCGAAGCAAAAATATCGGCCGTCGCGCGATCCAATTTAATCACAGCTCTCGCAATTTGATTATTGCAATGATTCAAAGGCGGGCCGGAGGGGAGGGAAGGGACTTTTCGTTATATATATATATATATATATATATATATATATATATATGTATACACATATAAACAGGCCCATTCGTTTCGGATCGGGGGTCACGCATCGGTCGCACCAAGGTTATAGCTATATATATATATATATATATATATATATATATATATATATATATATATATATATATGTACTGTCTCCTATATACTATATATATGCAGTAATTGAATGCCGCGAATAATCCGGAGTTTTCTGGCTATTAAAATCCCTCCTGGCGTCCTTCCCTTCGACTCTCCTCACAGCGAATACATCTATATATATATATATATATATATATATATATATATATATATATATATATATATATATATATATACCCATTCTGTAGCTGGTGGCGAGACGCGCAGCGCATGGCTCTCGGAATGAAAATCAGGAAACAAACTAAAGAGAGTGTGTGTGTGTGTGTGTTATGTGCGTGCGTGTGTGTATGTATATATATATATATATATATCTGGAGCAGCGCTGGCGTGCTTCGGCGTTTCTATATTCCTCGGTCGCGGTGGATTCGCCCGACGTCGGGCTCGTTCGATATAAATGCTCGCCGCGCAATTTGAAGGGAATTCCGTTGGTTTATTCCATAGTTACACACGCACACACACACACACACACACGCGCGCGCGCGCGCACAACACACATCATTTTATCGTTATGCGTTGTAATCGATGTTATATAGAGATTCGCATACGGTGTAGATAAATTTGAAGGAACGAATGTACGGATTATTTACTTTGGTTTTGTTCTTCAGATAGATATTTATGTAAATGGGAGCAAAAATTAATAAATATATTTTTTTATGTTATTTAACGTGGCTCCATTTATGCTTCCAAGTATCGGTGCTAATCAGCGACGGAGGTCTACGATCTGCTGGTAAACAAAGCACATCTAAATTATTACAATGGTGCTTGTGTCAATCGGCGGAGACCGGGATTTGAACTCGTATCACCAAGTCACTAGTCATTCGCTCTAGCGATCGAGCCATTGTAGGCTTCAATATATATATATATATATATATATATATATATATATTATATCTATATGTATATATATATATATATATATATATATAATTATTAATATAAGTATTAATTTCTAAAGTGTCTGACGAGATTCTGTCTAGAGTCTAACTAGACATATCTAACAAAATCTAAGCTCGTTCCCTGATTCAAAATACCAATAACAGTGGGACAAATTTGGACTAGATTTTCATTCTCGTATGTACATTGGAAAAAACCGATGTAGCGGGGTTCGTATAAGGTAATAAAAAATCAGACCGACGAGGGGGATCGACAATGGCCGATTACCGAATACCCAATCACTTGGGTTTAGTTTATTATATTATACGACGAAAAATAAGGACCTCATTTTCGAATTCAGTCGAACAATGAATGACGAAGGAATCGAGATGGAGAAATGAAAATATACGAATTTCAGAGATCGTCGGTAAATGTGTGCGTCGATGAATACGAATGTTTGCTATCGATAGGTACAGTGTCCGATTGCAAATAACATATCCGTTCGTATCGTTTAGCTGAGGAATTTGATAGTCGCGTAAAATCGAGGAAAAGAAATCGAAGCGAAATCGAACTGAAAACTTAAAAAGACGCCGCACAGCTTATAGTTGCGCGGATGTCTCTCATAAATGAAAATAGAATTAAAATTGTCGTCGTTTTGAAAATTTTCAGTTATATTTATTGAAATTCTAAACCTTCGGGTGTTTCGTTGTTTGCCACATCCGATCTATGTATAATACAGATAATTTTTCTGCATGTGCGTTTTAACTCGATTAAAAAATTTGTATACGCTAACAATGACGTATAAACGATTAATCGAGCATCAGCCATGAATCGGATACGGTTTTCAAAAATCAGAATGTTGCGAGGAGATCTGATCCGAATCCGATCAGTCTTAGATCTCGCGGGGAGAATGAAATATTCCAACGGGAAAATTATACCGGGAAGTTTTCTGTGCATGTACGTATTGACGAGCTCGAGTTTCAGCTCTTCGTGTACACATCTACACAGTAAAATAATAAAATTGAGCAATAAAAAATGACAATAGTATCCAGGAATATTGCCACGGACTGTCAAAATCTAAAAAAATTCCATACGCTCTGAAAAGTTTTATCAACAAAATTTAACCATTACCCAAGTAAAAAATTTTTTTTTTCCAAAACTACGGTAGTATCCGAAATTTCTGAAGTCTCTGACAATGCTCCCGGACGCCGTTTGCGATATTTGCCAGAAAAATGTCGCCCGTCTATCCAGAGCGCGAACGAACCCCCCGGCTTGAGCTTGAGCGCTCGCGACGCCCGACAAACGACGATAAACGCGACGCGCCGACTTGGCATCGTGGAACCCATTGATCGGGCCCGCGGCCGCGCATCCTGTGCGCGTTACCCCGCCCCACCCGGCCGCTATTATCAACGGGCGGCCGAGCGACCGTCCTGGCGCGGCGGTCGCAAAAGGAAAGAAAAAAAAAAAAAAAAGAAAATAAAAGAAAAGAAAAAAAGAAAGAGGCCCAATGAGCCAATAATGGAGGGATAGCCGAGAGCCACGGCCAATCTCTTTCAATTCCGCCGTCAAAGCACGCCCGCCGCGACGCCGGCACTTGCGGACGCTCGCGCGCGTATACGCACGCGGACAATGAGGCTTTGCCCGAGGCTCTCGATTAGGCTGACAATGGCATCGGCGAGGCTGCGCCCCCGCGCACCGCGACCGGATCCCATGTGGGAGCGCGAGGCCGCGACGGCGACGCGATCATATACATACATACATATATAAATATATATATATATATATATATATATATATATATCTAAATATATATAGATATATATGTGTGTATATATAGATATCGTCTCCGATAGCCAGCGCCTCTTGCCGCGAAATTTCGTTCGTCGTCCCCGTCGGGTACCCCGATTATATATATATAATGGGGCAACCGTGCTTGCGGGGTTGGTGTGGCGCAGGCAAACCCCGGATGACCCTGGATTTTTCTTTTTTTTTTTCTTCTTTCTTCATAATATACACCCAGCCGCGACGAAAGGAGCCGATCGCCCGATGTGCGCGCGCCTCTGGCCCGAACGACGAGCCTCTCGGTTTCTTCGCTGTTCGCGTAATCTTCATACGTGTAGATGTGTATATATGTATATATATATATATATATATATATATATATATATATATATATAGATGAAGTATAATTGAATGATGGAAATCGTTCGAATTTATCGCGGAACCGCGAGCGGCTTCATACACCAATCTTTTAATCAACGAGCGGAATTAGCGGAGATCTATATATATGTATATAAACGCTGGTGCGTATAGCCGATGTTGTTTTGCAACACGCGGAGGGTCTCGGCATTAGAGCGTATAATATAATAATAGAGGCTCTATATATGCGATATACAATGCGATATATATATATATATATATATATATATATATATATTATCTTTTGTTTTCTCAGAATTTTCAAAGACCATGTCGAAGGGTTGGATAGTCGCCAAAAGTTAAGCTTAACGAAAAAAAAGTCAATGTTTAGAAAAAAGATTTGTTGTTTGTCGAATTAAACTCGCGGACAAATATAAGAAGAGACATTCGTCGTTAATCGGGGCTTAAGCAGTTTGTAAACAAATCGCAAAGTGATCCACGGCAGTCGAAGCACCGTCAAAAATTTATAGATACAAATCGGAAAACTACGAAATGTTCTAAATTGGAATCGATGGTCCGAAGATTCACCGTCCCCGATTATTCGGAAAATTTAAGAAGAGAAAATCCTGTAGTTCACTCATTTTTCTTTAAATGGAGGTATAATTTATGAACATTCTCAAAATACAAAAAAACAGTACTTATGCAAACATTTCGAAACGAGTAATTTGATATTATATATAAATATATACAAACATACGTCTTTTTTCTTACTTACTTCGCGAACTGGGAAGATAAACGAGCGATTTTTCCGGCTAATCTTTCGCAACTACATACGCAAAGCTTCAAGATTATAGGAGGGAAAATCCATGCCCGTAATATCCATTATCGATACTCATTTTGTCGACGCTTCATACGAGAAGCAAGAACGCCGAACGGCTGAGCGGTGCCGATGAACTTCCGGAGAAATTACGGAAGAGGGAGGGAGAGAGTGAGAAAGGGGGGGTGGCGAGGATCGGACTCGTTCGGCATATCACTCTGCCTTATCTAATCGGGAGCGAGAACTGTGGTAGGCGACAAGATCGATACGCTCGCTCTCTCTCTCTCTCTCTCTCTCTCTCTCTCTCTCTCTCATTAGTCCGCGAACCGAGAAGGTATACACGCGGTCTGTAACCCTGAATGAAGCAGCCGGCCTCAATGAACTCGGCGCACGTACGAGATTCAACGAGAAATCGAGACGTTTTCTTTTTTTTTCGTATTTTTTTTTTTAATTATTATGATCAGCGCTCAAGAAAATGAAAGCTGGCATCGTTTTATTTTCCTATAAGACTAATAGCTGAATTCGAACGAATGAAGTTCAGATCGGGAATGAAATTAGAATCAAACATCAAAATCAGTAACAAAAATGGTCGTAATCCATCGTAATTTGGTGGACTTTACCTAAAAAAAAAAAAATTATCTTATAAAAAAATATAAAAAAACTTATCTGATTGCCTGATTTTCATTAATTCCAATTTCTAAATATCGATCTGAATCAAAGAAAATTGTAGCTATTGCTGCTATTTTCCCTTATATTCTTGATGAATAAAAAATCGAGCCAATCTTTAACAGACGATGAAATTTCATGATGCATTGGTTAGGAATATAAAAATTAAAAAATTATAAAATTATAAATTATATATTTTAAGAACAACTATTTCGTCGATCTTCAGAAAAGGAAAACGTATAAATCGTCACTTTACCATAAATTTTCCGTGGTACGTAAAATAACCTATATATATAAACTATCGTACAGATCCCTCTCTTCTCACGAGTATCGCGGAGCAAAAAAAAAAGTCGTCTCAAGCTACAATCCCGTACGACGAATTTTTACAATTACATTACAGTATAGAAAAAGGAAACTCCCAGTGGCCCGATTGACGAGCGTATGCGCATTGCGCACCCGTTCCTATATATATATATATTTAATAGCGCAATTTTAGAAACTGAATAAACTCGCATCGAGAGACAGTAAGGGAGGGACCGACAGAGAGAGAGAAAGAGAGAGAGAGAGAGAGAGAGAGAATGAGAGAGTGAGCGAAACGAATCGCAGTTGCCCCGTTCGAATCGCAACGTATAATAAACGTAGCCTTTTATGCGCGGCGTCGCCTCGGGCACCGGGGGGGGGTCACGGAGCATATGGCCCGCAGTGCGCGCGCCCGCGCAGGCACGTACCACGCGCCCGCGCGCTTATACGCATCGCCGGCCCGAGAAAGAGCCGAGGTTGGCGGCGGCGGCGGCGGCGGCGGCGGCGTCGGCGAATTCCTTTTCGGGGGTGCATTTTAACGTTTCGAATTTACTGCTCTATTTGCATCGGGCGCGCGCACGATCTTTCCCCATCCCCCCCTCCCTCCTATCTCGGTCTTTCCCGAGCTCCCTCCTTGCGCTATCATCCGAGAGCTCCGCGGATGAATTATTAAACCAACCCCACCCTCCTCCCCCCCAGCTCTCTCTAGCTCCGTGGCAAACTCGACTGGCCTATATACGTACTATAACTCGTCAAATTTTCAAGGGGGTGGGCGGGGGCGACGGTCGCGGTGCGTCGATGCGATTTTACCTTTTATCTTTTTTTTTTACGAACGATCAACTTTGGGCATTTTATCGGTATTATATATACATATATCTATATATATATATATATATATATATATATATATATATATGTATCTATGTATGTATGTATATATCGATGAAACACGCGTTTGGGTTAAAGGACTAGTCGAGAATTTCGGGGATTACGTCGATATACATATTAAAAAGCCGGGTTCGATGTCGGTTTA